>CM065926.1:26707379-26932379 GCA_033439105.1 Magallana nippona
CTTTAATTTCAAGTGATGTATATACACGCACTAGATCGAAGAAAAAAAATTTTAAATTGCTTCTTAAATCTGCACATTCCGTTTATGAATTTATGGTCAGCAGCGAAAATTAAAATTTATTTCTTTTTGGCTAAAAATAAACAGACGTCATTTAACAGGAAGTTGACATCCGATTGGTACAAAAATAGATCCCACGATATGGCATGCTGAAACAAATAGTGAGTTAAAATTTCAAGCATCTGCGATAAATAGTTGCTGAGAAATCTTTGATGAAAATTTGTTTGAAAATTTAGGCTAAAAATAAACAAAGTCGTCATTTAACAGGAAGTTGACGTCCGATTGGTACAAAAATATATCCCACAATATGGCATGCCGAAACAAATAGTGAGTTAAAATTTCAAGCATCTGCGATGAATAGTTGCTGAGAAATCTTTGACGAAAATTTGTTTGAAAATTTTGGCTTAACATAAACAAAGACGTCATTTAACAGGAAGTTGATGTCTGATTGGTACAAAAATAAATCCCACGATATCGCATGCTGAAACAAATAATGTGTTAAAATTTCAAACATCTGCGATGAAAAGTTGCTGAGAAAAATGTGACAGAAATATTTTATACGGACAGATGGACAGACAGACACACAAGGGTAAAACAGTATACCCCCTTCTCCTTCGGAGTGGGGGTATAACAAATGAGAAGTACATACATCTATAAATGTAAAGGACAAGAGCGTACAAGGCCTGACAAATCCCCCCGTACCCAGGATTTTGAAATGGCATATGAACATATCAAAAAAATCTTTACATTTGAAAGTGTGCATCAGTATATGTACATGTATAATATAGAACTGCATTCTCTGACAAATAAATAATGTACATTAAAACATGTTCTTGGCACTTAACTCCCTTGTTTTATTTGTTTATTTTCTAAACATTACAGCATGATCTCATATCTGTGCTAGCGCTATTTTTATCCGACATTGTATGTACAGAACATGAACACATAATTGTTGTCATTATATAAATTGTATAGATATTTTTTTCATAATGATCCAATAAAATAGCAACAAAATGTTTTACTTAAAAGCAAATGAATTAAAAATAAAACGCAGTCTATACGATTCGAACACCCTCTCATTCGAGAAGGATGGACTACCTGCCTATCACAGTGAGCTACGTTGACACAGAGTACCGGTGAATAAATCTTACTGTTTGACAATAATTAATAAAGTAAAACGTTTTTGGTGAAAACTTCGCATTTGACCCATTTTGGGTCTAGACTCCATTTTAATAAATCAATAATGAAAATAAATAAAAACTTATTCTTTAAATAAAAGTACTTTTAGGATGGAATCGAGACCCATTCATACCTAAATTTTGCAATTTAGAACAGTAAACGATCAATGTTTGCATAAAACGCTGTGCAACTTCATTTGGAAACCTATACCTGTCGTGTTTATAGAATGAAAGCACAATGTTGACTTCCATCGTGAAATTTACACTAAAAACAATGCATACAAGCAAAAAATTAATATTCTAACTTAAATTGAAATTCTATCGTCTTGGTTGCTCCGAGTGGGGGATATACAACGCTTTGTACGCCCCCCTGCCCTTAACAATGAAAAAAAAACGTACCGAAATGCAATACAAGGTTAAGGTTAAGATATCGCCTTCAATTGTGCCTATTTAAATAATACATACTGTATCTGTAACATGATCACCCATATGCTATTTAACAGGAGCGGGGATTTTGATCAAAGGTTTATGACGATAAGATTATTACTATAATATTTTGACCCCGTTTTATGTATCCAACACACTATTTAAGGGAAAATACATGCTTCATACCACATGCAGTCTGGGTATAATTTTCTCATCTGTTAAGGTGTTCCATGTATAATGACCACATTTTGTACTTAATAATTGTCCGATATGTTTAACCATTATATCATTTTAAAATTATCAAATAAAAATACTCCAACAAAGAAATTTTCAATATTTTGATAATTGTCCAGTTAAATTGCACCTCGAATTTTACATTGAAGTCTGTGGGCAACATATGAAGCTGTCAGGATGAAGTCCAAGGAGAGGAGCAGCCATGGGTCAAAGTCAACGCTGATCAACACGGCCATCATCAACGTTGGATTCCAGCTATTTTTGGTCAGTATGTTTTCTGTTTATCATATTCCCCCACCCCCCTCCCCTCCCCCCTAAGTTTTCAGTACCCCTTTGCTTGTTGTAAATGGCAACTAAATGGGGAGCATGGTGTTTTGAATTTGTCTCTTTAACTCGTCTTTAATTACATTCATGTTCTAATCTATTTTCAATTTCTATTTACTGGTGAATATTAGATGATAGCTCTGTGGCAACGGCTAGAGCATCTAAATATGAAGCCGTCAGGATGAAGTCAAAAAAGAGGAGCAGCCAAGGGTCAAAGTTGACGCTGATCAACACGCCCATCATCAACGTTGGATTCCAGCTATTTTTGGTCAGTATGTTTTTTGTTTATCATATTCCTCCACACCCTCCCCTCCCAACCCCACCCCACCCCCCACCCCCCACCCCACCTCCCGTCATGGTTAGGGAATTCTATTCAGGGGCCTTTGTGCATTTCGGAGATGATGTAATGGGTTAATGAATAGAATAAGTCCTCAGCTTCTATCCCCTTCATTGCTTGCCATAAGCGGGGACTCAATGGGAAGGTAATTTGTATCTTTTCTTGATTTGTTTTAATTTCATGTTCTAATCTGTTCGCAATTTTTACTTTCCGGTAAATATTGAAAGCTGCCCCGTGGCAGCATTTGAATATGTAGCCGTCGGGCTGAAGTCCAAGGAGAGGAGCAGCCTTGGGTCAAAGTCAGCGTTGATCAACACCGCCATCATCAACGTTGGATTCCAGCTACCCCACTCTTGGGGACTCTGGTGGGTATCAAAGAATAAGTTTTCAGTACCCCTTTGCTTGTCGTAAAAGGCAACCAAATGGGGAGCATGGTGTTTTGAATTTTGTCTCTTTAACTCGTCTTTAATTACATTCGTGTTCTAATCTTTTTTCAATTTCTATTTACCGGTGAATATCAGATGGTACCTCGGTGGCAACGGCTGGAGCATCTGAATATGAAGCCGTCAGGATGAAGTCCAAAAAGAGGAGCAGCCATGGGTCAAAGTTGACGCTATTCAACACGCCCATCATCAACGTTGGATTCCAGCTATTTTTGGTCAGTATGTTTTTTGTTTATCATATTCCTCCACCCCCTCCCCTCCCCTCCCCCCCCCCCCCCACCCCCACCCCCACCTCCCGTCTTGGTTGCATTTCGGAGATGATGTAATGGGTTAATGAATAGAATTTAGGTTAGGGCTAGTAGTATTATCCCCTGTGACCTTGATTAAGAATAAGTCCTCAGCTTCCTTAATTTGTTTCTTTTCTTGATTTGTTTTAGTTTCATGTTCTAATCTGTTTTCAATTTCTACTTTCCGGTAAATATTGAAAGCTGCCCCGTGGCAGCATTTGAATATGGAGCCATCGGGATGAAGTCTAAGGAGAGAAGCAGCCTTGGGTCAAAGTCAGCGCTGATCAACACCGCCATCATCAATGTTGGATTCCAGCTACCCCACTCTTGGGGACTATGGTGGGTATCAAAGAATAAATTTTCAGTACACCTTTGCTTGTCGTAAAAGACAACTAAATGGGGAGCATGGTGTTTTGAATTTTGTCTCTTTCAATCGTCTTTAATTACATTCATGTTCTAATCTATTTTCAATTTCTATTTACCGGTGAATATTAGATGATACCTCGGTGGCAACGGCTGGAGCATCTGAATATGAAGCCGTCAGGATGAAGTCCAAAAAGAGGAGCAGCCAAGGGTCAAAGTTGACGCTGATCAACACGCCCATCATCAACGTTGGATTCCAGCTATTTTTGGTCAGTATGTTTTTTGTTTATCATATTCCCCCTCCCCTCTCCCCTCCCCCCCCCCCCACCCCTACCCCACCCCACCCCATCCCATCCCACCCCACCCCACCTCCCGTCAAGGTTAGGGAATTCTATTCAGGGGCCTTTGTGCATTTCGGAGATGATGTAATGGGTTAATGAATAGAATTTAGGTTAGGGCTAGTAGTATTATCCCCTGTGACCTTGATTAAAAATAAGTCCTCAGCTTCTATCCCCTTCATTGCTTGCCATAAGCGGGGACTCAATGGGAAGGTAATTTGTATCTTTTCTTGACTTGTTTTAATTTCATGTTTTAATCTGTTCGCAATTTCTACTTTCCGGTAAATATTGAAAGCTGCCCCGTGGCAGCATTTGAATATGGAGCCATCGGGATGAATTCCAAGGAGAGGAGCAGCCTTGGGTCAAAGTCAGCGCTGATCAACACTGCCATCATCAACGTTGATTCCAGCTACCCCACTCTTGGGGACTCTGGTGGGTATCAAAGAATAAGTTTTCAATACCCCTTTGCTTGTCGTAAAAGACAACTAAATGGGGAGCATGGTGTTTTGAATTTTGTCTCTTTCACTCGTCTTTAATTACATTCGTGTTCTAATCTATTTTCAATTTCTATTTACCGGTGAATATTAGATGGTACCTCGGTGGCAACGGCTGGAGCATCTGAATAAGAAGCCGTCAGGATGAAGTCCAAAAAGAGGAGCAGCCAAGGGTCAAAGTTGACGCTGATCAACACGCCCATCATCAACGTTGGATTCCAGCTATTTTTGGTCAGTATGTTTTTTGTTTATCATATTCCTCCACCCCTCCCCTCCCCTCCCCCCCCCCCACCCCACCCCACCTTACCCCCACCCCCACCCCATCTCCCGTCATGGTTAGGGAATTCTATTCAGGGGCCTTTGTGCATTTCGGAGATGATGTAATGGGTTAATGAATAGAATTTAGGTTAGGGCTAGTAGTATTATCCCCTGTGACCTTGATGAAGAATAAGTCCTCAGCTTCCTTAATTTGTTTCTTTTCTTGATTTGTTTTAATTTCATGTTCTAATCTGTTTGCAATTTCTACTTTCCGGTAAATATTGAAAGCTGCCCCGTGGCAGCATTTGAATATGGAGCCATCGGGATGAATTCCAAGGAGAGGAGCAGCCTTGGGTCAAAGTCAGCGCTGATCAACACCGCCATCATCAACGTTGGATTCCAGCTACCCCACTCTTGGGGACTTTGGTGGGTATCAAAGTATAAATTTTCAGTACCCCTTTGCTTGTCGTAAAAGACAACTAAATTGGGAGCATGGTGTTTTGAATTTTGACTCTTTCAATCGTCTTTAATTACATTCGTGTTCTAATCTATTTTCAATTTCTATTTACCGGTGAATATTAGATGGTACCTCGGTGGCAACGGCTGAAGCATCTGAATATGAAGCCGTCAGGATGAAATCCAAAAAGAGGAGCAGCCAAGGGTCAAAGTTGACGCTATTCAACATGCCCATCATCAACGTTGGATTCCAGCTATTTTTGGTCAGTATGTTTTTTGTTTATCATATTCCTCCACCCCCTCCCCTCCCCTCCCCCACCCCACCCCCACCCCACCCCCACCCCACCTCCCGTCATGGTTAGGGAATTCTATTCAGGGGCCTTTGTGCATTTCGGAGATGATGTAATGGGTTAATGAATAGAATTTAGGTTAGGGCTAGTAGTATTATCACCTGTGACCTTGATTAAAAAGAAGTCCTCAGCTTCTATCCCCTTCATTGCTTGCCATAAGCGGGGACTCAATGGGAAGGTAATTTGTATCTTTTCTTGACTTGTTTTAATTTCATGTTCTAATCTGTTTGCAATTTTTACTTTCCGGTAAATATTGAAAGCTGCCCTGTGGCAGCATTTGAATATGTAGCCGTCTGGCTGAAGTCCAAGGAGAGGAGCAGCCTTGGGTCAAAGTCAGCGTTGATCAACACCGCCATCATCAACGTTGGATTCCAGCTACCCCACTCTTGGGGACTATGGTGGGTATCAAAGAATAAGTTTTCAGTACCCCTTTGCTTGTTGTAAAAGGCAACTAAATGGGGAGCATGGTGTTTTGAATTTTGTCTCTTTAACTCGTCTTTAATTACATTCATGTTCTAATCTGTTTTCAATTTCTATTTACCGGTGAATATTAGATGATACCTCGGTGGCAACGGCTGGAGCATCTGAATATGAAGCCGTCAGGATGAAGTCCTAAAAGAGGAGCAGCCATGGGTCAAAGTTGAAGCTGATCAACACGCCCATCATCAACGTTGGATTCCAGCTATTTTTGGTCAGTATGTTTTTTGTTTATCATATTCCCCACCCCCACCCCCTCCCCTCCCCTCCCCCACCCCCTCCCTTCCCCCCCACCCCACCTCCCGTCTTGGTAAGGGAATTCTATTCTGGGGCCTTTGTGCATTTCGGAGATGATGTAATGGGTTAATGAATAGAATTTAGGTTAGGGCTAGTAGTATTATCCCCTGTGACCTTGATTAAAAATAAGTCCTCAGCTTCTATCCCCTTCATTGCTTGCCATAAGCGGGGACTCAATGGGAAGGTAATTTGTATCTTTTCTTGACTTGTTTTAATTTCATGTTCTAATCTGTTTGCAATTTTTACTTTCCGGTAAATATTGAAAGCTGCCCCGTGGCAGCATTTGAATATGGAGCCATTGGGATGAAGTCCAAGGAGAGGAGCAGCCTTGGGTCAAAGTCAGCGCTGATCAACACCGCCATCATCAACGTTGGATTCCAGCTACCCCACTCTTGGGGACTCTGGTGGGTATCAAAGAATAAATTTTCATTACCCTTTTGCTTGTCGTAAAAGGCAACTAAATGGGGAGCATGGTGTTTTGAATTTTGTCTCTTTAACTCGTCTTTAATTACATTCGTGTTCTTATCTTTTTTTAATTTCTATTTACCGGTGAATATTAGATGATACCTCGGTGGCAACGGCTGGAGCATCTGAATATGAAGCCGTCAGGATGAAGTCCAAAATGAGGAGCAGCCAAGGGTCAAAGTTGATGCTGATCAACACGCCCATCATCAACGTTGGATTCCAGCTATTTTTGGTCAGTATGTTTTTTGTTTATCATATTCCTCCACCCCCTCCCCTCCCCCCCCCAACCCCACCCCAACCCCACCTTACCCCCACCCACACCCCACCTCCCGTCATGGTTAGGGAATTCTATTCAGGGGCCTTTGTGCATTTTGGAGATGATGTAATGGGTTAATGAATAGAATTTAGGTTAGGGCTAGTAGTATTATCCCCTTTGACCTTGATTAAGAGTAAGTCCTCAGCTTCCTTGATTTGTTTCTTTTCTTGATTTGTTTTAGTTTCATGTTCTAATCTGTTTTCAATTTCTACTTTCCGGTAAATATTGAAAGCTGCCCCGTGGCAGCATTTGAATATGGAGCCATCGGGATGAAGTCTAAGGAGAGAAGCAGCCTTGGGTCAAAGTCAGCGCTGATCAACACCGCCATCATCAATGTTGGATTACAGCTACCCCACTCTTGGGGACTATGGTGGGTATCAAAGAATAAATTTTCAGTACACCTTTGCTTGTCGTAAAAGACAACTAAATGGGGAGCATGGTGTTTTGAATTTTGTCTCTTTAACTCGTCTTTAATTACATTCGTGTTCTAATCTATTTTCAATTTCTATTTACCGGTGAATATTAGATGATACCTCGGTGGCAATTGCTGGAGCATCTGAATATGAAGCTGTCAGGATGAAGTCCAAAAAGAGGAGCAGCCAAGGGTCAAAGTTGACGCTGATCAACACGCCCATCATCAACGTTGGATTCCAGCTATTTTTGGTCAGTATGTTTTTTGTTTATCATATTCCCCCTCCCCTCTCCCCTCCCCCCCCCCCAACCCCTACCCCACCCCACCCCATCCCCTCCCACCCCACCCCACCTCCCGTCATGGTTAGGGAATTCTATTCTGGGGCCTTTGTGCATTTCGGAGATGATGTAATGGGTTAATGAATAGAATTTAGGTTAGGGCTAGTTGTATTATCCCCTGTGACCTTGATTAAAAATAAGTCCTCAGCTTCTATCCCCTTCATTGCTTGCCATAAGCGGGGACTCAATGGGAAGGTAATTTGTATCTTTTCTTGACTTGTTTTAATTTCATGTTTTAATCTGTTCGCAATTTCTACTTTCCGGTAAATATTGAAAGCTGCTCCATGGCAGCATTTGAATATGAAGCCATCGGGATGAAGTCCAAGGAGAGGAGCAGCCTTAGGTCAAAGTCAGCGCTGATCAACACTGCCAACATCAACGTTGATTCCAGCTACACCACTCTTGGGGACTCTGGTGGGTATCAAAGAATAAGTTTTCAGTACCCCTTTGCTTGTCGTAAAAGACAACTAAATGGGGAGCATGGTGTTTTGAATTTTGTCTCTTTCACTCGTCTTTAATTACATTCGTGTTCTAATCTATTTTCAATTTCTATTTACCGGTGAATATTAGATGGTACCTCGGTGGCAACGGCTGGAGCATCTGAATAAGAAGCCGTCAGGATGAAGTCCAAAAAGAGGAGCAGCCAAGGGTCAAAGTTGACGCTATTCAACACGCCCATCATCAACGTTGGATTCCAGCTATTTTTGGTCAGTATGTTTTTTGTTTATCATATTCCTCCACCCTCCCCTCCCCTCCCCCCCCCCCCCCCCCCCACCACACCTCCCGTCATGGTTAGGGAATTCTATTCAGGGGCCTTTGTGCATTTCGGAGATGATGTAATGGGTTAATGAATAGAATTTAGGTTAGGGCTAGTAGTATTATCCCCTGTGACCTTGATGAAGAATAAGTCCTCAGCTTCCTTAATTTGTTTCTTTTCTTGATTTGTTTTAATTTCATGTTCTAATCTGTTTTCAATTTCTACTTTCCGGTAAATATTGAAAGCTGCCCCGTGGCAGCATTTGAATATGGAGCCATCGAGATGAATTCCAAGGAGAGGAGCAGCCTTGGGTCAAAGTCAGCGCTGATCAACACCGCCATCATCAACGTTGGATTCCAGCTACACCACTCTTGGGGACTTTGGTGGGTATCAAAGAATAAATTTTCAGTACCCCTTTGCTTGTCGTAAAAGACAACTAAATGGGGAGCATGGTGTTTTGAATTTTGTCTCTTTCACTCGTCTTTAATTACATTCGTGTTCTAATCTATTTTCAATTTCTATTTACCGGTGAATATTAGATGGTACCTCGGTGGCAACGGCTGAAGCATCTGAATATGAAGCCGTCAGGATGAAGTCCAAAAAGAGGAGCAGCCAAGGGTCAAAGTTGACGCTATTCAACACGCCCATCATCAACGTTGGATTCCAGCTATTTTTGGTCAGTATGTTTTTTGTTTATCATATTCCTCCACACCCTCCCCTCCCAACCCCACCCCACCCCCACCCCCACCCCACCTCCCGTCATGGTTAGGGAATTCTATTCAGGGGCCTTTGTGTATTTCGGAGATGATGTAATGGGTTAATGAATAGAATTTAGGTTAGGGCTAGTAGTATTATCCCCTGTGACATTGATTAAAAATAAGTCCTCAGCTTCTATCCCCTTCATTGCTTGCCATAAGCGGGGACTCAATGGGAAGGTAATTTGTATCTTTTCTTGACTTGTTTTAATTTCATGTTCTAATCTGTTTGCAATTTTTACTTTCCGGTAAATATTGAAAGCTGCCCTGTGGCAGCATTTGAATATGTAGCCGTCTGGCTGAAGTCCAAGGAGAGGAGCAGCCTTGGGTCAAAGTCAGCGTTGATCAACACCGCCATCATCAACGTTGGATTCCAGCTACCCCACTCTTGGGGACTATGGTGGGTATCAAAGAATAAGTTTTCAGTACCCCTTTGCTTGTTGTAAAAGGCAACTAAATGGGGAGCATGGTGTTTTGAATTTTGTCTCTTTAACTCGTCTTTAATTACATTCATTTTCTAATCTATTTTCAATTTCTATTTACCGGTGAATATTAGATGGTACCTCGGTGGCAACGGCTGGAGCATCTGAATATGAAGCCGTCAGGATGAAGTCCAAAAAGAGGAGCAGCCATGGGTCAAAGTTGAAGCTGATCAACACGCCCATCATCAACGTTGGATTCCAGCTATTTTTGGTCAGTATGTTTTTTGTTTATCATATTCCCCCACCCCCACCCCCTCCCCTCCCCCACCCCCTCCCTTCCCCCCCACCCCACCTCCCGTCTTGGTTAGAGAATTCTATTCTGGGGCCTTTGTGCATTTCGGAGATGATGTAATGGGTTAATGAATAGAATTTAGGTTAGGGCTAGTAGTATTATCCCCTGTGACCTTGATTAAAAATAAGTCCTCAGCTTCTATCCCCTTCATTGCTTGCCATAAGCGGGGACTCAATGGGAAGGTAATTTGTATCTTTTCTTGACTTGTTTTAATTTCATGTTCTAATCTGTTTGCAATTTTTACTTTCCGGTAAATATTGAAAGCTGCCCCGTGGCAGCATTTGAATATGGAGCCGTCAGGATGAAGTCCAAGGAGAGGAGCAGCCTTGGGTCAAAGTCAGCGCTGATCAACACCGCCATCATCAACGTTGGATTCCAGCTACCCCACTCTTGGGGACTCTGGTGGGTATCAAAGAATAAGTTTTCAATACCCCTTTGCTTGTCGTAGAAGGCAACTAAATGGGGAGCATGGTGTTTTGAATTTTGTCTCTTTAACTTGTCTTTTATTACATTTGTGTTCTAATCTATTTTCAATTTCTATTTACCGGTGAATATTAGATGGTACCTCGGTGGCAACAGCTGGAGCATCTGAATATGAAGCCGTCAGGATGAAGTCCAAAAAGAGTAGCAGCCAAGGGTCAAAGTTAACGCTGATCAACACGCCCATCATCAACGTTGGATTCCAGCTATTTTTGGTCAGTATGTTTTTTGTTTATCATATTCCCCCACCCCCTCCCCTCCCCCCCCCCCCCACCCCGCCCGCCCCACCCCACCCCACCCCACCCCACCTCCCGTCTTGGTTAGGGAATTCTATTCAGGGGCCTTTGTGCATTTCGGAGATGATGTAATGGGTTAATGAATAGAATTTAGGTTAGGGCTAGTTGTATTATACCCTGTGACCTTGATTAAGAATATTTCCTCAGCATCAATGCTCTTAATTGCTTGCTGTAAAACATGACTAAATGGGAAGGTTATTTGTGTTTTGTCTTAAGTTGCTTTAATTTCATGTTCTAATCTTTCATCAATTTCTATTTTCCGGTTAATACTGAGTATTCGAAGCTCATTGTTGCGGTTGCAGTGATTATGTGCAATGTGAAAGTGAACTTGAGTGTGATTGTTATTGTCATCATCCAAACAATGTAAACAAACACAAAGAACGATGGACTACAACATCCTAACGATGTAAACACAAAGAAATGGAGAAGGGCAAACATAAAGGGGGGCCAACGATGGACTACAGTAATCAGAAGATTTGAAAATTATCCTGTGTACTTCAAAGAAAAATAACTAGTTCTAAAACATACATGTGATGATTGCTGGAGTCGAGCATCCAAGTTAAAATCTTGCTGTGGGGAAATATAACACTTAAAGATTTGTTTAACTACTTGATTTGTAAACATTATATTATTTCATTATGAATGTACATGTACTTCATTGTTTACAACAAAATATATTTGATACCGTATATCTAAAAAAACTTATATTCATGCCCAAATTATTTTAACGATTAAAAAAGTTTGTAATAGCAAATAATTCCAGATATAATTTTTGTGTATTGTATTTTTGCAATGTGAAAGTATTTGTGACATAAAAATTGTATCCTGAAATCGGCGGATATACGGTATCATATAATTCTTCTATGTTTACTTTTTGCCATGCTTTGTTTTGGTTGTAGGTTGCCCCCACAAGCATTTGTTTGACAAATTGTTCTTATAAATTCTTTTTGCATTCAAATTCTTGTGGAGGTTGTTATTTCTTCGAATGAGACTGTGGGTTGGCCAGGGTAAGTTACCTTTGCAATCTATTTGATACTGGAATTTGGAAACTTAATTGCAAAATATAATGATTAGCATTACATGTAATATGTACATTTAGCAGTTGTCATCATGAAGCATAGAAAAATCATCTTTAAAAAAAAAATCCTGTAAGATTTTTCTCTACCTTAATCTCCTTTCTTTCCTATCATTAATTTAGTTGGTCAGAGATGTATGCAATTATATTTCTAAGATTAAGACTAAATTTTCTAATGATACATTAATGTAAACATATTTTATATTTTTAGCTGTGTATTCTAGCTGTAAAGCATTTTTGCATAATTAGGGCCCCGCTCTGTGGGCACCCTATAGTGATCAGTCTGTCCCGTCCATCCGTCCGTCTCTTTCCGTCCGTCCGAGATCGATTGTCCGGAGCATATCTTCTCTCCTCTTGGCCAAATCTGGCTCATACTTCACCCTTGGAGTGCCTTTGGGTAAAGGGTGTGCAGTGAACTTGAACCATGTTTCTAGGTCTAAGGTTAAGGTCATAGCAGAGATATATAAAATCCTTGTCTGGAGCATATCTTCTCTCCCCTTGGTCCAATCTGGCTCATACCTCACTCACAGAGTGCCTTTGGGTAAAGGGTGTGCAGTGACCTTGAACCATGGTTCTAGATCTAAGGTTAAGGTCATAGCAGAATTATACGTAAAATCCTTGTCCGGGGCATATCTTCTCTCCCCTTGGTCCAATCAGGCTCATACTTCACTCAGAGAGTGTCTGTGTTCAAAGGTGTGCAGTGACCATGAATGAAGTTTG
This sequence comes from Magallana nippona, assembly GCA_033439105.1. Classification (NCBI taxonomy): domain Eukaryota; kingdom Metazoa; phylum Mollusca; class Bivalvia; order Ostreida; family Ostreidae; genus Magallana; species Magallana nippona. The sequence goes on from CM065926.1 coordinate 26,720,087, forward strand.
TAGGTCAAGGATCAAGGTCATATGGGACCACGCAAAAATCTTTTTTTCAGAGCATACAGTACCGAAGTAAACCCGGGGTTTAGTTGGGGTCTGCTATGATGTTAGGTTCCGTCTGATCGGTACTGTATATACTTTCCACTTAGCCATATTTGCTCATTCTTCACATAAACAGAGCTTTTCATTGAAGGGTGTGTTGTGACCTTGAAGCAATTTTCAAGGTCAAATGTGAAGGTCATAGCAGAATTTTTTGAAAAATCCTTGTTTGATTATATCTTCTCTCCCTTTGCTCCAATCTGTCTCATACTTCTTTCACATGGTACCTTTGATCGCAGTGACCTTGAATAATGTTTGTAGGTCAAGTATCAAGATCATATCAGATCACACAAAAATTATTTTTTTTTAAAGCATATATATATATACTCTCTACTTAGCCCTGTTTGGCTAATACTTTACTAAAACAGAGCTTTTCTGTTAATGGTGTGCAGTGACCTTGAACCAAGTCAATGTGAAGGTCATAGCGGATCTCTTTTTAATCAGTTTTAGACTGAAGATTTTTTCCCATTTGCTTAATCTTGCTCAGATCAAAAATGCCGGTATGTAAGGGGTAATGAGATTGAATTAAAAGTTCTATGCCAGCTGGAAAATTTCTAAGTTATGGGCAAAGCAAAATTCTTTTTATCCTATTGTCCTTCATTTAAGCTGGGCCCTTTGAGATAGTCACCGTCTCAATGTTGTCTAGTTGGTAGCAATGGACAGCGTCAATATTTTAGTAAAAAGTAGTGTACCTGTATTCGAAGGTTTTTATGTACTATGAAAATTAGTGAATTGATAATAGGTGGTATAATTTTATGGTAGTAGGGAGTTATTCCTGACTTTTGATATAAAGCATGTAAGTCTCATAGTGTTATACATGTATAAGGGGGTGCCTGAGAGTCAGATACTTGATGGCCGCTGTTAACTTTTTGTGTGAGAAAGATTGCACTCTGTCCTTGGGTCATCTCTCTGCAGGGAGAGCAATGGGGCAAAATGAGTAAAATTTTCACAGTACACAGGGGGTCCAATAGATGTTTGATATGACCAGAAAAAGATATGGGTGATATTTTTTGGAGAATTTCTCTCCTTATGTCATTCCTTAAGGTGGTATGGGACACCTCCATATTGTGACGTATTATTTATTGAAATAAACAATAAAAATAAGTATAATTTTATAAATAGTGTCTTTTCCAGAATTGCTATCTAACAGTGTAGCATAGTGGGTTAGAGGATTCACTACCGAACTAAAAGTCATGTGTTCGAATCCTGCTGGGGCTTTTAAAATTTTTACCTTTTCAAAAAAATCTAAAACATTTTTTTTGGTAAAATTTTGTTAAATTTAAAAATTTGAAACCGGTGAAAGCAAAGTTAATTATTAATGAAATTATTAATTAAAATGACCCATTGACCTTTCATTGTTAATGTTACAGGTACTTGACCATATTTGGTTTTAACCTCTGCATCTCTGATTCAATATGTCCACAGTCTATGAAATTTTCACAGAGGAGCAGAAGGCTCAATTTATTTCTAAAATAAAATAAAAGACCAAATTCTGTCAAATTTGTTTAGGCCGCCTGAATGAGTCAGGGTGTGGTGTTTTTCAGCCTGTCATCAATGGTAAACAACAAAAAGTACTAGTGCATAGATTTTTCTTTATACAAGGACATTATATTGACAAAACTTTACATGTTTCTCATCCCTGTCATTGCAAAATATGCATAAACACAGAACATTTAATGTCTCTCGAACCACAGTCAGTGCATGCTCATTTGCCCTGTTGTCTCTTTCGTTACTGTAGAGGGAGAGTGCCCAGAGTTTACGATTCTTTCCTTCTTACTTCCAAAGTGTTGAGTGGTCTCATACTTCGTTGTTTTCTTTTGTATGCTGTGGTACTGCCTCAGGTGATCGAGCTGACTCATCTTCTGGTGGAATGGTCCTGCATAGTCCCAACACACACCAACCTTGTTAGCTATGAGAGATGATGAAGACCCAGTGCCATGAGTAGAGGTATGTATAGTTGAGTGACACAGCGCAGTAAAGTTTTTGGCCCAAGTTGTATTCTTCAGTGCGTAGGTGAAGTCTGTCTGATGGAGACTTTCGCACTTATTAGTAGTTAAGAGCTTACAGATTTTCGGTAAGTTTTGGCCCAGTATTTGTTTATTGATGACCCTCTGTATGCTGGAAATGTCTTCAAGTTCCAGGTCCCTTCCATAAGGTAGGAATTTGGCTCTGTAAGTAGGTAGGTGGGTATTGGATGTAAAGGACATTCTCCGACAGTAGTCATGGACTCCGGAACAGCATGGCAGAATGTTGGATATGGCCCTCTCAGCCTTCTGAAAAGTTCAGACTTGCACAGTTTTTTTAGCTCACATGAGCTGAAAGCTCAAGTGAGCTTTTCTGATCACTATTTGTCTGACGTCCATCTGTCTGTCTGTCTTTCTGTCTGTCCATCTGTCTGTAAACTTTTTACATTTTCGACTTCTTCTCCAGAACCACTGGACTGATTTCAACCAAACTTTGCACAAAGTATCCTTAGGTGAAGGGGATTTAAGTTAAAATGAAGGGCCATGCCATATTTCAAAGATAGATAATAAAGAATAATTAAAAATTTGTTGGTATCTTAAAAAAATCTTCTTCTCAAAAACCAAATGGCAAGAAAAGCTGTAACTTGTGTGGAAGCATCCTCAGATAGTGAAGATTCAAGTTTGTTCAAACAATGATCCCAGGGTTAGGTGAGGCCACTATGGGGGGGGGGGGGGGTCAAATTTTTACATAGGAATATATAGAGAAAAATCTTTAAAAATCTTCTTCTCAAAAATCAAATGGTCAGAAAAGATGTAACTTGTTCAAACAATGATCCCCAGGGGTAGGGTGGGGCCACAATTTGGGGTCGAATTTTTACATAGGAATATATAGAGAAAATCCTTTAAAAATCTTCTTCTCAAAAATCAATAGGCCAGGAAAGCTGTAACTTGTGTGGAAGCATACTCAGGTAGTGTAGAAACGATGATCCCAGGGGGTAGAGTGGGGCCACCATGGGGGGTCAAATTTTTTCATAGGAATATATAGAGAAAAATCTTTTTCTCAAAAACCAAATGGCCAGAAATACTGTAACTTGTGTGGAAGCATCCTCAGGTAGTGTAGATTCAAGTTTATTCAAACCATGATCCCCGGAGGTAGGGTGGGGCCACAATGGGGGGGGGGGGGGGGGGGGTAAATTTTTAAATAGGAATATAATATATAGAGTAAATCTTTAAAAATCTTCTTCTCAAAAACCAATTGGCCAGAAAAGTTGTAAGTTGTGTGGAAGCATCCTCTGGTAGTGTAGATTCAAGTTTATTTAAACCATGATACCCAGGGTAGGGTGGGGCCACAATGGGGGTCGAATCTTTACATAGGAATATATAGAGAACAAGAGAAAAGCTGTCAATGTGACAGCAAACTGAGTTTTCTTTTGTGTGAACAGTACCCATAATCCATTTGTCAACCCTGAATTGATGAACACTAACCTATCCAGAGAAATGGGGTACCCTATATGCAATATTTTGCCAAAAAATGACGAAGTTCAACAGCTGGTATTTTTTTTTAATAAATTATCAGAGATCAAAATCCTAGCAATATGCACATTTCTGATACAGTGAAACTTCTCAATACCCGCACCCCTGAAAACCACACCCCTTCAATATCGGCCGATTTGAAAAGTCCTGACCAGCTCCCTCTTTATTTCTTCTATATAAACCCTTAGAAAAACGGCAACCCCTGAAAACCGGACACCGTGTTTTGTCGACCGATCTTTAACAAACGTGTGAAATACACCCTCACAAATCCGATATTTAGCCAGAAGGCCAGAGACACCGCTATAATTGACAGAAGGTGTGAAAAAGGGGAACACCGACTCGCATGTCAACGGTAAAGTTGTGAATTACGCGTTTTGAAAATGGCTTTATAACAGGTTCTGTAATTAATCTGCTTTGTTATATTTTTATTATGAATGATTCATTGTTTTCATGTGTTAACTCATGTTTTATTTTTTAATTCATTGATTCCTATTTATTTAATAATTGTATTTTATTTATATCACACTGAGTAAAGATTAGAATTCGGCGATAAATCAAACGTCAATGATACAAGCGGCATAAATGATTAGATAAAAAATCCTTGATTATGCTATTCTGCTGTGTTTTATATTCTACACATGTACATACACATTGTTTTTAGTACAGACACATTGTAGTACAGACACATTGCCAGAAAACAAATGAGACATCCCACCATGAGACTTTGACAGGAGAGAGACAATCTAATAATCCCATATCAGATATATACAACTACAGCTTAGGGGTTATAATAACGCACATGCAGCCTCAAGTAGGACATGCTGTCTTTTTGTGAGTTTAATTTCTGGCGTATACAAGTGCTTCCCACAATTTTATGCAGCTGAAACAGGCAACAGTATTCCTGAGTTCCGTCAAAAGTGTGCGCAGTAGACGGAATAAACCCTTATAGAAATAACTCAGTACTAAAACATTTGGGTTATAATACCTCACACTTATCGTAATGTAGGACATGTACGGTTTAAATTAGATAAATTGTTGATACAAATGTCTGTTTTGCATATTCTAGGCCAACAAATGCAGCAAATTCACAAATTTGTTGTCAGGGTGTGATTATGGAATAAACCCATGTAAAAACAATTGTTTACTAAATTATAAGGGCTATAATAAAGGACCTCTAGTCTAAACTAGGACTTGTGCTGATTAGTTTAGACTCATTTCTGACATAAACATATGATTCTCATGTTTTGGAAGCGTTAAAATGGCATTTGTTGTACTGATTTATGTCGAAAGTATGTCAAATGAACTATAAAACCCTTATAGGATTATTTGAACACGGAAACAGAAGACTTAAAGTAACACAAGTCACACATAAAAAATGTAACTTGCAGCTATGTTGTTAAATGAAACCAATTTATAGTGAAATGGGTCGTTTCTCGCGAGCCCATCCAGTTTCGGGTTGCCTTGTTATACCCCTTATGTTTTAGCTTTTTTCTACACTGCCTTCATGTTTGGAGGAAACAACAAAGAAAGTATTTCATTATTTGATTAAATATCAAATCATGGATATATAGTACAGTAAATACTGTAAATAGGTCCCCTGGAATACCTTATAACTGAGGTATATTGTACATGTATGCATCTTTTCTTACTTGAAGAAACAGTGATCTGGCCAGTAAATATGCTTGTCTCCAAAGCTGAAGTTCTCATCTCCCACTAGCTCCTTTGCCCAGCTTGTGATGTTGTGTTCAGGAAGTGTTCCTCCAAGCTCAGCAGGCAACACTTCTTTAGTGATAAACTGGTGAAGTAGTCCCAAGTTTATTCCATGCATATGTATCTGCACAAAAATTGATCAGAATGAAACACATGCTTGCAGTCAATTTCAAGTCACAAAAAAGTTTTGGATATATATATATATATATATATATATATATATATATATATATATATATATATTCTTATTAATAAGTATTTCATACTTATTCACAAAACATCTTAAAAATATCAATGTAAATTTGAAAAGTTAATCAAAGAAATTTAGTATGTTATTCTTCAACACAAGCAATGGTACACTTAAGCTCAATTATCAATAGAAGTCCATATTTTTACATTAGGGAAAAAATTAATATATTATATAATACAAACTACCTTTCTTCTGCTTTTTTCTTTGAGGAATGGTAGAATGATTTTACATATTGCCTCTATGTACCAGGGTTGGTTGACAAAGTGTATGGAACCGAATCGAGCCGGAAAACAGTCCTAAAATAATTACCCAAAACATCAAAATACAAACAAGGTACCATATTCATTGAAAATTTACATTATAAACAATATATATCATTTATAAAAACAGCTTTGTTCAGTGTATAGTAGGTAAAAGTTGTACATTCAATTGATTTAAAAAACATAGTTTGCACGTTATCTGATAAATAATATTTACATCTACTTTATAATGGGAGGGTATAAAATTTTACCATCATAATATTTTGTAACTTTGTCTCGTCTTGAATTCACCCAAACACAGTTAGAATAGATACTCTTTCCAATTTACACAGTTGTTTAAAAAAAGTTTTGAATTCCCCCCGTCTTAAAGTCCCCTGACAACGAAGGCAAGAACAAGAATAAAATGGGGGCGAATATTTCCCTGTATTCAGTATATCTTTCTTGCACTTCATGGCCTTTTGATATTGATCAATATACTTATGCTTTTATAGACCTGATCAGATTATTTCATCTTTGGACTTTGGTCTTGGTCAAAATACTCTCATCAGGTCAATAAGGCAATAATGTAGCCCTCTCCGAATTTTTATATCTGATGTTTACTGGAGAAAAAAAAATCGGGAGATGGCTACATTATTGCAGCTAGCTAGGTCAATTATAAACATGAGCATTTATTGACCACATCAAAAGGCTATTTATTAATTAAGCAATTATAAAAGAATGAATAATTAAATAAATAAAATGATTCATTTTACATTATTATCACGTCATTACAAATAACTGCAATGGCCCCGTGATTTGTGACCATTTGTCATGGAAAAGGGGTGTTCTAAGGAGCACTAGAAAAAGTTATTGTGCATTTCTAATCATCAAAATAACTTGACAGAAAGAAAGATAAAAGGAAATCATGTAATCTGTCAAATTTTATGCAATAATTTTCATAAAATGGAAGCAATTTGTTGATTTTAGCTAATACACTAGTAGCTGGTACAGTATCAGTGCAATGATCTCTGTATCATTATTTAGAAAATACAGGCTTATAAATACCGGGCAGGTATATGTATAGACTTTTACAAACCATCTTTAATTTACTTCTATGATGTTCTATCATGCATGTATTAATATGCATTTATAAACATGTACTTACTTGAAGTCCTTCAACCATTTGCTTTAAAACTTTGGGATTAAGTGATCTTGATTGATTAAATGTAAACTGGCTCCAGTCCAAGATGAAAACAAATCCATTTATTTGGCATGCCTCATCATCAATAAGTTTTTCTAATGTCAGCAGTATAGCCCTATACACAGAAGGAAGCTGATAATGACCATTGTCCCAGTTCGCAGCAAACAACACAATGATTTTCCTGCCATTCTGGTCACAGTTCGGTAAGACGCTGGGAAGACCATCATACAGGGAGGCTTTGATACCAGCTTCAGAAGCAATAAAGTTCTTAAAAAGACTTGGATTGTTCTGGCGAAATTCAAAGTACCTAGCCAGTAACTTGAAAGACTCTACTGTGTCGAACTTTCTGGCACGCAAGAACCTCAGTACAAAGGCATCATCAGTTCTTAGAAATTCTGAAAGGCAAAGTAAAGCTACATGAACAGCATAAAAATAACATCTCTCTGATGACACCCTGGGATCAATTACAATAAACACACACACATGATAAATTGTATAGTGCCTCCATGCATGTTAAATGTTTGTAATCGACATGATAAGAGCATATAATTTATCAAAGAATCATATAATATCATGGGAAGAGAGACTGCATGGTCTGTCACCATCACATTCCTTCCCTCTTAAATGATTTATATCCCACAAAGATCAACATTCAAGGTGTCTAGTACTACTGGTAGGAGTCTAACAAAGCTGTCAGTTTCAGGGGTTCATGCAGCAGGTCACGTACAGCACCATTGACCAATATGTATAACGGGATGGTAGAATTGGTAGACGTACTAAGTCCATGTGACTGAGATTTGAACCTAGGTCCCATAAAAACTCCATCTAGTCAGATGCTCTATAGTCTGTCCCAAGATATTTATGCAGCACATTTGGCCAATTTTTAATAAAAATACACATACCTGTGAAAGAAGTGCCATTGAAATATCGATGAACGGGAAAATTTCCAAGATATCTTCATTTACACATTATCATTTTTCACTCAAAAAAAATTCACAGGTACGAAAACTGATTTTTTACAGAGAATTATAATGGGGAGTGTTTACATCTTTTCTCCATTCGAAAGTCACTCGGAATACCTCGCGCAATTTTTCAATGTTATCATCTGGGTCTGCTGCAATACAAAATTCCCGTAGACATAACATTTTTCAGCCATGTATTGAAACCGGATAAGCTAAAGGGGGCTTTCAAGGCAGAAATCTTGGAAATTTTTCATACTTTTGTATGAACATCATTTGAACCCCGAGGTATTTATAGATAATCAAGTAATTAAGAAAAATGTGAATCAAGGATATCTTGGGACAGAGTATAGCCACCAGTTGAGCTATCTGGTACTGGCAATCGAATAGGTCAATCTGACGGTCACATTAAAATGCATGATATATTCACAACATATTGCTAGCAATGCAATTAAACATGTGATAAATAATAACCACATTAGATTGTTTACTTATATCTGGACGAGTCTCAATCTGCTCCTTTACATCCGCTATATCTTCACTGCGTCGACACTGTTCCTCACCGAGCTCCTTTCGAGATTTATGTAACAACTCTTCTGACAATCCCCATCCAAACTCTGCCATGTCATCTAAGACATCAGCTGACAAATATATATAAATATATATGCAGTTTTCTAGCTATACCTAAACATTTTGTGTAGGCTAGCTATAAAACTTTGATTATTCTCTCAAATGGAATAGGATACAGGCAAGAAAACCATAAATCATCCAATTGTTCAATATGCATTTAAATTGTGATGAGGCTGCATGCATGCTTATGATAAAAAATATTGCTGTGTAAATCAACATTGTCACTATTATCCTAATTATTTAGCGTGGCACCACTTATAGATCATGATACATCTTTACTGACATTTTCCGGTAAATCGTTCTGCGTGACATCACATTTCATGAATTTCAGCATCTGTAGCTAACGTGATGCACACCTGTTTTACTCAAAGGAATTTTATATTTCAGGTAAAGTGTAGATTTCAGTCAGTGAAATTTTCAGATATTAATTTATTTAGGTCCATAAGATATAGACTTTCATTTTTAAATTATATATTATTTTTTCCTAGTTCATCATGTTTATCCTTGACCTTCAACTGGGACATCCGCTTTTGCTTTGTCGAGCTGGAGTTGTTACAACAGCAAACTAATGCTGGTACTGGTAGGTTTCTGTACACTTTACTGACATGTCGTAAATTAAATTTTGGAACGGACAAAACTCGCCGACCAATGTTTTTATTTTTTTTTTTATTTTTGTAGACAGAATTTCTAATTGTTGAATTATTAAACTTTCCAATTCGGCTTAACTTGAATTTCCTCAGTAATCTTTTGTGTGTCGTGATCTGTCAATATTTTAGAATGATACGGAAAAAAGGACTCCAACATTAATATTGATACCGAAATGTATTTTTTTAAGTGAATTAAATTTTATTATGACAAAAATAGACAGTCATACGGAAATAGAATTACAAATTATACAATAGTCTGTCTCAGGTATCGGCATCGGGCGACATAACACGCCAGGGCTTTCCTGTCACCTCGGGCCAAATATTCTGGTATGTCGCCCTCAAAGCCATGTAATATATGTATAATGTTGTTTTCTTTATAAATATGGTATTGGGTTCGTTCGCCCTATCTACCTGTTTGCCTGGGTCCGTTCGCCTTAGGTTCATGCATTCAGTCTTGTTGTTCGCATTAACTTTTCAATTGATAAAATATTTTGACTTTTATCTTTTCATCTTTAAATGAGATATATACGGGAATGAAACTGCATCTTTAACTGAATATTTAATTATCATATACCCGTAAATAATTTCATATTAGCATCCACATGGAACATTTTTAATTCAGTATCAAAGTTTATAATGGCTGTATTTAAATGGGTTGTCTATCCAACTCAAACAGTACGTTCAAGTTCAATTTCATTTATTTCATTCAAAACATAAATTAAGTTACATGAGGTACAGAGAAAATAATTACAAAAGGATATAAAATGTAGTAATGCATAGGGTAAAGTAGTACATGTATAGTAGAAAGCACTTCAATATTTCGACAGTTAAGAACATTGAACATATGTTATTTTCATAATTTATTAATAATATAGTTAAATAATTAAAATGATTAATTCATATTAACAACAAGTCATCGTACCGTTATCAGGTCAGTCAATTGGTTATTATTATGCAAAGGAGACCATATTAGTGCTGTTTTGTATAATTATATATCTCTTCATAATGTTTAAAATGATCAGACAAAACATATAACTACATTAATCTTTTATTAAAATATAGTGAACAGACCTAGGGCAATCAGTATAAAGGGCGAACAGAAACTAGGGCAAACGGCGTCAAGGGTGAACGTATTTTAGGGCGATCGAACATACATTCAATAAATACACATACCTGTCATTAAAAAACGATTGAAATCATATCTATATATGGCAAAAATTCTAAGATATCTTCTCTCACATGTTCCTTCTTTATACTTAGAGAATATTCACATACAGGAGCAAATACATTTCTTTCGAGGATTTATAATGGGAAAATCTGACATCTTTTATCCATTGAATTGGAATTTCTCAAACAATTTTTCACTATTATCATCTTTGAGTGTTGGTGAAATGGTTAGGCAAATTATATGATGCATTTATAGGAATTCCATTATGTTCATGTATTTTGCAACAATATTGTGGTAAAATTTATTCAGTCACCTAAATGCTAAATGCAATCTTTCAACATTTCAATTAATTGCAAATTTTTTTTTAAAGAGGATTTTGAATTCAGCTTTATAAATATTCAGCTATACTACTAGATCAAGAGATTGTGCCTGACTTCGTCAAAGACATCCATTCATTTAATTGAAATGAAAATTTACAAAATAGATTGGGATTTTTTTCCTGACAAATTGACAAAACTGACTGTAAATCTATATCTCCTTCAGGTTTTAATTTATCATTGTTTTATAGTTAAAAGTAGAATTAACATTAAAAATTAGATTTATGGTTCTTGATTAGCATTACATTGTTAATTCACAGTTACAGAAACAATCTTTAAACTATAAAAAAAGACATTGGTTTACTATCATTTGATAGAAAATTCAATCATTCACTGTGATAGGAACTAAATGCTTTTGCTTTTTGAAGTTATCAAATACAGTCCATGCAATCAGTGATCAGAGATTTTGAATTTGACGTGTATTGTATCTATAGACCAGATAATTTTATATGAAGAATATTCTTCATTATGAATTTATATTCTACCAAAGCATTTAACATTGCTTTCTGTCATATTATAGAAAACATGACTGAAGAGGGAAAATACTCATCAGATTATCAATGTACCCTTCCCCCAGATCTTGTACAGAAAGCAGAACGAGAGTTAAATGAGAAAGCGGAATGGAGGAGCCGTGATATCCAAGCCCTAAGAGATATGGTGAACAAAAATAAAGGTAAAACAAGAAGACATATTAAGAATCTTTAACCATTATTATTAAAAAAATATATAATATGATGAAATAAATACAATGGCTATCGCTTCTTAGTTCATTAATCACCAAAAAAGAAAAAATATCCTCCATCATTATGTTTATTTTTGAAAATTTTATAACCAGTGCAATAACTGTATGATTGAAATGAATGAGTCTCAATTTTTTTTGTGCACTCCTTTAAAAAAAACCCAAATTTTGACATTGTACAGTTTATAAACTGTCTTAATTGTAATATATCATGCATAGCTTAGATAATTTTTCAAAAGAAATAGCTTATTATGTAAACATTATTTGATTACCCCGAGGAGTTCATCATACTATAAATTTAAACTTGGTCTTTTTAGTAACATATGTGGACAACATTGCTTTCTTAAAAGAAAATACATTTGTTAAGGTAAAATACTCTCATTGAGACATAATTTCCAATCTGATTATGTAGCTAGAAGTCTGTAGACTTTAGTGAGAATGATTTACATTATATCTGAAGCATTGTAGATTAAAAAAAGGATTTACCAGGAAAACATTCAGAATATTTTAAAAATCGAAACAGTGGTTCATCTATATGAAGATATTGTAATGCATGGAGAAAAGATCCATCCTATCATTTGATTTAACATATATCATCCCAAAAGCTTTTTGAACAAATAGATTTCTTTTAAAAACAAACAAACTGAATGTAAGGACTGATCAAGGTCATTACATTTAATTTGATTTTCTGAGACAGAGGCACTAATTGGGGGAGGAAAAATTTTATTTTCTGAGACGCATGCGTGAGGTGTGCATGTGTGAGGAAGGGTGGCAGCTTTGAAATTCGGAGAGGAATTTTGCTCCATTTTTTCTAAATTTATACCAAAAAACCTGTCAGGAATCTGTGTATATGTTTCTGGATAAGGATGTGTGTCTTTGGAGTAAGAGTGAGAAATGCCACACACACGTAAAAGGAAAAATAAGTCATCAAATGTTAGCGGTGAGAGGACACAAAAGGTTCATGTGAGTAATTCTCAAATATCAACAGTTCCAAGTTTACATTGTATGGAAACACAAATGAATAACAGCAATAGTAGCAATAGCATCTATCATAATAGTTGTAGTTCTCAAATTGCGCATCATTCCACACCTGTGACAACTGTGAACAATTGCCAAGGAAACTCATTCACCCCCTATGGACCCCAGGGACCACAAAGTCAGTTCGCTGGTTATATTTCACCCATACCAAACCAACAACAACATCAACAACCACAACAACATCACCAACTACAACACACTGACATTTTGGTAACTCTCAGAGTCATGTCAAGAAACATAGAAGAAGTATCCACCAAGCTAAACAAACTGGACCTAATTGAACAGAGACTCAGTGAACTGGAAAGGAATGTCGGAAACGTAAACACAGAATTGAAAGACATGAAGGCCGAGGTCAATGGAGTTGAAGATAGTGTGATATTTATCAACACGCAGTATGAGTATCATTCAAAGGAAGGTTTGCAATTAAAAATCTGTCAGTGAAATAACAAATGTGAACGAAAACATCCTTACAGAGCTGAGCCTTGTGAAAGCGGAGTTCGAGAATTTAAACGAACGCCACTTAGATCTTCAAACACGTTTTATGAGAGACAATCTTATCTTTGAAGGAATCCTCGAAACGCAAGAGGAAAACAGAGGAGGTCCTTAAGGAATTCTTAAAATCAGAAATGAACATAACGGAAGAGCCATAATTTCAACGAGTACATAGAATGGGGAAAAAAGTGCAGGGACGTCATCGACCAATCAAAGCAAATTCGTTCTATTCAAAGAAAGAGAGAAAGTCAGAAAAGCTGCTCCATCCACACTTGCCGGAAAGCCATTTGGAATTAATGAACAGTTTCCGAAGGAAATTAACGACTGCAGAAAACTGTTATATCTTCATTATAAACAGGCAAAACGCCTCGGAAAAAAAGCTGTGATGATTGCTGACAAGCTTTTCATAAACGGGACACAAATCCCCTTTCGTCGATCCAAGATCCAGCGTCGTTCCAGCACACTGGCCCAAAAACCATATATGACCACGCCAACCCGCAACGCGCAGCGCCAACCGACCTGAAAACCGTTTTGCAACCTCGCGCCGTTAGGGACACCAAAGAGAGCAACTAAACGGAAATGTAAACAGTGAAAACGAAACCACTGACTGTAACTCTCTCACATCTTCAGAGACTTCTTATATAAGAATTATTTCCATTAATGTTTGCAGTCTAGCGTCAAAGCTCTGAAATCCTGAGTTTGTTGATGTTATTAATAAATATGACATAATCTGCCTCACAGAGACAAAAACAGATAAAGCTGATATTATTGATATTCCAAACTTCTGTGTGTTCTGCAAACATAGATCAAATCTGTCATTTTGGAAGTCTGGTGGTATTGTAGTCTATATTAGAGATTCTTTATCCAAATTCTATAGCATTATTAATAACGAAAGTGACAATATATTATGGATCAGAATAGAAGGTAAAAATTTTAGTATTGACAAACACATTTGAAGGGAACAGTTTATATACCACCATCAAACTCTAGATTTTCATCAGTTGAAATTTTTGACGATATTGAGAATGAAATTTTTAACTTATCCAAAGAAAATGATTGTATATGTTTACTAGGTGACTTTAATAGTAGTGTCTACATTGAGAGATTTTATTGATGTTGATGATTCTCTATCACAACTTTGTAACATTGCTGAGAATAACAGTAATTTTAATTGGGCTGTTGATGAAATAGACTTAGAAGCAAGTGATAAATGTAGTTTTTCTATAGAAAGGAAATCTAAAGATAAGTCGATAACTGCTATGAAAAAAAACTTATTGATGTTTGTAAACACTGTAACATTATAACACTTAATGGTAGATCCAAAGGTGACCAAAATGGCAAGTTTACATGTAAGCAATCAAGTGTTGTAGATTATTGTATTTCAAACACTGACTTTTTAAGATATGTACACAATGTTAGAATATTACCTTTTTCTTAATTTTTATCTGATGTTCATAATCCTATAGAGATATTATTGGCACTTAAAAGTCAGTATAGCACTGAATTCATATATCAACAAAAGCAAACACAAGAAATTGCTAAAAAATGGAATCCTGAAAAAATTGAATTATATCATAATTTTGTAGAGGATAAAGAAGATATTGTAAAATCATTAGAAAATGAACTAAGTAACACTATACTTGAAAACATATCAGTAAATTTTATTGATATTGTTGAAAAGATTAGTGATGTACTGGTTGAAAGTGCCAAAAATGCATTCGGTAAAAAGCCAGTTTTTACAAATACAAGTGAAACATTCAGTTCCAAATATAAGAAACCATGGTTTACTAGTGACTGTAAGAATGCTTGACAGAATTATAGAAAAGCGAAAAAATGTACAAAAAATTTGGTGGAGATATTTTTAAAAGTGACTTGTATGAAAAAGAAAAATTGTATAAAAAAAGGTTGAAAAATGCGAATGTAACGCATAGAGTAGAAAAGAAAACTTTCTAGTTTAAGAACAATCCTAAAGAATACTTGAAAACTTTGAATACAAATATAGATAAGAAAAGATGTAATACAGATTTATATGACCTTTTAACATTTTATAATGAATGTTGTAACAAGAATTATAATGAAGAAGAAGAGTCAAATAACAATGTATTTTCTCTTGATGAACTCAATATGTTAGCTGATGTTGATCTTAATAATGATATTAATCAACCAATAACACATGCAGAAATATTTAAAGGTATCAATATGTTGAAAAAATAACAAAGCTTGTGGTGATGATAGAATTTTTAATGAATATATCAAAAGTACCCAGGATTGTATGTTGAATTTATATACTGTATTGTTTAACAAAATATTTGATTCTGGTGTGATACCCACACAGAGGGTTAGTGGTAACATTATACCTGTTTATAAAAATAAAGGGGACAGAACAGAACCCCAAAACTATAGACCAATTACACTTCTGAGTTGTCTGGGAAAATTATTCACTGCTATCATTAATGAAAGGCTAAACAATTATGCTGATAATGTTCAACTCATTTTAGAGAACCAAGCAGGTTTTCGTAGAGGTCATAGTACTATAGATCATATTTTTTCATTGTATTCTCTTATCGAGCTCTTCAAATTGCATAAGATGAAATTATATTGTGCTTTTATAGATTTTGAGAAAGCATTTGACTCTGTTTGGCATATTGGCTTATGGAACAAGGTATTATTGAACAATATTGACGGAAAATGTTTTAAAATTATCACTAATATGTATAAAGGTATTAAGTCAAAAGTTTTGGTCAATGGATCAAGTTCTGATTTTTTCGAATGTACAGTCGGAGTAAGACAAGGGGAAAATTTATCGCCATTTTTATTTTCACTATATTTAAATGATCTTGAGGAGTACCTATATGCAAACAATGTCAGAGGTTTGTCACGCCTGTCTGAGAACATTAAGAAAGATCTTAATTTTTATTTATTAAATCTTTTTGTTTTATTGTATGCAGATGATACCATCTTATTGTCAGAAAATCCAGAAGATTTTCAACATTTACTCAATGTTTTTTCTAGATATTGTAAAGAGTGGCGTCTTAAGGTTAACAATAAAAAAACTAAAGTTGTAATATTTGGTAGAGGTAAACAAAACAGCTGTTTTACTTTTGAAGGTTCCCAATTAGAAATAGTTAACAACTTTAAATACTTAGGTGTTACATTTTGTAAAAGCAATTCTTTTAATCTTAATGTTAAAGAACTGTTTGACAAAGCTACAAAAGCAATGTACCATGTTATTTGAAAGTGCAGAATCCATAATTTAGCATTTGACTGTAAAATAGACATGTTCAATAAAATTATCAAACAAATATTATTATATGGATGCGAAGTTTGGGGTTTTCATAACACTAATCTCCTTGAGAAATTACTTTTAAAATTTTGTAAACATATATTGAACTTGAGAACCTCATGACCAAACTTTATGGTATATGGGGAACTTGGAAGATACCCCTTAACAATTAATGTCAAAGTTAGAATGATTTCCGTCTGGGGTAAATTACTTAATTTCCAGAGCTCAAAATTGTCAGCAAAACTTTTTAATGTATTGAAGAATTTTAATAACCCATGGTGCGAAGCTATTAAGAAAATCTTAAATCAATGTGAATTGACATATATATGGTATGAAAACACAATAAACATACCCTGGTTAAAATCTAAAGTATATAATATTTTATTAGACCAATTTAAGCAATCATGGTATAGTGAGGTACAAAATTCTCCAAAAGGTTTAAATTATAGGATTTTTCAAAATCACTAGATTTTGAAAAATATTTATTGATTTTGCCAACAAAACTATGTAAGAAATATTGTAATTTTAGAACGGGTAATGCTAAATTACCTATTGAGACAGGTAAATGGTTAAATATTCCGAGAGAAAACAGAATTTGTAAATTATGTGCTTGCAATGAAATTGGGGATGAATTTCAATATCTTTTCAAATGTACTGATGTATATATATCCAATTCAAGGGTTATTTACCAAAATTTTTCATAAAAAATCAAAATGTTGTAAAATTTGAAACACTGTTCAATGTCACAAACATAAACCAACTTACCAATATTTGTAAACTATTAGATACTATATTTGAGAGAGTTAGCTCTCTTGGTTAACTTGAACCAATTATCTGTTATCCCTTCATCATGCATGTACCAATGATTTTCATTTATTATATTGTAGTTTGTACATACTGTACATATAAGTATTTTCTCTACACTGTAAATTCAGTTATGAGAATAAAGTTCATTGTCATTGTCATTGAGACAGAGGCACCATGCAATTTGGGGAGGAGAAATTTGATTTTCTGCAGAGTGCTACTTTTTGCTAATCTTCTTCCACTATTATATCTCAATCTGTTAACTTTTCCCATCAAGACCCTGGAAAGGAGATTATGAAAAATAAGAAGTTTATTTCTACTAGTACCAGCTCAGAATTTTTCAACTCTACTGAACTTTACAGTCAAATTTCCTGTACAGAGTGTATATTGGCTCATAATGGCTGGATTTCAACAATATGTACCCGTATACTCTTTTTCAGATCTTCATGTTAGGACAGATGATGCATTCCTGTTGCGCTTTCTGAGAGCCAAAAAGTTTGAATATGACAGGGCATACAATCTTCTCCTTTCACATTTCCAAATGAAGAAGGAAAACCCAAAGTTGTTTGAGAATCTTCGACCCTCAGCAGTGAAACACGTCCTGGAAGCCGGAGTGACTGGAGTGCTGCCTCATCGGGACAAGGAGGGGAGGAGAGTGATCATATTCAGACCAGGTACTTTGCTTCACTTTCATTATACATACATTTGTTTTCCCTCATATATCTCTATATAGGTTCATTGAGAATTAATATTAGGCAATATGGCCATCATTGGCTGCCTACTCATCTTGATTTTTCATATTATTTAACACAGAAACCGTGTTCCGTAAGTTCTTAAAATATTTAAAGTAGTTGCCCTTTGGAATCATTTTAAAATTAGACTAGTTGCCCTTTGAATTGATGTCACATTGTTGTGTCTGGAGCAGAACAAAATGGCAGCGTCGAGATTTGCTCAAATATCTGCAGAGGGAAAGGGGGAAAATGTTTAAATTGAATAGCAACAAAATATTGTAAGTAAGCATGGTGAAGCGAAGAATTTCAAAGAGTATTTGAAAGGTGAGATTGATAATTTTAAAGAGTTTAAATGAGTTAAATTGGATGAGATGTTAGGCCACTTGTCCATGGATTTGCGTAGATCATTGCTTTTTGTGAATAAATGTGTCACTTGATAGTCCTCGGGAAAACAAAACACTTGTTAGGTTTGTTACTGACTGTCTACGAGATATATCGGGTTGACCAATCTCATGAACGGCTCAGCTTCGCCTCGCCATCTATGAGATTGATCAACCCGATAGATTTCTGTAGTCAGTCAGTAACAAACCTAATAAGTAATAATATTTATACATATTATACATATATATACTCATAGTCAGTTGCTTTCACTAATTAACAGGTACAGTACATCAACAGATTTAGCTGCATTGCTTGAATTACCTACATAGCTTTATTTACCTACATGAAGTAGGTTTATTTAGCTACTTTTATGCAATTTTGCTTTTTATTTAAAACAGACAAAATGTCACAAGGAACCATCAACCTATATTTGTACTGTGTAGTTTTAAAAAAGCAACCCACAGCAAAAATATTTAAAACATTGCTGCTTTTGAAATTTTTAAGCAAAACATGCATTTCTATTGTTTGAGTAACTGTATGACACCTTGTGTGTGATGAGGCATGGATAAGTGTGATTACTTCACATTGTGCTGAATTACGTGTATTACCAATCTATCATGTTAACAAGAACTGTTCTTTTAAGAAGTAGGTATTTGGTCACACCGCTCATAAATAGGCACTGTCCACCATATTTCTCTTTTATCACCACTATCCCTACAACTCCTATATAAGCCGCAGACCTCTTAGCAGTTTAAAGTATTTCGCTGAAGAGGTCTCACCTGTGTCGATGTACATCTTGCCTCGCTGTGTTAAAATAAGAAATAAATGCATAAAATCCAAAGACCACGCAAGGAATACTACACGTCGGCCACAAGTTTTAGGTGTGCAATCGGGTGTAACGAAATCGAAGGGTTTATATACCAGGTATCTGTGTGACAGGGCCTATTTACGAGCGGTGTTTAGTATTAAGACCAATTGATGAGTGCAGTGAGGAGGTATAATAAAGACAAGACACTCACATAGTCAGTTGGTTTCACTCATTAAGGCTTACATGTAAAAGATAAGAAAAAAAAACACTCACAAAGTACTGTAACATCATAAAAGTCGTGAAATCAGATTGTAAGATTTATTCAACATGTGCATTCAATTCATGCAGTCAAGTAAGTAAACCATTGTTCATTAGTTAATGCTAAAAATATTGTAATAAAATGTTTTAAAAAACCTTTGTATGCATAATTTTCATTATCTACAGGGCTTTGGGACCCAAGTCGATTTCTGATTGACGATGTATTCAGAACAAACTTACTAACTCTGTCCAAGGTTATACAGGTAATTTTTTAAATCATAAGCATGTGTACCATTATCAGTCTAAGAGGATTCCAAACAAGATGTAAATAGAAGTTGATTTCATGTTTCTTTGATAATTTAATGTTACCAGTCATGTAGTTCTTTTGTTAAAATCTATGAGCAAATGAGCCTTTTTGATTGTGTACACATTATGAACAATCATATGATATCAACTTTCATCAAAGTAATAACTGGAATGAATGATTTTTGCTTTTTTTCATAAGTTAATAAGTTCAAAAATAAAGACGAATTGTGCTTCTGAATATAAGAAATGGAGATAAATTTCACCTTGTCTAGCTCCCATATTAAAGAAATCAGTTGTCATACCATTCATTTTTATCATCAATTTAGTTTCCATGTACATATTTTTGATACTGCAACTGCCTATTTATCAATGCCAGAAACCGGCGTGGTATTCTGTGGATGTCGTAAATTATTTCATACTATTTAGACTTTTTGTTTCATTGAATGAAGTATACACAAATGTACAAATATTTCATCATTAATGAACTAACACATAACTTCACGTTGATTGATACTTTTCTGGCAGGCACAAGTCAGAATTGTTTAAAACATATGATAAGAGTTACTGTATCTTTTAAAACATGTCATGACAAATCAGAAGATTTTAATCTTTTTTAATGAAATTGATACTGAAAATTGTGGTTACAATATTCTTTACTTACATGTACACAAGAAATAAAAGGCGTGTGTAGAATTTGACTGTTAAAATTTGGATATGTACGAGGTCTGTGTACATGTACCAGTTGCCAGCACTTTAACTGCATCGTCGGAAACCCACGGTCAGTCTCACTCCTTTTGAGGTAAGAGAAGCGAGACCGACCATGGGTTTCCGACGATGCTTTAACAGTAGCATAGATGAAATTTAAAAAATTCTGTTGATTTTTAAAAAAATTTATGTTTGTGTGCATAAGTTGACTGTTTGGTTTTGTATTGAGTTTACTGACTGTCTACAAGATGATCTGCTTATATGAATTGATCATATACCCTTATGATCAAAGGGATGAATTAGGAAATAAACAGCAAGTTAAAAAGTTCACTGGGATATGAACTTGGTTGCACTATGGCTACACTCAGAAAATGACTGCTAAATACTCTTGTGTTTTTGTTTTGAATATTCATCTAAAATATGTTAAACTATAAAATGTAAAGCGGATGTTGCCTAATTTGGTGAATTTTTCCAGAACCAACCTTCGCCAGATTAGACAAGTTTTACCATATATCATTACTTGAAGTGCCATTTATGTTTAATGAGATATTATGAATTTCAATTAAAGCTATAATTTGTGTCAATTTTAAATGACGGGGAAAATTCATGTGTTTGATTACTTACAAAAGTTACTTTTAATGCTGTTAATTATAATGCCCAATTCGATCACGTAATAAAGATATCAAATTTCAAACAATAAAAAATATTTATTTTTCCTGCCAAGAAAGTAATTCTTCCTCATGAATATCAATCTATAACGTGATATCGACAGCTAATTTTAGACTATCATACAAAACTTGGTGGGGGGGGGGGGGGGGTCAACACCTTCATAATTGTTGTAGTTTCATGAAGGAAAGGATATAATTTTCATCAGGAAAGCATAAATTTGTCATATGTACGAGTACGAACTAAAGAAAGCAAAAACACAAGCGTATGAGCATGTACATGTATATACATGTACTTCCCTTGAACAATGACATATGGGCTTAAGTGTTTTCCCCTCAGGGCTATATTTAGTACATGTGAGTGTTATCCTATTTAAACATTCAAAAGTAATAGTACCATGAATGACAAACGTATTACACTCATAATACAAAAAATAACGGCTATCTCATTTCCCGCGGACATGGCAATGAGGTTTGTTTCGCTCTTTCTTCATCAATATTCATGAAAAGGCATTACTTTCATTTCAGGGAAATAGACAATTGAAATTCTATATCTTTGTAACTAAATGGAATTAACCTCTTTAATTTATAGAATATAGATAACTTTTATATGTAAACAAACACATGCGTTTTCACTGTCATGCAAAATTGATGCAAATTATAGTGTGTATAGCTTTAATATTTTTTATTTAGATAATCAAAGTTTTGAGTTTTATACATGTCATGTTTCACAGGATGAAGTGACTCAAGTCAACGGAATAATTATGGTAACAGATTTAAATGGCATTGGATGGGCTCATGCCAAGAACATGTCTCCTTTGTATGCAAAACGTGTCTCATCTTTGTTGCAGGTACATTGTTGACATTCTTGTCTACTAGTGTGCTGTGACAGCCAGGTACATTCAGAGATCACTTCTTATTTTTTTTTAAATCTCATTTAAGGGAAAATCACTGTAGCTCTCTAAAAGTACATCTGTGATTGAGCGAGACCAATTGCTGAGTCTATAATGTATCATACAATTTATCAGAAACCAGTGCTTTTAGAATGAACCACAGTGGGTGTGGGAGAGCTAGTGGATAGTTTATTGAGGAGTGTGAATCATCCTGGGTCTTTTTTTCTTATGGTAATTGGTATACAAAAGACTTAAAGACAAAGTTTGACATATTATTGAGATACATAATCCTTTATTGATACTTTATGGAACTTGAATTTACAAATTTTATGAATTTCACCATGCAAAAATGAAATGAAGCATAGATAGGATTGAAGAAAAAAATAAGAATGAGTCTTTGTAATGTACAATATATACTAGTAGTGATACATGTATTACTTTGGGGTGTTAGTGCTCATACTGACCATTATAGCTGACCAATGTGGATTCATTAATATATTCTTGGACATCAATTTTTGTGGATTTAGTGAAAATCACAGCTTCAAGGATACGTAAATTCATGTCCACTATCAATACAATATGTTATTAGATATTGCACTTCAATGAACATTTAATTTTGTGGATCAACTCAATGAAATCCATGAAAATTTGCATTCAACAAATATTGATGAAACCACAATACCTATCATGAGCTTTTCATTTCCTTAGTAACCAGCTTTTATTGTGCAGCAGCTTAATATGAAGAAGACTCAATCTGATTAAAATACATATCTCTACAATAGTGCAAAGTGCGGACAGATCTGACAATGACCTAAATTGAGAGTCATGTGCAGTGACATCAGAATGAACTTAATCATTTGCATGAAAATAAATTTATCAACCAATCATAATTGTTTTGAACAGATCACTTACAGAAAAAAAATGTAACTTGCCATCTGATCGGTTAAATCAAAATCATCACAGAACATGACTCAATGTGTTGTTTTCCGATCTCTTTGCGCTTTTGTAGAGAATGTATTTCAATCGGATTGGAAGATGACCTCTCACCCATCCATACAGAAGTTTCTGTTAAAAGGGTACCTGCATGTATGACAGCTAACAATATTAACCTTTGACCTAGTGCTTTTATATATTATATGGAATAAAAAGGATGAGGAAAGTCAGATAAATGGAATACTGATGATAATGGACTTAAAGAGTGTGGGTTGGAAGCATGTGAAGAATATTTCCCCTTTGTACAGTAAAAGGATAATGAGCCTGTTACAAGTAAGAGGTAGTCTCGGCATCTAGTGAAGTTTGTGATTGAGTGACACTTTTGAATAAGCATGTAATACTCCTAAATATAGAGATAGCTCTATCATTTATTTCTTCTTTTTGTTAATAGCTCAGCTGGACCAATGAGCTTCTCTGATCACCAATTTATCCTATACCTGTGTGTCCGTCTGCTTGTCTGTTCATATTTTACATTTTCAACTTCTTCAGAATCATTGAGCTAATTTTAGCCATACTCGGGTAAAGGTCTTTCAAGTTTGTTCTAGGAATGCCAGGCCAGATAATTGGGAAGTGAAAATATTCCAGGGTTTTCTTGGGTGATTCTTAATGCTATGCTTTTTATCGTAGAACTAACTGGTACCATTTTAGAAATGAAATACCAGCCAGCATGTACATGAATATTATGTAAAATGTCAAATTTGGAACCAATAAACAGTATTTTGATTAAAGTAAATGATCAGAAAGTTTGCTAGAATATTTATAATAACTGAATTTATAAAAGAGAAGACAACAGCTTGTAACTGATGCTCAGTAGAACCTGTAGCTGTTTATCATGAGTGTTTCTAACCGCTTAATAAAAGCTAATTTACACCTATTCACTTTGCTTGCTCAGTGTTTCCAGTGTGTTTACGTGTGTATCATATAACATATCCCTGCACTTTTCAATTTTAGATTTATAATTACATGTAGTGTGGAATCATTATGCATTAATTTTCGTTGTCAACAAATTGTGTAAAAATGATGTTATGTCATAATTTTTTCATTAGAAAAGTTACTGTGTTTTGAAGAAAGCTAAATTAATGGTACATATGTATGGATTTTGATGTTGTTTGCATTAAATGTTGATATATGAACATGTTTTCCCCCTGTAGGATGCCTTTCCTGCAAGATTCAAGGGCCTTCATTATCTGAATGAACCTGCAGTATTTGATTACATTTTTGCCATTGTGAAGCAGTTCATGAAAGAAAAGACTGTTAGTCGAGTATGTAAAAAGATATTACATATTACATGATCAGCTTACTCTTATTTAGTATTATGACTCAATCATAAATCTGTATAGATCTGAATTAATTTTTCCTTTGTGTAAGAGCAAAACATTCTGAGGATGTACATAACTGTCATGTACATGTATGAGATTGCGTGAATTATCAATAGCTTTTCTTTTTAGCTGCATTTCCACGGGAAAAATGTACAAGAATTGACCGAGTTTATTGATCCAGAATATCTTCCAGAGGAATATGGAGGAAAAGCACCTCCATTTTCAAATAAGGTGATTTTTATAAATTTCTAATCTTTAAAGATACTAGAAAAGTTGTTTTGTTTGAATCAAAATTGTTTAAGAAATACCCTTGTTGTCAGTTATCACTGCAATTTAAAAAACACACGTAATATCGGTAATTAGTAGTTCACAGCCACTATTTAACCAACAACCTGTGACATAATAAGGATGATTAAATCTCTGGTCATATTTATTCTTTCTCCAGGATTGGATGGAGGAGCTTCTAAAATGTGATGCTGAATTCGATGAAGAAGCCAAATATGGATTAGTGTCTGGGTCCTCTGTGGATCAGAAGCCGGGTCAGGATGCCATGGAGTGTGTGATGGGGAGTTATAGGAAGCTCAGCGTGGATTAAAGGGGAGACAGTTAGAAATAGACAAGTGGAATTCAGAGCAGCAAATCTCTAAGGTTTTGCTGTCCTTTAGTGGCTTGTTGATTGACAAAGTTGTTGGGTGTTTTGTTATAAGAATGGGTTAAGCATTATTATCAGGAATACCTCTCTAATTTATATGCCTCTATTGACATTTTGAAAGGTCTGTTCTGGGATGTAGAATTTTGCAAGAAATATATTTAAAGAGGCACTACAGCTAATTTTTCTCATCTTAGATACATGTACCCATATTTTCGGGAATATAGGTCGATGCTATATATAGGCCGAACTGTCAGATTTTAGTGAAAAATAAAAAAGAGGTTATATAGGTCGACTTTGGTATATAGGGTGAAAATATCATGATGTATACTGCTAATTAAGAATTTTTGAGCATTTTACATGAAAAAATGTGCCCTTCTCCCCTCCCCCCCCAAAAAAAAAAAAAAAAAACTGATATAGGTCAAAGCACAATTTAGGTAGAGGGCCAGGTGTCAGGGGGGAAAAAGTATTGACCTATATTCACGAAAATACAGGTATTTCTTTTGTTAAACACAGTTAACGATCTCTGATCCTAAGCAATGTTCGATAACTCTATATTATCCGTATTTCTTTTATTCGTACCATAAATCTGACTTTTATACAGACAATTTTAATCAGCATTCTAGTGTTAGTATTACCATCAGTCACACAACTACATGCTTGGCGTAGTGGATCCACAGAGAACTACTCTTCAATTACTTGTTGGTAAAGGGTTCAAGCCACCAATGCATCAGAACTTGATCACATGATTTTGAATGACAGCAGTTGTCAATTGAATACTGGAGATAGTTTTATAGAAATAAACAGGTAGTTAAAATAACTCATGCACAGGATAATGCACATGACAAATAAAGTGTCTTAACTCTTCATGTTAAGAAATTTCTACACTTACAACCTTAGAGCGTTATTTTAAACGAGGCACCTGGCGAAGAAGGGAAATGGAAATGCGGCGGATCTAGATTTTAAATTTTCTTATAGTAAAATGATGTATTGATGACACAGGGAGATTCATTTTTTTTTTTTTTTGTCTTACAAGATATATAGTTCGCACTTGTGTTTTGTCTCCATCTCTTTCGATCATTTTCTAGCCAAATCTGTTGAAATTTGTAGTCTTTTCATCCTCTTGCTGAAAGCCACGCTGAAATTTTTACAATCGATGTGCATGTGGTGTTGAACACTGGCCAACAATATTTACTGTATAGGCCATCTAAAATTATTAATTTTAGAAATAAATTGAGAATTTTTAGATTTTACAAAGCGTAATTTTTGCAAAGTTCATACTGTTAACTTTGCAAGCTACATGTTCGAGAAAACTGTCATTTCATGGTATTTGCACAAAATGAGCTGTAGTGTCTCTTTAATCTATGATCCTGTATACATTGCTTATACACTTCTTTAGTCTTTCAGCTATTTGATATGGAAATACATGGTATAAACAAATATAACGAAATGCAACATTCCATTGTATAGTATAATCTTTGATTTTTGGTCGAACAGATCTGATGTACTTGCTATGCAGAGCTCATGACAACTACCAGTACTTTTTGATCTACTAGATATCTCATGACCTCACACAGCAAACATTCAACCCAACATTTCAATAAAATACAACTTCTCTGAAACCAATGAAAATCAGAATCCCCTCAAATTCAGACAATTAATTTTAAAAGTTCTGGCTGCCAGCAACCAGATACTGACGGTTTGCAGGGTTTTTTTGCATTCTTGTAGAAAGTGTGATAAGAGGAATAATTCTTCTAAATTAAGTAAATCTCAAGAAATCTGTGTAAACCAAAAATTATAGCTCTTTAAACCAGCCATTTAATCTGGTCTGTCAGGTCATCAATTTTGCTGTAAACTCTGTCATGAATTTTAGAACATCATTAAATATTATGTTTATTTATTACAATATTGTGCTATTATTTATGGTTTTTGCATAATCACCAATTTAATATGGTGGATGATAAATTTTTGATCTCTTTTTAATCATAATGGTAATTCTATGAGTGTGCTAAAAAATGAATGTATATGTAAATGTTTATTTGTGTACATTAGGAGATAGTGAACCTTTCATTTGATTTATATTGTATATGTACTAGATCTGTGATAGCCCTTTACTTTTGTAAAGGATTAAATATTTTTCCAGCCATATATTTTTGTTAATGAATGAAAGCCCTTTGCATATC
This sequence comes from Magallana nippona, assembly GCA_033439105.1. Lineage (NCBI taxonomy): Eukaryota > Metazoa > Mollusca > Bivalvia > Ostreida > Ostreidae > Magallana > Magallana nippona. The sequence continues at coordinate 26,747,105 of CM065926.1, forward strand.
CCTTCATGTCTTGAATTCAATATAGATTTGATTTAGATTTGTGAAGTTCTTTTTTTAATTTAATGTTGAAAGTACATGCTTCTTTTTATTTTATTATTCATCATTTGATGAAAAGTGACAGTCGCTCGTTAATTGCAAACAAGCTTTGAAAAAGGATCATAATCAGTTACTGAAATCATATGTGAAATTGACAATAGAATTATGCAATTATCATTCATGTATATTTATTTCATTTAACTATTTTATTAAAATGATTTTATTGAGACAAACTGAGAATTTTTTGGTGATTATTTTCGTTTACACACTTGTACAGTGTATGTAGCATTGAGTGAAGGGTGTAATTTATTTGTGCACACTTCATTTTAAAGGATATATGCACATGTCAAGCAGAACCTAAATTAATAAAGCTGACAATTTGACACTTTGAAAGATGAAAAAGCTCAAGTAGTACACTTTATTTTTCACATTGAATTGTAAATCAAATTATATATCACTGTATTTATACAGTATAATTAAGTCACGAACTCTGAAGCATGTTACAGGCCTTTACAAGCACAACACCCAAGGAAGCAATGGATTACATGTATGTACATTTGCAGTGATTACATTTACATGTCTAAATTTACATAAAATCATGTCCTGTAAGAAAGACCATATTGCAAACATTTAAATATATAAAATTTTAGAAATGATATTACCACATCCCCCCCCCCTCCCCCCGAAAAAAAAAAACCAAGAGGCCCAGGGGCCACATCGCTCACTTGAGCAACAATATACAGTTATTGCATGAAAGTGAGGGAGATATGACGATTTATTCCCCCAGGAAAATCATATTATATTATAAATCTTCATAATTCCATCACTATCATGCAATAATTTGTTTATGATAACATCGTATGTTGATACTCGGGATTTTTCAAACGCATGGAATGAAAATTGGCGTGGCTTCCGAAGGAGTGGAATATGATGAAAAATATGACGATGGCAGGGAAATATGAAGTTTTATTGCCATGGCACGTGATTGTCTAGAACCAATCAGATAACGCGTTTTATAGAATTATTATAATGAGGTATAATAATAGCCATAGCTCAGATCAAATTAGCATTAAGGTAGTCCATCCATAACTGAGGTGAATTTAACAATTTTGATTGATCTACATTGAACTACATTAAATACATATTTTAAAATTATTATGAGTCTGACATAAACCAAACTCAGGAGCATGTATGTAGTCAATTAGGTGAACTTTTTGCACTTAAAACTTTTTCAAAGAGTTGTCTGCCCTTTGCAAAAATTAGTAAAAAATCATTTTCTCTAAATATGTATGTTAAATTTTGATTTTTTTTTAGAAAATTACTTGTACTAAAACGATATATTTAAAAATGCATTTTTTCCATAGACTTCAATGTTAACTTCAAGATGTGATAAATTTGTTAATATTGGAAAGGTTTTAAAATTTCAAAGGTGAATCTTTATTATTTGATAAAGTCCTTAAAATCACACTAGATTTTAGTGATCAAACTTGCAATCTATTAGATATGAAATATGGTAGTTATGGGTGGACTACCTTAAAATATCAAATTCAAAATATCTTGACAATTTAGTACATTAGATTTTGCTTGAAAAGTAAATGAAAAAAATCTTCCAACTTTTATCCACATATTTTTATTTGTAACATCAAGCCCCTTTTGTTGTTTCAGTCTTTGTGAAAAAAATTTCTTTATTCCTATTTAAAACTCCATTGTGCCCACCCTTCTCCCAGGAATCATGCTTTAACAAACTTTAATCTGCACAAAATTCAGTATTTCTGGCTGAATGGTTTTCCAGAGGAGATTTTTAAGGATTTTCTCTATATAATCCTATGTGAAAATTCGACCCCCATTTGGCCCCACCCTACCCATGTAGATCATAATTTGAACAAGCTTGAATATACACAACTTTTCTGGCCAATTGGTTTTTAAAACAATATTCTAAAAGATTTTTTCTATATGTTGCTATCTAAAAAATTGACCCCGCATTGTGGCCCCACCCTTACCCCGGGGTCATGATTTGAACATATATGTTATGACATATATGTAAAAAATCAAAGGACATAAATTTAAATAAATCCAAATTAAATATTCAAAATAAAACAAGGTATATCGATTTTCATAACCAATTTTTGTCTGTTCACAAAAGTGCAAATACACTTTTCATTGTATTGTACTATATTTTCATGCAATCTTATCTACCTATACTCTCTCGGTATACCAAATTTCACGACGTTCGTGACTTTATCAGCCTATATAAGTTTATAATCAGTAGTTGTGAGGTACCAACCCAAGCTAGTCTCAACAATGAAGGTGGCAATTCTTTTCGCTGTTTTGTGTGTTATTCGTAAGTTATCTTTTTTTTCAATTATTATATACTGGAATATTATATATCCAAAGCCTATATCCGCAAGACTTTTCTTAGAGGTATCAAAACTGTAATAGTATTACTTAGTTAGTAACTCAGTCGAGTTGCAAGGGTCTAGGTAAAGGTAGGGTCCAGAAACACCTTTAGACAATGCTGACTGTTGTAAAGCCAAGTCAAAAATTATGATAATAAAACTTTCAAAATGTTTTATGGATTCCCTTTCCTTAGAAATAATAATGTTAAAAAACCCAATATCCCCCCCCCCCGAGGGATTTCTGATTGTACACCTTATCGAAAGGAATAGGAATTTTTTTCTGTATGTACATATAATTGCATTTATATGGGCCTGACCTCTTACATTAAGTTACACTCTACGTGTACTAATATACTGGTATTTATCAAACGCCGAGCAACTCGATTGTAACATACACGTTGATAAATCATTTTCAGTAGCAGGACATTATGTTACTGAAAACTAAGGCAAATATTAAATGAAAACAAGAGGATGAATCGAAAATCAAACCTGAGACTCCTGCATTTCTGGTCAGGTGCTCAGAAGGCAGACATACAATTTATACAGATAAGAAGTCGAGATAGATTACCAGTTAGAGTAAAAAAGAAAATAGATGCAAAAACATTGGCAGAAAAAATGAAGATATAACTGAAAAGTGATTTACAATGTCAGATGTTCTCAAGATAGTAAGACTTTCATTATACAAATTACTTGGAAAGTTTATTCAATGTAACTTTCCTTTTAAAAGAAATCAGGTAGAATCCCAATTCTGAGAATTATAGAAATTATACTGTTTTATCAAACTTTTCAAAGATTTAAAAGCGGTAGTTAAAATCAAACCGCATATTATGTGAATAAGCACTAATTGCTTTATAATACGATCATGACAAATACATGTATCATTATTTGTATATCTTTTATTAGAGTTCATAGATTATGTACATACACTCATAGAAAGTTGAATGATATAACAATGTACATTTATTGAAATATAATTCTTGATCCTTTTCTTTCCAAAAATTAGTTGATAATTAAATTTTGAAAGAACGATACTTGTACATAATATATTCAAGTCATACATATATACAAAGTAGGCCTGTATAGCTTGTTTGCTGAGCAAATGTATACATTTATACAAATTATTACATATAAAGTGTCACGTAACACTTTTCAAAGTTGATTCCCATTTTAAAACTCTTCCAAAAGCTTATTCAAATATGTTTTCTTTTTCTTTTGTCCCAGTTCTATGTTCTTTGTAATAGGGTAATTTCATCTTTTGAACGAAGATTAAAAAAGTTCCCATCATGTGGTATCTTATTACGTTCTTGATATGGTCACGATCGCCCAAAAAAATCGGAGGATATAGATAAGAGATATTGTTATCTTAAAAGACATACCTGTATGTTGCTGTAGAAAACGTAGTGTCTTGTTCAAAATAGCAAGGAATTAACAGATTTATATAGCAATTTTTCAGTGAAAGGTACATGTATGCGTTTACCGGAATCTGAACTTGGATAAAAAGTTTAATTTTGATAAACATATTTGCACGTGAGTCAAACATTCTTAGTCCATGTACGCCGTACAAATACCTTTAATGTTTATTATGGAATAAAAAAATGTTTTAAAAACAATTAAACTGATTATCGTAATGATGATGGTGATTATGATGATGATGATGATTATTATTATTATTATTATTTTTTTCAGACTATACATGTGCTGAAACATGTCAATCTTCTGCCGATTGTCAGAATACCAAGTGTGACGCAGCCCATGATTTGGAGTGTCATCGTGGCCAGTGCACATGTGTCAATCACGTTAGCAGTAAGCTATTTGATCTACCAAAAAATCGTGCAGATATGAGAAAATGCAGTGGCAGCATGTTTTGAAGCTTAATATCATAATGCTTCCATAGTTTTAAAGGATACCTATTGAGAGTCAGAAATAAGATGTTCGTTTCTTTACTGGTTGTTTTCTACATAAAGTAACTGCTCACATTTCTTTTAGATTGTAATCACACTTAATGGTAAATACAAAGGTCATCACAAAATATATACACAGAAAGATTTCTTCATCACAGGATTCTGTTTAACAATTGCATTTTTAGAATACTTTGTGTGAATCAAAAGGAGAGCCTATGGACCAGGTGCAAAGAAATGATAATATGCAATGATTTTTCAGTAAATTTTTCAATTGATTTTTTAAAGAAAGTGACACTTACTCTGTTTTTAGTTGTTATGGGGTTTATTTTTTTTTCACTAATATTTGTATTCTTAAACATGCAGAAAATCAAGTTTTGAATTAAAGCAGTGAGGTATTTATACAACACTTCAAATAAAAATCAATTAATTTTATTTTAAATATCACCAAATGACTAAAAATTTTGGATGATTTTCTCGTAAAATGTTCTTTAGAACGAACAATTAGGTTGTGTACGTTATGGAGAAACAATTCAGTCTATTTCATGGAAGAGATAGATCAGTGTAAGATAGGAAGGGTTGTCTCCAGTGTTAGTTTGGGAGGGGGGGGGGGGGCACAATTTTATCGAATGGACAGCACAGTAAGAATTCATTTATTTTAACACTAATAAAACCTTGGTTAGTAGTTATATATATATATATATATATATATATATATATATATATATATATATATATATATATGTAGGCTCAATAGTCGACCGAAAACAAACACTTTTTTAAATTTTAGTATAAAAAAAACCCCAGAAATCTATTTAAGTTGAGGAGGCTGGATGGTCAACAAATTAGCCATCAGATCTGCCTAAAAAAATTTAAGATGTGATTTGATTAGCTATAAACTTTTGAATGGTAAAGAAAAAGTCCATTTGTTTTACCCTTTTAATTTGGGCATATTTTATATATATTTTTATAAAGCTCTTTTTCTAAAGGAGATCAATACAGTCAACGGCCACGACCATCGAACCTTCTTAAGAACTAAATATGATAGAATGTTTTATAACACATTTGTGATGATTTCAGCTTGTACTAGTGCTGCCGACTGCTCTGGACACTGTCAAATCTTTGGACGTAACGGGAGATGGCATTGTGTTGATGCAAAATGCCGCTGCTTCTTCGTCTAATAAATTAAATATAATGTATAAGTTTTCGCCTTATTCTTACACAACTATATATTGAACAAGAAGCACATTGTACATTGTGTCTCTGAGTTAACGATTCCGGGCCATAAGTATTCTTTTCGTCGAAGAGGGTAGTTTGTCGGACTATGCTGACAAACCATCGTCGTTTGATGTTCTAAAGAAGTGGGATTGGGATGAACTATAGAATTCAAAATTATTGAGAGAAAAACGTCCTTCCAATCATAAGCAACTTCGTCATGTGTCATGTTCCTTTATTAACACTTCTGTACGTTTTCCTGGAATTCCACACTGTTTAGCAAGTTTGAGAACGTTCTAAATCTTGTGCATCATTTCAACTGTTCATTTTTACTCTTTGGTTTTCTATTGAAATGTAGTCTCGTGATCCATTCTTCTCTATCGTCTATAATTCAAACGTTGATTACTAGTAATTTTAAATAAAGCGTGCTAATGATCTAACTGTTGTGTAGGTAACTATCCCTTGCTCAGATATATTTAAGGAATAAGGAATCATTCTTTGATTTTTATATGCATTTGTGATTTCTCTTTACATTTCGATAAAATCAGAAATCAAAACTATAACCCTGCTATTGAAAAGACATTCTGTCCTTATGTTCGTCTTCTTCTCGCCTTTCGTGGACTTTAACAGCCCAACGTGTTTCCGTGGACAGTCAGTAACAAACAGAATAAGTGTTTTGTTTTGTTGAAGACCAAAATATTTTATATGTTTATTGAAGAAAGAAACAAAATGATAGAGACTGTTATTTAGCCGTCTTTAATTTGATACTCTCCGTCTATAGAAATATAGAAATAATAGTGGCGCTTTGCATTCTAGTTCGAGGCCAAAAAAAGACACAAAAAAACCCCACAAAAACATCATCAGGTACATTAATATAGTATACTGTTAAAAACAGTCTATCATAGTTCAAGCAGTCCTAGGAGGCCCAGTTCTCCATCTTTGGAGCAGTCTACCATTGGTCTTGAACAAATCTTATGATTGAAGGTTTGAGGCATGACTGCATGCCAAGCGCATCTTGTCTCAGGCAGAGTTTATATATAACCTTCTACTTTCTAATTTAGTAGACTTAGTATCTGAGAAGAATGAAAAGCTTGAAAGCATACACATCGGCCGATATAGCGATGCGTTAAGCGACGACACTATTTGATGCAACAGTTAAACAGGTCGAATCACGGATGTGGCAACGCACTTTGAAAAAATACTCACTTTTAAAAAAATTCAAAGGGCGTTAAAAATCAGCGCACTTTGAAAAAATTTGAAAAAATGGATATACTTTGTCATTATATTTGTTCACAAGCCTATAAACGCCGTATATATAAGTCAGTTATTGTGTCCCTCAATTAAATAAATCATTTTCTTTTTTCTTTAGAGAGTAAATATTCACAAAGTAAAAAATAAAATTGTTTGGAAGGACGGCTGACGACTAATTGTGTTCATGTGATATTTTGATTTACACATATCTCAATTACCTTTTGAACTATTTTCTTCATGTGTAAATTTTTACATGAAATTCTCTTATCGATAAGCCTTTTCATTGCAAAATTGTGATTTAGGAAAGCTAAAAATCTCATGGGTTCTCTTTTCAATGTCTTATCGAGCAAAACTAGGTTAAAACATTTAACTATCATATTTGAGGGTCTTAACGACTTCGACTAGACCTTGCACAATCTTTTTTCAAAGTGCGTTAATATCGACCATATCAACGCACTTTGAACAAAAATAAAAAAAATTCAAAGTGCGTTGACTTGGCCCCAAATTTAACGCACTTTGAAAAAAAAATTCAAAGTGCGTAATACTTCAAAGTGCGTTGTAACACACGGATTGCAGTTTAAAAAAGAGTTTTAATTGGCCGATTTGGTACCTGCCCACTCTTACACGGTATATATATTTTATTCACCAACTGCCAGCTGTGACGTTTAACTTTGTATCAGGACTACAAAAACTAAATCACTGCAAATTCTCACAATAATCGCTTCTTGATTTTAATTATTTCGTAAACAAAAATACAATGTTGCCCATAACGTTAGATATTTTAAACATAATGTTCCCTGATCAACTCATGCGATATTTCACAGTATGGTACATTGTGAACAATAACGTAAAGTATATTTGTTCAGTAAACAGTTTCTGACGAATTTCTTCACAATAAACTGAATAACGTTTTTCAATGAGCGAAGAACAATCAATGACTTTAAAGGTATACATGCCGTTTGAAATGAAAATTTAAAAGAAAGAAATGTTTGCGTTTTTCCATTAAGCTACAATAGTTGTACACTTTCTGCAAATTATACAGTTTAAATCAAACGCATTTAAAAGTATTAGAAAAATTATATTCTAATTAATTTATTTACTGACCAGGTCGGTCAGTAAACGCCCAACTTTGAAATATTCATAAGCACGTGATGTGACAAGCTAATTTTAGAACGTACACAAGATGTCGACGCGAAAACGTGGTCAGTCCATTAGCAGTGGAATAACGCGTTCGGAGAGAAGAGAAAGAAAGAAACAGTTAGACAGAGAACGTTGTAAAATGAGAATCTATATTGGAGACCACTTTGAGCGGTGGACACGTGTTAGAAACCATGTTTAACTATGGGCTTGCCGGCTTCTTGCTATAGACAGGTGGGTCACACAGCGGTGTGTTTTCTTTGTTTAATAAGATATTTACTCATAAAGGAAAAGAGGCTTATGTATATGGTACGATATTCATTGTCTACATATGATAAAACTTGTATAGCTATTATTCGAATACTTAAAGTCTATATATTATATATGTTTTGAGTCAAGGGGCCCAGAAGGGATAGTTTTGACGTTTCATTTTATAATTATATATGTTGTCAAATGTATGAAAATAATGGTCAATTGCAAAAGAGTTCTCATCGATTGTCATCGACACCGATACGCAACCATCCTCATAAAATGCAGATGACAATATCTGATATTTTTCTGTTAACAGCACACAGACCTGTTTATATAAATTCAAACAACTGTAAACAAACCTGTCGTATTACTTCGTTCTGCATGCTGCTTTTCTGAATTATTATTCAAGCGCACATGCGCAAATCCACCTCATACGTTAATCGTTTATGAATATGCATAGGTATATCGCCGTTGTTCATTTTCAAATTATGGCAAGTACCTCGTTAATATTTATCAAAAAATTTCAAAATTTTCTAATAAACTTCTTTTTCATATATCTAGTCATGCTGACAAAATGCTGAGTCTGGTTTTCAACATCGCAAAATGCCGTTAAAAACGGCAAATATACCTTTAAACTACATGCGACCGTACTTGTATTTAGGGAACTTTTTTTCCCACTAATATAATTAATTACACATACACGTTACATTGTAACATAGCCCTGTTTGTTCTCCAATAGCTCTGTAATTTTTAACTTGTGAGTACAACTTTATTATAAATTTTCTTTCTGCGACATTTGTTTCCACGTGTTTTGAACATGCAATTGATAAAAATGCGCCAATCAGAATCTTTGTTGGGAATCGCAATTGAAATACACACCGATTAGAAAGTGTCGTCACTCAACACAATATATATATATATATATATATATGGTGCAATATGGCAACTCACTATGATAAAAATAAACAGTAAAAAAATTTAAAAGATTAAATTTGGGGTCAAATCAAGGCACTATGGCGGTTTCTTTAGTAACCAAACGATATAACAATATATTTTCAAATGGAAATTGTATTCATGTTCGACAAGTTACTAGTAAACATTTTATCCTCTCCACTTCTTAACAGGATACACAAACTTTCTCAAATTTCTATGTTCTATATAGTGGAGAATAACTTATTTGGGAACATATTGTGCGATGATTTAGAATTGAACTCTGCGATATTCTAATCAATTATTTTTACGATTTTATTATCACACATCTATTAGTGTGAGTTAACATTACTAGATCCTTTGAACCATAAACTTTCCAAAAATATTCTAAATTCATTGTTCCGTTTTATAACTGAAAGAAACCAGATTTTTTGTTACTAATATTTTGAATTTCCCATTTCCAAGAATCAATACCATTCTTAATTTACCTTCTCGGGCTGTTATCGCCATATATTAAAGAATGAATTTTTGTTTCAACGTCAAATATTCACTCAAATGGTTTTCCAATATTTAATCTTTGCTATAACCGTGATCAATTAAAAACTTTTAATTTTTTCCGTGAACATTTATACATATACAATGAAGACCACTTTTAAATCAATCTTAAAAAATCAAGTTTTTCCTTAGCATTGATTTAAGTTTGACCAAATAGCCTGCCTTAAAGGCAAATCACTGCATCAAAGTTTTTATTTAACGGATTGTTGAAGTATCTTTTTGAAAATATCATTTCATTTTTTTGAAAATTAATTTTTGCTCTTATTTATTTTATATGATCTGATTTCAGAGAAAATAGAAAAATTGTTTTGGTCAAAAAAGAAATCTTTTAATAGTTTTACAGTATTTGTTTTTAATTATTTAGTTTATTAAAAATACGCATGGCGTTATTAACTATGAATGTTGTCCTTAAAGTATCCTGTTTGGTTTTCATTAAGAATATTGTTTATTTTTTTTTTTGTAGTCGGTAGGCTTTGTATATATTTTGTATTAACTAGGCCCCTATAGATAATATATTTACTTTGCATAACTTGATCTAATTATCTACGATGTCAAAAAAGAAAATGTTCTATGCATTTTTAGATTTCAAAGCTGCTTTTGACAATGTATAGAGAATATGAGGTGTATTTCTGATTGTAAGTCGATAGTTGCTGATAATTTTTCTGCTTATTTTCCGTGCAGAATATGGGTACGGCAAGGGGGAAACCTATTACCATTTTACTTGTTTTAGCCCGTAATGGTGTAGAATCTTTTTAATAATAATATTGGTGCTTCAACAATGCAATGCCAAATTGAACCTAAGATCGGTATTTTGTGAAAATCGTTGATTTTTTGCCGATCTTACGGTTTTACTCTCAAAAACACCTGAGGATCTACAAAATCACCCCAAAACACCAGAAGATTTACATAATCAACTGAATAGTTTTTCGTATACATGTATTGTACAAAAATAGGAAACTTGAAGTTTATACCGAAAAAACAAAAATAGTTATCTTTACAAAGGAGCGGCCAAAAGTGACAATTTTTTTATTACAATGACAGAGAAATTGAAATTGTTGAAATCTTCAAATACCTTGGAGTTATAATTTTATCATCTGGTTCCTTTATTCAGACCAAAAATTAGTAACTGAAAGAGCTATGTTACAACGCACTTTGAAAAATTACACACTCTGAAAAAAAAGTGCGTTAAATTTGGGACCAAGTCAACGCACTTTGAATGTTTTATATTATTTTTCAAAGTGCGTTGATATTGTTGATATTAAAGCACTTTGAAAAAAAAATTGTGCAAGGTCTAGTCGAAGTCGTTAAAGGGGCATGGTCACAATTTTTATCAAAAATTATTTTTCCGATTTTAATGTTTGCAATGCTTCAGTAAGGCATTTTTAATAGGCAACAAAAATCTGAGTGTCATTCGTTGAGTTATAAGCGAGATGCAGAGCTTACAATTCTTTGCTATGTAAACAAAGCGTTTGTTTACATTTTGAATGATGAAGTGAACATTCCAATTTTAGACCTTAAATGATTGTGTTAAACGTTAGGAACTGTTTATTTATGCTTAAAATGAATAAGAACATAGACAAATCAGCTTGAAGAAGATTTTTACTGGTATATTGAACCTATGAAAACAAAAACAGGGCACGAGCCTTGTTTATATGACAAAGAATTGTGGGCACTGTATCTTGCTTATAACTTAACGCTCGACTCTCAAATTTAATTGGATCATTAGAAATGCATTCCTAAAGCATTGTAAATAATGAAAATAGAAAAAAAGAATTTGACCAAAATCGTGACCATGCCCCTATAAGACCATCAAAAGTATAATAGTTAAATGTTTTAACCTAGTTTTGCTCGATAAAACATTGAAAAGAGAACCCATGAGATTTTCAGCTTTCCTAAATGCAATTTCACAATGAAAAGGCTTGTCGATAAGATTATTTAATGTAATAATTTACACATAAAGAAAATTAGTTCAAAAAGTAATTGAGATATGTATATCAAAATATCACATGAACTGCACCAATAAATCGTCAGCCGTCCTTCCAAATAATTTATCTTTTTTGTGAATATTTACTCTCTAAAGAAGGAAGAAGAAAGAAAATGATTAATTGAGGGACACAATAGCTGATCTATATACGGCGTTTATAGGCTTCTGAACAAATAATATTAATGACAAAGAATATCGAATACAATACTAGTATGTATATTTTTATGAAAATTAATGCAAAAAAGTGCAGGCTCAAATGCTGATTTTTAGTTGATATGTATTAACGGCTGTACGTGTAAATATTTTACTTCATATATCGAAATAATCTATTTGGTTTGACTTTGAAAAAGGGATTTATGCTTAGAAACCTGCAGATATATAAGATTATGGAATTGATATAATGCTTGGGAAGAAAAGATGAAGCAGGTGCATTCTTCAAGTAATTGATATAAATATGTTAATTGGAAAGTGTACTGTATCTTGGTTGTACCCTCCCTATTCCCAATGATGCCAGACCATATTAAAGAGTGTTTAAAAAGAAATATAACACTTAATCTGAATAAAACGAAATCAGTACAGAACGAAGTTCATATTTTGTTATTTATACATTTTTTTCAAAATGCGTTAAGTGTCTTGATAGTAAAAAATGTTGATGTACACTTTGAAAAAAATTTGCAAAGTGCATTCATTTTGTCCCAAATTAAATGCACATTTAAAAAAAAAATTCAGAATGTGTAATTGTTTCAAAGTGCATGGCCACAATGGTATGTTGAAAAATGGTAATGAATTACATCTTTCTCTAGACGGCAAGTTGCATTTGTTTGATAAAATCGTAGTTCCTATATTTGTTATATGATTGTAAAATATGAGGTTATGGTAATGTTGATATAATAGAAATAATGCATGTAAAATTTTGCAAATTGTATTCCACACCCAATTATATAATATATAATGAATTTGGGAGAATACCATTAATTGTATATATTAAAACAAGAATTATTGCATATTGGTTGAAAATTGAACAAGGAAAGCAGTTAGATTATTGGTGTATAATGTACAAATTACTTTATGCTAAAATTTTCAATGGTAAAGTGCTAAAGAATTCAAAAACAATTTAAGATGACAGTAGTATAGTAATATTTGGATGGATAACCAAGTAGTTAATAGAACTTGGCTAATTAAGAGTTTGAAACAAAAACCAATAGACCAGTGTCAACAACATTGGGAATCAAACTACAATAGTTCTTTAAGATTTAGATGTGATATATAAGCTATTCCTATATTTGAACTTTTGATGTCAATTCTACGTTAATTGTAATCTAAGCAACTATTAGAAACAAATATTGGCTACATTTTGAATTTCAAATCAAAAATTACTGATTGAAGCAGGTAGATGAAAGAATGAAAAAATGACAATAAAAAACCATCAGCCATCTCAAAAATCCATAAAGCAATAGAAGTAATAGAATATGCAATTTATATATTAAAGAAGGATGACTGCACTTAATGCCGTGTTTTGGGCCTTTTTTCGATCACTATTATTACGTTTATTCCTCGCTCAATGTTACTTCAAGTCATTTGTTACAGAGTTTGATCAATATTCAATAGAAATTTAAGGTCACAATGGTTTCACACTGCGTTGCAATATAATAATTCACTGGGTTTTTTTTTACCCTCACTGCTCGGCAAGTATCTGGAATTTAGACTTGTCTGCTCTTGATTGAAGATAAAATTCATAGATATGCATAAAGGGTGGAGCTAATATTGTAATGAGTCGTTTAAAATTAGAATAGTAGTCCTTGTGGTTAGTTGAACAAATATATATATCTCTCTCTCTCTCTCTCTCTCTCTCTCTCTCTCTCTCTCTCTATTCTGCCTGAACGTCACCATTTCTATAAGTTTTTAAAACAACATATATCGGTCGGCAGCAGTTAGTGGATCTGTGTAAAAAAAAAACTTGCGTGTTCGAACATAACAGACAAGTAGCTCATCGGTAACACATAGAATCGATAATACAAAGATACTAAAGCCCGGGATCAAGTACCATAAACCATGATATAATTACTGATTTTTTTTCCCGTAATATTGAGTCTAATTTTAATATTGTTTTAAAAAAGTGAATATGATCATGATTTATTTGGTCAGTTTGTCAATTTCCTGTCTTTGGACGTAGATCCGTTAAACAATGGTTCAAAAATATAATATTTAGAAATATTTTCTCGTAGAATACACAGAGGGCATACAAAATATCATTTACAAAAGACTGACTTTAGAAAGTGGAAGTTAATTACAATATCATAAATATCTCCACGTATACCTTATGTATAAACAATACACATGTTGATGTTAAACTTTTTGCTCATGTCTTCGTGTGTGTGTGTGTGTGTGTGTGTGTGTGTGTGTGTGTGTGAGAGAGAGAGAGAGAGAGAGAGAGAGAGAGAGAGAGAGAGAGAGAGAGAGAGAGAAAACCTGGCTCTTTCTGAATAAGTATAGAGCTATAAAAATGGAATACGCACAAAAATATATTTAGAAACAAACTGGGGAATTATCATCAACTGATAATATTCTAAATATGAAGTTGTTAAATGGAAAATGGGCTTTATCCCGATATATCGACCATGTCCGCACAGTCCAGAACATCATCTGGCATAATTTGAGTACAATTATCTGCACAATCGTTATGTCTTTGTGTGCCGATGTACTAAAGAACAGAGGCAACATGGGCACATGCACCTACTAAACGTGCCCCTGATCTGCATTGGCAATAGCAAACTTTAATTGGGTCTTCCTTGTCCAAAACATCAAACTGAATCCATAAATAATATGGCTTTGAAGACACGTGGCGTGACTGAATTTTAGCTTGGATAATATCGGGCATATTTTTGCCCACAAAAATATTGTAACTACCATCTTTGTCGATATGTTCTAATGAATAAGATGACGCCTGCTTAAGCTGGTATATACCAAAAGTTAACGTGCGTAAATACTCATCTGAAAGACGCGGAAAATCTAAAAGAGCATTACCAGCATCAATTCTTGTCATTTTGACAGCGACTTTTCAACCTGTTTCTTTAATAAAACATTCTTTTAAGAGATTGAACGTAATTTTAAGAACGTTCAAGCATGCGTTTAGCTATTGTTTTGTCAGTAGAGGAATCGCTTGCCAAAGGAGGTCTAAAGGCATTGATCAATGATGCGACTATCCGGACATAGTCACCAATAAAAGGAATTTGTATATTGGTGACAATATTTGCCAAAAACTGCTATCTTTTCAATCTGCCGTTTGCAGACTCAATTGCCCATCTTATCTTAGTTACAAGACGCGACAAGTTGGCTTCTTGGACCGCATGCTGTTTTTCCCCCTTTCCCAAGAAATATGGACATTGTGACTGCAGTCCGACTGATTTTATCGAATCAAGAGAATCCCTAAACCCCTATCTAAAACTAGAACATCATCTTTTTTTGCCTAGTTATACAGCCCATTTTCCTCACCAAGAAGATGTTTGTTTAAGATTGCAGCGTCATTATTTTTGCCATCTGCCAGATACGGTCCAAGAATATCAATGATGTATCCGTCTGAACAACGATCATAAGTGGTTTGACTAGTGGACGACCTTTGTAAACACTATATGATCTCCTCTGAAAGGTATATTTTGAACTTTTTTGAATGTTACTGACAGAGGCTAGAAGCTCTCTTGCATAAACTATTGTATGGTTTTCAATAATATCTTCTCTTGAAATATTCTCAAAGCCCAGATATTTCGGGACAAAATCAGTCACTTCTCTCGCTCTTTTGACTATTCTACTTAAATACCGTTCACTTTTTACATTAAATATTCTTAAAATGCTGGTAGATAGTCCGGTTCTGAGTTTGGTTAGCAAGAGAGCAAAAGCTGTTCTGCCTGAAACTTTTCTATGTCGAAAACCATTTCCGCTTGAGACTAGTGAATTAAATTGGGTACGGCTCAGACCTGTAAGAGACACATAGTCTTCATCGTTTAAACAATCTACATTGTCGAGGTCAATTCGAGAATTTTGTTTTTTTAAAAGCAACTCTCTGCATATTGTAAGGTGCTCTTTTAGTTCATTTGACATTATAATCTTTGAGCTTCGTTTAAACCTAAATGAGTATTTTAGAATTTCCGAATTCTTAAACGTAGATTTATCTACAAAATGGCAAGGACATGCACGTGTATTGTTACATAACTCTTCTTTTTAAGATTTCTCTTTTCATGCCACATATCGCACAATATCTACGAGATTTTGTTCCGGAATAAAAAGTCGACACTTGAACATTTGTTTCAGCTATTACATTTTTGTTCAATAAATTCCCCCTAGAATAACGTTTATGACATCTTCCACAAATACAATCATTTTCTGTGACATTCCTAACCAACAACAAAGACATATCTTTCCAATATGTATCATATTTCACCCCCTTGAAAAGTCGATGATGTGGAGCAGTTGCTCTCTTGTTGCAGACTATACAATCATATGACTTCGTCATTATTTTCTAATAATTTAAATTATGTGTTATTCTAATAACTTCTGACTATTACTTACCACACTGTGATAACAGCCTATATAAAACTACCTGAACCTAACCACACAAATACTCTAAAATATTCAATTATAAAGAATATCAGACGCTTTTGAAATAGATATAAGATTTCTCTTCAAGATATCTTAGAGAAATGAAGAAACCACCACTCGATGGGAATGGATTGAAATAGGTATGGACTTTCAATATCGCTCCGTAGGTCGCATGCTACCTTACACGTCACATGACCGAATATTAGTATTCACAAAGTTACCTGGTGGTAGAAATCACGTAGTGAATTATAATATTCATGAAGTAACCACGTGGTCGTTTACAACAGAGAACGCGAACACGAGAAGAAACAGTCTTTTTTTTGTCTTTTTAACCATCAGCGCATGTTTGTCTATTGATCTCATTTTAACACATGCTTATATATATATTTATATATATATATATATATATATATATATATATATATATATATATATATATATATATATATATATATATTTATCTCATACGTGTGGTGTATACTACCCGTGTGATAAACCTTTGCTTTATCAAACGGGTGATGCTTTATCAAATACTTCCGGTCCGAACTATTTTTGACACAGCCCCTCGCTTCAACGCTTCAGTGACGTATTTTCGAAGACTTTTTAGTATTTTCCTTATAGTTATATCTTACCAAAAATTGATTTAAAATGGATTTTGTCGAAGATTTTAATTACATATATAAAGGAAAACATAACTGTGAAGTTTATAAAACTGCAAATCACGTTAGCTATCAAGGAGTTCATTCTGACGACGCAATGAAAACAGAACACTTTGGTTGTGTTTCTATACAAGAACTTACCGAAATAATGTCTCCCAAGACTTTTATTTCACCAGCAGTAAGCATCCTTATTCAATATTTTCAACTTCAAATCATTAGGCTAATGTTCGTTTTATAAAACATCAACAACTGTTCCTCGTTCGAGTCAATTCAAACTAACGAGCATTCGCAACTTTGTGTATGTCAACAAACTTGATTATTCAAGTCTTCTGATCAGTATTTCCATTTAATTAAGTGATTAAGCTCTAAGAAAAATTATTTAGAGATAAAAAATTATTTCAAGGTTTATTTCAGTGAAACTTTACATTAGAACAGTTATATTTATCTCCGAAATGACGTACTAAATTGTATTGCGCAAGGTCACAATAACCGCATAACACAACGTTGCATCATCGTTTAATCTTTGAAAAAAATCAATTCGGATCATATTAGGGGCTGTCTCAAAAGCTTCATAATATAAATCAAATTGTATGAGATAAATAGAACATCTATAATTGTGTGATTTTATATTTGCTTTATCCAACTCGTTGAAATGGTTATATTCGCTCGGCAAGCCTCGCGAATATATACACCATTTCAACTCGTTGGATAAAGCAAATATAAAATCACACAATATAGATATCCTCTATATATATATATATATATATATATATATATATATATATATATATATACACAACTACCATTAAATGGAGAAAAATGGACAAACATGCGCTGACTATATATTAAGTCGGTAAAAAAGTGGGCGTCCTCATTATCCAATGGAGATTAAAATAAATGTCATGACCCCTGCCTATGAAGACGACTTCGTACTTTGTAAATATGACCTTTTGATTAACGTAATTAGACAAAGTTGCAGTTAAGACATTGGCAATACCTAAAATTAAATGAAACATGCCCATTTTTAAAAGTTATTTTGTCGCAGTTTTTAAATGCCCTTAAGTGCAGTCATAAGATAAGCATAAGATTATTCCCAAACATTATTTTTTAAAACAAGTATTGTAAACTTCAATTACCTTTAAAAAAATAAAACTGAGAGCTTATTAAGCAATTTATGTTCATTTATTAGTGTTGTTAATGAGAATACCAAACCTCTTATAGGCATGTTCATGAACCGTTCTTAAGAGATGACCTATGATTGTTCTTATGTTTTAACTTAAGAAAAAAGTTGAAATATCTGAAGATCAACTGTAAACTGTAAAAAATATAAGGACATATTTCAAGATGTAACTCGACGGTGTCGTAGGAACATCTTAAGTTAGGATATCCTAACCAACTAAAATCATTCTTTTTTTTTCTTTTCCTTTTTTAGCATTTATTTATACATACAGAATTTGAGAGACGTTTGCATGTTGAAAGAGAAAAATATAACGTGATATATTCATAATATTCTAATTTGATTTACAAAAATATACAGATTTAGAAGGAAATATAGCTTAAACTCAAAATGTATTTACAGTTTATCGCCTAATTCATCAAAGTTAAGGATTTGATTTTACTTTTAAATTCATAATGAGCGTTTTGAAGGGGCATTACTGGTAGCTAAAGAAGTTTTGACAATCAACTTTCACCTGTAATAGAATACATATTGGTAACTAATAAAAATAAATAATTACTTTTTGTGTAAAGTAATAAGGACAGTTATCGGCTTACAACTTACAAGCAGTTAATGATTTAAACACTGATTGTGTTCTTTGAGGGTAGAAATGTGTTTGTAATCATTTGTACTTTTGTCAGTCTTTTGACACATAAGCAAAATCTTTTTCTTATATTGATTTACTGTCAAAACAACTAATTTTCATTTCATCTACAAACTATTAATAAAAGTTACATATGAAAATAAAAGGAATCTATCACAAAAAATGATAATAAATTTTTAAACATTACAGACGTCTTCAAATTATTTTTCAGATGGCTAATTTAATGTTTTTATTCCTCCTGAGCCGAGGAAAAGTTAATTTTTTGTCTTTAATCAAAGCAAGGTACAATGTACACTGACTCCTGCCACTGTTTTAATTAAAAATAAGTGATTTTTTTTACATCTTTGACAACACACTGACAGCAATTGTGAAAAAATAAATTTGTTTGATTTAACAGCTTACACCCGGCACGTAGCGAACCACAACAATCACAAGATACCAGCAGACACGTTTATGAAGCTATCTTGGACTAAGAAATACCTTGAGAAAGACTTAGGACACTTCTTAAGTCTATATGCTGTTCTCGAAAGTATCCTAACTGAAGAATGTTTTTAAGAATTGGGTTAATCTTGGGAAAACTTCTGACATATCTTACGTCAAGTACAAAATGAAATTACTACAAATGCCTAGATATGTACATAAATTACTACACATATATCTCCTATTCACATACAAAAAGAAAAAAATAAACAGGTTTATCTAGGAAGATTTCAATAGACTTTTACAAAAATGAACATGCTTTTTTCAAGTTACTAGTGCATGTATATGAAATTGCCTAATGATAAGTGTTTATGGTGAAATAATCAAAATAATACATAATGTGATTAAACTTTTTAATTCGAGCACAAAAGTTGAAGGGTGCATTTTTGGTGCACAAATACTGGATTTGTATACAGAAAAATGTGTTTGAATAAGATATTTGCACTTCCATTCAAAATCCCCAAAAATCAACGTTTCATGGTTGCAACCCCAGACGTTGCATAGGATTTTGTCCACAAACGAATACCTTTTAAGCTCAAAATAATTGATTTAGCATAATGATTCTGTAATCAGGATGTAGAATCAATAGAACATTTGTTTGGTGACTGTTTTCATGCAAAAGAAATGTGGTGCTTCTTGGAAGAATGGTTATGAAAAAAAATAGATTATTTTAATGCCATAAAGATAAACAAACAATACTTTTCGGGACATTAAACATTAGAAATTTGTATATACTACAAAACTTATTGATAATTTCAGCATAACAATTTCAGGCTATCTGGCAAGTTGTTCATGCAGCTTCTATTTGTACACTCTCTAACATATTACTTTGCTCCTGTGTGTAATTATCCCATACTACATTACCATATTTCAAAATAGGTCTTATGAAAGCAATTAATGATATAAGCATTAATTAAGCAGTCCCTGTTTAGTTTATATTTTAAGGTGCGAAGAACATTTAAATGCTGGCTGCTTTATCATAGATTTTTAAAATATGTTCAGACCAACAGCCTTAACCTTATTTGATTTTCTTAATTAACAAATATATAATTGATATATACCATTCATCTTTTATTTCCTCTGTATAGAGATTAATATGACAGTAAATAATTTACATAATCAAAAGAAAATATCAACGTATTTACAATTGACATAAAACCTAGACCTATACATTAAGTCTAGGATGCCATACAAGAAAAATTACAAACTCAAAAAAAAAAAAAAAACAAAAAAAAAACCCACAAACTTTATCGAATGCCTTTGATATATCACAGAAAACAAATCTTACATCTTTGCATTGGTCTAGGCTGCCTATATATTTCTAAGAGTTGGTTTCTAGTAGAGTCCCCAGAGTATGGAGGACCTAGTCCTTGTGAAGGCAGTTGGGATTCTGTGCTAACCTTAATATGTGATATGTTTGCAAAGTGTTTATTAAGTATATTACCTTTGTCAATAAGGTGCATGAAAATCCTACCATTTGAATTGTTTGAACATGTAGTGTAAAAGTGGTTATTTACGCTGGTGGTTAAGTACGTGTTTTCTATGGTCAAATAATACGCGTGGGTATTAAATACGCGGATGCGTGAATTACCACGCTATAAAGTTTGGATTTTTTACCATACGCGCGAGGGTGTTTTATGCGGTTTTATGCGTACCGCGTAACTAGTGTAAATTTCCCCCACGCGTAGATAACCACGTTTGCGGTATATGAAAGTTTTAAAAAAATTCCCTTTAAGTTGTTGAAAAGAATTGAATACATAATTTAAAACAAAATAAGAAGTGACAACACTACAAACTGTCAAATATTTACATAAGTAAGGAAATTGTATTCCTTACATATTAATATGTAAAGAATATCAATTAATATTAATATTAATTCCTTACTTATGTATATACTGGTAAAGCTTTATTTTCTTTAGAATTTTCCGTCCGCCAGTTTATTATGACCATTATTTGTATCGATTCATAACAAATCAAACTCTACATTGTCTTACTTACGGCCAAAACAGATTTTTCACTTTCTAAAGAACAATTTTTCACTTTCTACAAAATTTTGTATAAAATAACTAAGGGCTTATAAATTATCCTTCTTTGAACAACGAACTCAAGTTTCAGAAATGATACTTAAACGATCTATAAAAAAGTTTTGGTGTACCATTCCACCTTAGGACAGATCTTATTGGCCATAAAATAGTTTTTGTTTGGTAAAACGGGTCCAGAATAAATGCGCATACCTAGAGTAAATACCATATGCGATAATTATCTTGTTCTTTCCAGCTATATATTTTATGTTATAGACATTATATCAGGCATACTAATTAAGTCCGTGCTGCTCATTAGTCAGTTTGGGTCGTTGATTCGTTATAGAGACTAGAACATCTGAGAGAAAAACATATAATGATACCCTTTTCACACAATACAGAATTGTAGCAAATAGAATGACTAATAGCCGGGCTTAAATATTTACAGAGATTCTTATAAGTCATTCTACTTAATTCATTAACAAGGAAACAATATTGATGACAACATCAGTATTTCCTGCTATATTTGATCCGCCTTCTACGGACATAAACAAACCGACAGTTTTTGAAAGGTTTTATCTACGGTAAACAAGTTTCAAACCTAATTGACAAGTGTTTTATAAAACCTTTTGAAATACAATTAAAAAGATGTGTCGTCCTCCTTGCATCCGTCTAAACATAGACAAGCTGCAATCGTCCAACGAGCTTCATTCTTATTTGAGGCAAAGCAAAGTTCTGCAGAAAATTTCAAGCGAACCTAATAAGTGTTGCGGCCTAAAACTTATTGAAAGAAAAATATGTATGATAAAAACCAATCAATATATGTATCGCCCGCCACGTTGCCGACTATTATATATTACTCGAGCTCGCCGTCTACAGAAATGTTCAGAGAACACATATAAGCATACTTGCCTGCTGTTCAATCCTTCTCAATGTATTTTCAATATATACTTATATGAAATACTTCTTAAATTAAATTAAATGTTAAATTTGGGTGAGGTGTTTTATCCGCTAGCAAAACATTATTCTTTTCCGAAGCAAAGGGGAAAAAAGGTTGATTAAAGGAGTTCATCGAGTTCATAGCAGATCACTATAATTTCTCAGGAACTTTTTGTTTAATTTTTTAGTTTAGGTTTCTAAACTCTATGTGGAATATGTGGAAATCCGAATGCTTGAAAAGAACGTACATTTATTGGCAAACTATTTTATTTCAAGAAAACTTGAAATTGAAATGTATCTTAAAAATGAATCAAACAAACGAATAGACAAAACGAATAATCAAATTGTTCTCTTATCAAGCTCTTTTGTGAATATAATTGAAAATACTAGAACTTTGGTGAAAAGGGTTAATTATTACAATAAAGATAAAAAAAGCTTATTCATTTCACCAATGAATCAAATAATATTTCAGAAAGGAATGCTGGACAACTCGCCCCCAAGATATCTCGCCCCCAAGACAGCTCGCCACCAGTCTAAGACAACTCGCCCCCAAAATAGGATAACTCGCCCCCAAACAAGACAACTCGCCCCCAATTTTTAAAAACATATTTTATACGTTTTTGATTTGCAAATTTGTTACTATTTCAATATTTTTCGAAAAACACAACGTAAATTGATTATAGTTTTTTGATTTTAATGTAAAATATTCCATAAATATATAAGAACTATTTGAAATGAAATTGTTTTCACATAAGCACTAATAGAGAAATGTTTTATACTTTAGTGTTTATCCGCTCACTTTTCATATAATTATATTTTATTTAAATTAGTTTACATGCACATTCGTTTATCCAGACTTGTGTTAGCAAGTTTCTTGACTGTTGAATACTTTGTTTCTTGTTTTCCATACTTTGATGCGGCTTAGAAGCTTAATTGGATCTGTCAATTAAACAAGCATCTTAATTTAAATTTAATTTATTAAAACCAATGAACTTGCATACGTTAATTAGTCATCACAGTTAAGATTTTTTTTTTATGAACACGTCATTAGTTTTTAATTGGGTTTCATTATAAATGATTATTTTATTTCAATGTTTATCAAACGATCCTATCACAAGAAAAGAATCAATCGTTTAATTGATCGTTGAGTTCATAATTACATTGGTCATACTCACAATATAATTATAACTAAACTCAATGTGATATATTTGTGTACTGTTTATAAAATCATCAGTTTAGAAAAAAAAACCTGTTTATTTGCCTAAATAGAATATATCCAAAAAAATATGCTATATAGTATGAAAAATAGATTGATCAGTCATAATACATTAACTGCATTTGCTGATTTCAAATAAATTTAAAAAATAAATAATTCAAACTGTGTTAGAGAGCATCGTAAATGTAAAAATATGAAATGAAAACTTATAAAATAAAAAAAAATGACTAAATAATATAAACTGTTCTGTGAAGATTTTTTTTGGCCTTAATACAGATTAAAAAATATAGGGGGCGAGTTGTCTTCAGTGGTGGCGAGTTGTCCTAAATTGGGGGCGAGTTGTCTTCAGTTGTACTGGGGGTGAGTTGTTTTGGGGGCGAGTTGTCCTGATTCCTCAGAAAGTATCTACAGCTGCATGTGTCAGACATATACAAGACACCCAATACATTCATTTTGAATATTTTATTTACACATAATATTAACACATGTCCACAAATATCAATTCTAGCTAATGAGGCCGCTTACAACCATTTACAACAGTGTCACATTATAAACATAAGATACGACCATCTTATCTTTACAAATGTCAAAAAAAAAGTTTATTCATTTAGCCAAATAAACACAAATAATAAAATGTCAGTGTGTTTCCAGAGCACTTCATCAGTTCTATACAAAACAATATACATTTAAATCACGCCGTCGTCACAAAGAGAAGTCAGACAACATCAATAAACGGGACACAACGTAGTACCGATATTTCACTGTACCTCTATCATTACAATCTATTCGTTCTCTCAATCCCCTGAAACTCCACTGACCCTCGCGCCTGTGCCAACTGTCTTACACATATATAACAACTATAAATTGACTTAGGCGCCTCTTGAAATACATGTTAATTGTCTCACGTGCCTTATAAACTACACGCGCCTGCCACGCTTTGAAACCACAGAAATTGGCGGTTGTCAGCCACAATGCAAACCATTAATACACAGATGTTTGCTGTCCTTGGAAATTTCCTTGAAATACTGAATGATCTAAAATTTGTTCTTTGTTATTACTTAGATAAATGTCTTCGTGTGAGTATTCCTCGCTTATTCCGGAACAATTTTGTTCACTCTCTTTTTCAGCTCTTTCATCGCCTGATAATTTGTTGGATTCGGGCGAAGACGGTTTGCTTTCGTACACTAGTCTCGACCTCTTTTTTGGTTGTTCACTGTCATTATCAGCGTCCTGTGAATATTCAAACACCTGTTCCAGAGCTCTTTTCAAATCATTTTCGGACGCCACTGACGCTGCTTGATCACATGGTGAGCCTCCAATTTCTTTTTTGATGACAGGTTTTACTTGTTCCGGTTGCACATTGATTGCTTCTGACATCATCATATGAGCGCCAAAGTTATAACTGTTCGAATAACAACTTTCGTCTATCTGCTTAATCTCACCCATACCGGAAACGTCGTGAATGCTGGGAAGGACGTTTTCTTGGATAGAATTTGGTTGGTATTGTGTTGAAATTTGAGGGGGATATGTTACAGCCCGTGCACCGGAAGTTGTTCCTGTGTAGGCTACACCAGCCGGAAATATCCCGGGTTGTGAATACGTCATATAATTAGGTCGGGATTGGCTGACGTTGTCGATATGTCGTCTACAACAAAACAATCGCATATTAAAAAGTAGATCGTATAATCAATAACAAATTGACATTTCACATAAAGTCAAAATTTTAAGTTAATTAAAATTCGTTGCTGAATTATCGAATAAGAAGCAATATACGTTGTAATGGGTTTTAAATATAAATGATAATATGAAGAACGCATATTCAATTTTTATATTTTATAACGCAAATATTTAGTATTCCATCGATTTTGTCCATTAACTTGATGATACACATTACTATATAAGGAATGAAAATATCAACTTGAAAACGGTGATTGTTAAACTGTGAAGTGCAATGAAACCTGGTTACTTGTACATTCCGTTTGCTACAAATTGTAACGTTTTGTTTCTCATATTCAAATTGTTATTCTAAAGAAAATTGAATCTTGATATCAAGTTCACTCTTATAAAACAAACAATATTCTAAAAAAAATTGGAAAGAAGACATAGAGACCACAAAATTCGATTTTTATTTTCTATTTTCAATAAAACACATAAGACCACGAAATCAAAATTTATTAAGGAGGCAGGGGGGGGGGGTTAATTCGATGTTTGTAATCAGGCTTCGAACGATATTTTTGTCGCTATGAAGACACCTCAATGGTTTTACTTTTAAGTCAACATATAGTTAAAATGGCATGTGGATTAAGAAATATCAATTTATTCTCTCATTGGTTTTTGTGTACCATAAGTAGTATTACGTGTTTTGCGTCAATTTCTCATTATACTTACCCATCGTAGTTGTCACGAAAACCCTTGGCAAAAGGATTATGGTCTATCTTAAGTTGCGTTATCTGTTGAATAAAAAAGATAGATTAAGTATTGATTCACCGTTACATGTACTTCTGTAATAATTCCCCGCTCGTATTCTCTCATTTACAAAAAATGAAATGAAAGTAAATGGTTGTCATTGGTAACAGCAAAGTTGCGTTCAGACTAGACATTTACTGCAAGCGACATTTTCTAGCTCCGTATACAAGTACCTATATGTATCAAGGAGACCAATATCCAGGGAACCATGATTCTAGTCTATTGTCGCGTCTTCTAGTTGTTTTTAACTTTGAAGCCATCATTTAAAAAATAATTTATCAATTGTTAACGTCAACGTACGAGTAAAAGGGTTTTGTTAACATTTAATTTATGCATAGAATAATATATACTTCTATTTACATTTTCAACTGTCTTTGCCTGTGATAACATTGCGAATCAATTTTGAAGCATATAGCCCAATAACTTCATAAAAGATGAGCGACACAAAATGGGTGTATCTTTTAGCATAACCGAAAAACTAAAAAAAAAGGTGTAGGCTGTGGCGCGTAGTAATACATAGCATGTGCTATATGAAAAAATAGTGCTTTTAAAATGTTGTTTTTAAAGTGTAGAAATTGGAAATAATATAAATATAAGTAATAAGGAATCATTCTTTGAATATTATGAGGTGATAATTTCGGTCAGAGCGTGGTCAAATCTATCACAGAGCTCTTCGGGCTTTATTGAATTTGACCACGCCCCGACCAAAATTATCACCTCATAATACTCAAAGAATGATTCCTTATTCCTTAAATAAATATATACAGTAAGTACTCTTCGTTAAAGAAACAGTTTACAAGTCTTAAAATGGGCGATCTTCTATTAGAAATTAATTATCGTACATGTATAACAAAACCGAAAACCCTAAAGTAACAGAACAACCCCTCCCCAAAAAGAATACTGTTTATGGTTATTTACATGTGTACAAAAAAAAGAATAAAATTAATCTGTGCTTTGGTTCCTGCAATCATTTCGAACATCACGTATACTTACATCTGTGTTTTGGTAAGCGGTCACGGCAATAAACTGTGTTTCCGGAAACGCATGCGTCTGGAGACTTTTCTGTTCATTTGGGCCGTGTGAGCCGACTTCAATAACATGGATTCGTGGTTGGTATTTATGCATTGAGTTCAAAACAATCTGAAAGTAATAATAAGTTGTGCTATAATTTAACCAATTAAATCTAATGACTGCTCGTACACCATACTGCAATGATAAAAATATTAACGCGAGAATCATCCAAAACGGAATCATACACCATTTCAAACTTCTCAAAAGTGTTACATGTACAGTCATGTAGTTGACGTTCTATACATCAAATTTCTTGTATCCCTTTATGCTTCTTTAAAAGTTCAAAATCTATCTGAATATTGTTACCAATTTTTAATGGGTTTATTCGACAAAAATTGCGTATTGTCGAAGTAGGTTTTTCAAATACTACCTTATAATATATTTAACTAGAAATTATATCGAACAGACTAAGTACGTGAAATATGGTTTAAGGATTAAAAGACCAAGATCTATATATAACACGTATTTGTTTTACATAAAACTATATGCATTCTGCAAAGATATGTATTTAGTAACTACTCAATTTTAATGCAATTATATTTTAAGAAGGTATTTAATGATTGAATGCATTGCAATCGCTTATTTTAACATTTTTTCTGAAAATAATATCAACATTTTTGTAAAGGCGAAAGTTTGAAGAAGCGTTGCGTTCGCATTTGTCGACTGTACTCTCTAACATCAACACAAACAAAAATTAAATTTGTGGGCTTAGCTGGTGTATGAAACCCAGATAAAAACAAAATCCAGGAAATAGCTGTGGAGTCTTAAAGCGACCAACCCTGTAAATCACTGCCTAATACTATATACGAGTCAAATTACCTGGCTAACTTGGCCTTGGTCCAGAGCTCGATTGTTGGTCAGTTTCAGCTTCCCAAACACTATGTCCTGTTTCATCCAGTGGGCACCGGAACTAGGGGAGTCCGGGTGCAGATAGACACGGCCGTCTGAAAACAAGAATACATCAGTTATCTGCTATCCTATTATATACACTAATTTTTTCTATTCGCAGTATATTTTATATCTCTCCAAAGGCATTATATGCATGCCACTGCTGTCCTTCCGTCTATATTTCTGTCTGCCAAAATTTTGATAATTTGGCAATAACAAATGAACTGTCGCAGGTAAAAACTTTTCATTTTGCCCTTTCAAATTAAATGTACTAAATACGAGACCATATGGTTTTTTCCTGCTTGTTCGTGTGAAGAGGAATTTTATTTGGAACAATATACTATACTTTGAACAATATTTTCTATTTATGTTATACCGTCCATGTATACTAATATATACCAAATAATTTTTATAATTATCATTAAAAAACCGTTGAATTATTATTATTGTTATTATTATTATTATTATTATTATTATTGTTCTTTTAAATGCAACATAATTGATTAGAAGTTAATAAAAATATTATGCATATTATAATCATTCTCTCCATTATCCTGTTTTCAATTACATTTATCATTTCCATTTCATCATTGTCATCATAATACATTACTATCCCGCAGACTAATTTTAGATTGTGATTAAGTACATGTCAACATTTTTGTACAACTTATTTATTATACGTTAAAGCCATGACTCGTATGGTTTCTTGGTAAACAATACACTACATCCGGCCAGCTGAGCATTTTAAATACATCGGAACAAACAACTTACGTACATCATCTATAGCAACACCTAAATCACCACCGGAAAATACTGATGGAGATTTTTAATTCTAAAATGAACCAAAGTGCCACGAAATACTAATTTATAAACACGGGAAAGGAAGGGCATGGATTAGTTTTATGCTACATGCATATACAAGTAACGAGCTAGTGTGTCTCTCATTTGAAAAGCTGAAATAGCTTGACATTTATATAACGAGGGCTGAATGGTCGTGGCCTTTTCAGACTGTATTGATCTCCTTTATAAGAAAAGCTCTGTAAAAATATATTGAAAAAAGCTCAAATTAAAAGCTGAAATTGATGGAAGTTTCCTTTACTAAATAATAGTATATGGCTTAAAAAATCACATCAAAAAATTTTATGTAGATCTGGTGGTTAATTTGTTGACCACCTAGCCTCCTTAAATGAATTGTGATCGTTTTATGAAGTTTGACCAAGATCATGCATCATGATATTTTATGTCTAGCTATCATCGAAACGTATTACACTGTATGCGATTCGAATATTTTCGTTGAAACATGTTGCACAAAATTTAATGTAGCTGTGACGTATCGTTCTAACAATACACGAATAAAGTAAGTAAGTAAATGATTTATTATAGTGACATGTGTTTTATAAATATAGAGATATGTATATTATATATAACACTATGAATAAACAACCGGCCCATCGGACCTCTATGTCACTTTATAAACATGAATATACAAATAATAGGTTTACGCATAGCTATTTTTTAAATAGGACAGATTGTCTGCACATAAAAGCTAAATATAAGAATTTGGCAGTTTGTCTAGGAAAGTTAGTTAAGAGAAAACAAGTGCATTCTGATTCTGACATTTTTAGTAATTGATTATTAAAGTCAATACACTAGTAAAAAATTCGGTTCTAAGTTTTGAATAAGCCGTACAGTGCAATAAAAATGAAATTAATTTTCTATTGCTTCTACAGAACATATAATACATAGCCTATCGTTTACTACCTCCCCCCTAAAAAAAAAATACACGAATATTATTTATTGTGTTTGACTAAAATACGAATATATTTTTAAATCAGTTATTGAAATGGTGTGCTATCCAAAACATATTAAACGGTCAGTTTATTTTTCATCACCATATGGGAATGTGATTAAGGGAACTTTACAATTTTTTTTATAATCAGTATTTGATTAAGCTTTTCCAAAACAATAACTTAAGTCCGATTTGGTGAAAACGTATGGAACTCGGACTCAACAGATGTAACGGTTAAAACGCTGAAACAATGGCAAACACAACTGAGGATAAGAAACCAGCAAGAACATAGCAGTGTTATCCAATGGTTGTAAAAATGCATAATGGAAAAAGGATATTAAGGATAATACTTAACTAACATGTTGGTATTTCTAGTGGTTAACCCAAATTTTAATGCACCGGATGTGACGATGTTGCTGTTGTTTTGCGCTGTAAATTGCAAGTTGTTTTCATGAATGCGGCGGTGTTAATCTACGGTATACTTGACAAATAGACTAACTGGAATATTTTGTAGCTAAGTCATGTAGCACATTGACATAAAGCGGATTATCTAAAAATTATTGTATGAAAGTCATGTTTTAGAGGCACAGGGCGCTAACAATAACAAAAACAATTCAAAACAAAACAAGGAAAAAAACCGAAAAAATATCCCCTTAACAAATAGATGCTTGAGTAATTTAAAAAAAAACAAATATTTTAAGCAACATTATTTATGTGGATATCCCTTTGTACCATTTAAAATAAAAAAAATCCAAAAAACATAGCAATATTCCATCCACTCCATTACAGACAACATTTGTATGTTATTACAAGGCCTTGAAATTTCTTGTTTTTGTTGTAAAATGTCTATAAAAAATATTAAAATATTTATTTTCATCCTCATTTTAATCCCCCCCAAAATCTCTCAAGACTATTATACGGGTAATTAAAATTCGCTTTTTTCATACTTGAGTGGGGAGACTGGTCTAATCCAACATTCGGAATACTAAGATGGATCGCAAATTATGACTTACAGTAGATTACAGGTTTTTTTTAAATCTATTTTACATAAAAAGGAAGGTCATTATTTCTATCCAAAGAACTCTTATATCAGCGCGAGAAGTGTATTGGTGGTCCTTCAGATGCTTGACCGCGACTTTTGGGTTTCAGAAAACAGATTATTTATATAAATAATCATATGTCGCTGGATTTTCACTGATTCAAAACATTTAGGAAATATATAAATCCATTCCCCGTATTTTTTATTTTATTGATTACTTGAAAAAAAGCCTGTTCTTAGGAGCAGTGTCGTTTATACGGGGCTTACCGCAAATACCCGCTAAGCTCATCCGGAGCCAATTAGAGAAAGGTAAATAATATTGTACAGTACAATGCCGGCGCGGCGGTCAGGTCGTAATTTGATTCACAGTGGTCAAATAGCTTCTTCCGCCGCCGGCAGGTGTTGTGCAGAACAAGGGATAGGGCGGTAGTTAGCCAGTAGTCATTTGAGCGTTTGATCGATCGGCATTCTTCTACTCAATAGGTATGGTCATTACCTGCGGTGATTCGGGTATGCCTTGACAAGTGTTAATATGAACAGGATGATAAAATGAGATTTCGGATAAAATGCAATATATGACATTTCCCTTTTTCCGATAAGTTTTGTTTTTGAATGTTCGAAGTCATGCGCATATCTATAATATATTTATATCTTGAAAAACAAAAGATATTTCGAGTAAGAAGATTTTGATATTTCGATATTTTAGAATTGTTGAATGCTTAAATGATTCGGGATCATTTTCATTATCAATATTCTGCAGTATTCCTTCTTATATATTGTTCTTACTATTTTAAGAATAATTCTATATTTTCAGATACATGTATACAAATATAAATAAAGATTAAATTGGGATACTTCACATTCAGAATACATAGGTCGTTTTAAAACTGATAAAAATCTACAATAGTTTGATAAAAAATAATGTGAAGTAAATAATAAAAACTTTGTTTAAATATTATCAATTAACTGATAAAATTCTACAATAGTACGCCACAAAATGAGTAAAATAAAATCATTAAAAGGTGAATATTTTTAAAAATCACCCACTCACCCCCTCCGCGAAGAAAAAAACTGTCAAAAATGTAATTGTACCCACGACTTGCATAGCAAAAGCTGGTGCCTCCCTTTCTCCCTTTATGGATGAAAATATTTTTGGAACGGATGCTACATTATTTGAAGCCCTTGGGTTGCTGCTTGAGTTCAGTTGATAATTCTATTCCGCCTTAGTGATTCTAGCTAACATTGTATCTGACTGCGCTACGAGGTATAATACAGAAATTGGAAGCTAGATTTTATAGTACAAGAATTACTTTTGAATAAGGAATTTGTTTCTTTTAATGAGAGCTTTGATTTTTACAACATAAATTCTAAGACAAAAGTTGTGGTGCAATGTACATACGTAATTGCTAAAATTTACTGAATAGTTGAAACAAATATAGTATTACTATAAAAAGGTATCATACCCCTTCTTATACATTTACTTTTCAGTGATGGCTTCTTGCGCCAGTACTTGAAAAAAATTTCTCTTGCATTTTGAATATTTATTCCTAATATTTATTTACTATATAACATATTATATTTGAATAGTTAATTATATGAAAACCCTTTGTCAAAAGTCAATATTAGCATGTGTGCTGGAAAGAAACAACTCGCAAGTAATCTTTTTTATTCAAATGAAAATAACAACGCCCTTATATAAATGTTACCTTTTCTTGATAATTAATAATGATAATGTTTCTTAGAAATGTATCAAAAGGGAGTAAATATTTTTTTAAAATTCGTAAAATAACGTAACTTGCCCATGTTTATTTAAAGCACTCCCCCCACTTCCTTCCCTCTTCTCTCTCTCCTCTCTCTGTCCTCTCTCTGTCCTCTCCTCTCTCTATCCCCCCTCTCTCTATCCCCCCTCTCTCTCCCCCCCCCTCTCACTCTCTCTCTCTCTCCTCTCTCTCTCTCTCTCTCTCTCTCTCTCTCTCCTCTCTCCTCTCTCTCTCTCTCTCTCTCTCTCTCTCTCTCTCTCTGGGTTTAATATTCAAAATCAACGTTCACCCTGTCACCTAACGTCGTTACTTACTTTGAGAGAGCTGTTCTGCTTGTCCACATGGCACCCATTTGCCATTTTGAAACTTCCAGTGATGGGGGTCCGCCAGAATCATGTCAACAAATACATTGTATTGTTTGTGGGGATCCAAGCCGTTGAGACTGAACTGTAGTGTTGGAAACATTCTCCTAAAGAAGACAGATAAGAAACATGAACATAATATGAGAGAGAGAGAGAGAGAGAGAGAGAGAGAGAGAGAGAGAGAGAGAGAGAGAGAGAGACGGAGAGACAGAAAGACATCCAGAGAGAGAGAGAGAGAAAGAGAGAGAGAGAGGGATAGACGGAGAGACATCCAGAGAGAGAGAGAGAGAGAGATGCCTGTTAAATTGTTTTACAATGTAAGGTTTTTTTAACATGCTATGTTTCTATTTGATGGCAAGCTGTTATTTTTTTTTTTTTTTAAATATGTAATAATGCATGTTTGCATATATATATATATTTTTTATTTTGTGCTTACATTTCAAACGATCTTCTCTGACTTCATGATTTTGGTATCTTATAGGAATGATATGATTTTGTAATAATATCTGTTTTATATAAGAGATATACGTTTCTTGCCCGTCGCCTTTCAGGCAATTACAGAGGTGGGGTTTTTTTTACTCGGCCAGACCTATGACTTCTGCAACTTTGCATGAAAAAATTCCACGGAAAATTTTTTTTTACTCTTATTCGAATACGTGCAAATAAATACAAATAATTTCACAGAAAATTTTCATTTATTTTCAATATTTTATTCGAAAAAAATTGTAAATAAAGATAATTTATTTTCAATAACTTATTCTAACTTGTAAATGAAGATAATTAATATTTCCGTTCTCTTTGGTCTCTTTTGTTTTTCAATTTCTCATCATTTCAATTCATAAAGTTATAAAACAGTATTTTTTTTTTTAAATTCAGTTTTAATAGTGAAGACCTCGTAAGTTGTAAGAACTTGTGTCCTAACCATTTGTATATGTATGTTATATATATATATATATATATATATATATATATATATATATATATATATATATATATATACACACACACACACACACACACACACACACACACACACACACACAATAAAATATTCAAATCAAATAAACAATTCTGCTTATGGTGATTTTCATTATCATAGAATTCCACAGAATTTTCTTTTCTACTCTTATTCAAATATGTGTAAATAAATTTAAATGAACACATATGTTCAAACCAAGATTTATTTAATTTATTATAAACTTATTCGGAAAAAAAAAATTATAAAAATATGAAGATAATTAATATTTCCGTTCTTTTCAGTCTCTTTTGTTTTTCAATTTTTTATCATTTCAATTTATATAAGTATGAAACTAACAGTGTTATAATAACGTGAAAGAAATTAATGATCTCTTTCCTCAAACAACTCTTTTTTTTATCTATTTAAATATTTTGATATAATTGAATGGGCCACTAAATGTTCTCACTCTTCAAAGAGTCGACACTATAGCATGCCTTGTATATACAAGATTATATTGGTCAGTATTCGTTTGTATCTATTTATCACAGAAATAACACTGCTTGTTGTTTATTTTGCTTTTAGTGCCAGCAAACGTATTTTTGAATAAGAACTTGTAATAATCCGATTTTTCAAAGATAATAGAGGAAGAATCTTTTATTCAATGAAGGAACTTTCATTAAGTTGTTTTATCATTTATTTAGTTCAGAAATGAACAATGACCCACATTGCGCCCGTTGTTCAATCACATGCGGTGAATATTTGATGTTTATAAGAATTATGATTATCTATTGAACGTACTATCACCTATTTGTGTTGTAAATTAATTATTTCAATTGAAAATAAATCGAGTCCCCTGAAAAGATTATTTTATAGTTTCCGACATCTTCGATATGTGGTGGGTTAACACATATATTTCATCACCAAAAACGCTTTCAACCATAAAAATAGAATGATACATCTTACCCGTCTTTTTTTAAAATTATTATTAACCTTTTTCCTCTGCGTAACTTTTGAGTTTTTAATTAGTTTGTGACAATTCTTTGACACGTGCTTACAAAGACATCCAAACCTGGGCACATCAATAATTTTGATTCATATTTGTAAATTTTATTCAGGGAACCATATTAGTAAATATTTTTTACTCGTTTCCGAATCCCTGATTAATTTTTCACATCATTGACTTTTGATTATTGTTGGAGAAATTCATAATAAACTATCGTTAATATTGAAAATGAACTTAACAAAATGATATTTATAACTATCATCCGTTACATCTGATCCTTTGAATTATTGCTTTAGCAATTATTTTTTCGCAATATGCTTGAATCTCACATTCATTAACTATTGATTAACATTAGCGATGCTGGGCTTCTTATCCGCATATTGTGAATATATTTAATGTTATTTTGCTTTATAGATAAAAAAAAAAAAAAAGAAGAAAGAATAAATATAAACACCGAAATAAAAATAATATCAAATGTAGATAAACAGAAACTAAACAAATAGAACGATTCGCGCATATTTCAAATTTATGATTAAAACAAAATTGGAAAGACAGAAATGAACATTATGAGGGGTATTTTATTTAGATGTTACATGTATATTCAAATATATTAACATTCATATATATACCACGTATATCTATACATTGCTAATTATCATTCACAGAAATAAAACAAAAACCCGATTGATAGACGGGGAAATAACGTTAAATATCAATTTTAAAAATTAGAAGCACCCAGAAATTAGAATTATACGACACTTTATCTTTTTTACCGTAGTATATGAATAATATAATATTGATGTAAGGATAATAAATACTTAAACAAATCAAAATGGTAACGGCTATTAAAAAATGTATTAAACTTATTCGCGGGTTAACTTATAATTTAATTACCAAATCTTTGAAAGAAATTCTTACTAGCAGTATATATTTATATATGTATTTAGATATATTAATCGGAATATTTCCGGAGTGATCGTCATCTTCTTGTCGTCTGTATAAATCCGTATTTTTAAAATCTCTATTTGATTATTCCATTACTGCTTTCTTTAATGTGTTATATGCCGGTAAAGTTATTAATTTATATTCTAAGTATTTAAAAAATTCAAACAATCTCAAAAGGAATTAAGTCATT
This sequence comes from Magallana nippona, assembly GCA_033439105.1. Taxonomy (NCBI): domain Eukaryota; kingdom Metazoa; phylum Mollusca; class Bivalvia; order Ostreida; family Ostreidae; genus Magallana; species Magallana nippona. The sequence goes on from CM065926.1 coordinate 26,782,958, forward strand.
TTTTTATTCTGCAAGTGAACTGGGCTGTGGTAAAACAGAGCAAGTACATTTAATATACGCGGGCTGTTGAGTACAGAAATTATAGAGGACACGTGATTTTAATTTTTCTGAAATTTTACATCTAAATTAGTTGCAAATAACGAGAGCCCATAGTACTATCAAATAAAATATACAACATGACTACTTTAAAGTAATCATGCTGTATATTTTATTTGATAAAATGAAATATATCGGAAAGGACAGTACCCTCTCATAAGTATTTTGAAATTGTGAATAATCATCACATGTTCGAAAATGTTTAAGATAAACACTTATAAATTCAACAATTTAAAGCACATATAACATAATATTTCACGCCGAAATCAGAAGTTAAACACCTTCAGCCATTCAATAATATTTTATCCGTGATATTTTAATTTTTTTTAATTTTTAAATTCCATTGATGTGCAGTTATAAATGGTGGTTGTGCTGCATGTGCAATTGTAGCCTACCTTCCTTGTTTAGTGATGATCATCTCAGTGGTGTGTTGATGGAATTTGATCCACAAATCCCTGTTGCATAAATATATGCAAGGGCTAAACGATCCGGAGGGGACGGGCGCCGAGGACTGTATTGGTGCCAGGGCAGGCTCGGTGTTCTGGGGTGCTAGGTGAACGGGGGAAGATACGGACTGATGCTGAGCGGACTGGGGGTACGATGCATTGCTATAGTAGTGCATCTGGTCCATTTCAAACCCGTAGCTATTATTTTGACTGTACGGCAGCGAATACGATAGTTCACCGATGCGGCTCTGAGTCCCCATGGGTTGAAGACAAGCATAGCTGGCTCCGTGACTGTCCCGAGGAGGGGTGTACTCCGAGGAGGAGACCGGGTTGATGGAGTCTGGCTCGTCGAAATGTTTGTCGTGGTTCTGGTTGTCCAGCGAGTGATGGCTGTACTGAGTGAGCGGATGCTGTACATCCTGGGCCGGGTCCTGAGTCAGGTAGTCCTGACAGTAGTAGGGCTTCAAGGTGGACAGCACCGGAAACTGTGACTCTGAAGTCTGACAGGAATCAGTCTGTGCGTCATATAAGTCCCCTGGCTGATCGCCGTACCTGTTAAAATTCACAGTGTTGGACATCCTTTTATCACGGCAGTTTTATATCTTCTCAGTTTTTACTCCTTTTTGTCGCGCGAAATAATACTATGTTGATCGAAATTATCTAATTTGCACCGTTTGCACTTCTCTGAAAGAAGTGTAAATATATGTTATCAACCGATACTACTCATAACAGGTTCTCTGGAACGTTTCTCACAACTCCAAATGGCGAGTCCGCTGCTTCGGTGACAAATTGGATTAAGTAGAAAGTTGTTCGCTAAGATTTTAACGCTGATGCATGTCAATTCAAAAAAAAAAAATCTCTACCTACATCAACGATTCAATTCAGCTACCTGTTGTTATACCTGGGAATGTTTTGAAAAGACAACAAAAGACGTGCGGTGATACTTATAGGCAATTATGATTATTTACAATGAAAGACCGTAAACTCGAGCTCCGATTGGTCAAAAGAGCATGCCATTTCGACGCACGCGTTCGGTTGACTACCATAGAACATTGTTCATTAATTTAATTGGCGGATCTTCGAATCGCGATAAACAATCATTTTCTACCCGAATATCTCTGTTGGAAACCTTGCAGTCTTTTCACTGAATATCACACAATGATTTTGACATTTTGAGTTTAATACGAATTCCGTACATGAAATGATTTTGAATATATTATGATGTACATGTAAATCACGTTAAAGTATTTTCAGTGTTGAAAAACGTTTCATTTGTGCTATGCGGGAGTTATACAGAGAGAAAATGACAGAGAATACAGATTTTGGGTTTACTAAATTTCAAAACCTTTGGCCTACTGTTCTTTGATGTAGATGTATAACAACACGAAACTGTTGGTTCAAGGAGTGCATTTACAATTACTTATAGGCGTACAGTATTTGTACTATGAACCTGTTCCAACTGGATTAACAATATTTATCATTGCCCATCCTCATGCGATGCATAATTGATACAAATACTAAGGATAGTTATTTACATGTATAGGTGTTCGTCAAATCTCAAAGTATTCAATATTCAAAATAAAACAATGATATGTTTTTCTAGTTTAATTTCGTTTAAACATATTCTATTGATAGTTCCAAAGGATTTGACAACAGTCAAAGTCTATATGCAACTACAAGGTGAAGAAATTGTCTTCTACGAATTATTTCTAAAGAATAAAGTACCATTGTTTAACAGAGTTATACTATTGGGAATTTAAATTTGTGTAATAAGGTAAAGTAGAATTAAATTCACATGTAATAAATCATGTTAGTTTGACCATACAGAAGTTTTAATTACAACAATTTATTTAGATTATTTATTATGAATTTAAATAAATTTAAACATCGACTTGTTTGAAGAAACATAGATTTCGGCAAAAACGGTATCAAACATGCACAATTTAATTGGAGAAAGTCGGTATATTTAATTTATTAGAGAGAGAGAGAGCCCTTCGTGCACCTTATTCAAACAAAAACGAGCTTAGTTAGAACTCTTACATGTACATTTACGTATATAACAAGTAATTTAGTTCAAGTTCATTCATTTTCACTCAAAACATATATTATGTTACATGAGGTACAGAGAAAATAATTACAAAAGAATATAAAATGTAGTTACGCAGGGGTAAAGTAGTACATGTCTAGTAAAGCAGGATTAAAGAAAATACATTACTTAGTGTTGACCGAGGAGAACCGACCCGCTCAACAATTTTGCTTATTAGTTTACATATTTTTTGAAGAGTTACGGGATTTGATGTCGACATAATCTAATTGTTAAAATACTGGGGTTTCTAAGATAGTATTCATTAAATAGCTTTTTTCTTATTGATAGTAGAGCGCTGCATTCCAAAACATAAGGATATTCATCGCCAATCTGATTGGCTTCACATATGTAACATTTACGATCTTCTATTGATGTATTATTTCATCTGCCATTTCTATTCGGAGATGGTGGTTTGTAAATCGACCTGTTTCTCCATATGCCATAAAGTTCGGGGTACTACTTTTTAAATTAAGAATGTGTTAAAGAAATCTAAGGTGTACACGCTCAATGACCTCAATATTTTCGTAACACCAAATTTCACATGAGTTTAATAAATTTAGCAGTAGCATATTGTAGTAACTGAAATCTTAACAGTTTTGGGAGTAAGAAAATGACTGTCTGCTGCTGTCGGCAGGGATGTTCACAAAGCTATCTTAGGACTATGGTGCGGGGCGCCCTTAAGATGCGTCTTAGCCTTAAGTCTGTTTCTCGAAGCTCTCCTAAATTTAGGAAACGCCATAACTTTGTCCTAACTTTAGGACATCACTTACCTTGTCCTAAGACTATCCTAAAGTTGTGAAATCACGGTTTTATTATTATTTTTTTTTTGGGGGGGGGGGGGGGGTATTTGGACTGTTGTGAAGCCTTTTCTTATGACCGGTAAAATAAGGCAATCTTTTGTACAGTTATAGCATTTCCGACAAATTCCTAATCCGGGAGGGGGCATAGTCATTTATTCTATCATGTACGTTTATTTTAACATAATTACAGTGTATGTAGAGAGTGACCCAGAACTCCCTCACCCCACCCCCTTCTCAGTTGGTACATGCCTGCATGAGAGCTGACAAATGAAAAAAAATTAAATGTTTGTTCGCAAATACTGTCTCTGTTTGGCGAAAGAAAATTATTCACTTACTCTTAATATCTACATTAAGTAAGTTACATTCATTGTTTTGATTACTATAGTCTGTCCCAAGTTAATTTTTTTTTCATCACTTTTTGATGATTTTTAATAAAAATACACATACCTGTAAAAGAAATACAGCAGAAATCGATAAAAAGTGAAAATATTCAAGATATCTTCATTGACACATTATCATTTTTCACTCATAAAAGTTCACACGATCGAAAACAAATTTCTTACGGGGATTTATAATGGGAAATGTTTATATCTTTTCTTCATTCGGAACTATTCGGAATACCTCGCACAATTTTTCAACTTTATCATCTGGGCTATTTTATGTCTGATTTAATACAAAACCGTAGACTTTTTATTTTGGGTTGTGTATTGAAACCTGAAGGGTAGAGGGGGCGTTTCAAAACAGATAATCTGGACATTTTTTATATTAGTGGAAGAACGTAGTTTGAGCGCGAAGGTATTTATGATTATCGAAATATCAAGCGAAAAATGGTGGAAGCAAAAACTCGGAACAGAGTATAGTATATATCGGCCAAAAAAATATTCAAATGTCCTTGGCTAAAGAGTAAATCTACATCGGTTTATATAAGCCATGCGTGATCATTCTTAATTTTCATCACTTCATTCTGAAAAATAATCTACAAAAAATTCGTAATGTTGAATAAACTGTATTTATGTATTTTCGAGATAGATTACAACTTATGTCTTATTTAACCTGAACGTGTATTCTACATATTGCAGATTAAAGGGAAATTGTGTTTGTACATGTAACGTTAAATTCTATGAAAAGCGCGTGCTTATATATTACTCGAATGACAAGAGTATCAAATATCAATTTACAATCAAAGAATGCACATGTGTTGTTAAAATAATTATTTGTTTTAAGCCAATATTTACATTCACTTTCTTTCCCCCTATTAAACTCCGTTGATTAATTTGAATGATATTTACGCATAACACAGAAGACCCAATCACCAAAATTTTGTGCGTATGAGTCTTCCGTCAGTATTGAACAGAACATGACTGACTCTCCTCGCGACTTCAAACCGGATTACGACCTGATATTATACTTACGCTAATTAATATTTCATTGATGTAAATATTTTTTTTTTTTACAGTTAAATGAATTCAATCGATTAATTTCTTAGTATACCAAAAGTAAATTCATCAAATTACAGAATGAAAAATAAAAATGTGTTATTAGAATTTAAAACGCTGTGCACTATTTTTGTCAGCATAATTCGGCTGTTCCAATGGCTCTTCCGTTAATTGCGCATTACTCGTTGAAAAAGGCAGAGATTTTAAAAAATAAATCACATTTGCGGAAAGGGAATAAATTAAAAAAAAAAAAAAAAACGTAAATATAAGCATTGAATCATTATATTTTGAAAGATGTGGTTTCATAACTGCAACGGTGTGTGCATACAAATTGAATAACGCGCGCTAGGGCGTTATGAAAATTTGTTTGCACACACCAAAAAATAATGATTCAATGCTTAAATAGCTGTCCTGATACATATTTTCTTTAACAAAATAGCAGTTATTTGGATTTCTGGGTTTTTGTTGTTTTTTCAACAAAATTGGTACTGGTCACTGATATATATTTAAGTAAATGTATATTTTAAAAAATGTATACAAATTAAAATTAATGGTTTTATGCCTTGTTACCGATATAATTTTCTCTGGCAAAATATTTAAAGATCTATCCCTGCACATGTCTCTCAAATTCTATCTGTATAAATTGATGTGAAAAATAAGAATGATTTTACTAAGTTAGCATATCCTAACTTAAGATAATCCTAAGTTACCGTCGAGCTACATCTTAAGATGTGTCCTAAGTTGATCTTAGGATGATCCTAATTTTTTTCCCAAGTCATATCTTGGGAACACACTTAGGTCATATCTTAGGAAAGATTCGTGAACATGCCTGCTGTGACGTAGCTCTAAAAAAAAAAAAAAAGCGGGTTGACATGTTGGCAATTAAACCATGCCAAAACAATACACATCTTATACGGCGCACAAAAAAACTAGTGCAAGTTTCTATTTTTGGAATGATCAATCTTATTCCATTATCACATTTTATGAAAATACTTAAATTATTTTCTTAAGATACTTTTACTACTTAATGAATTAATTATGCACAGTTACGTTCATGTAACAAATATACGCGTTATTATCTCGTCTATCAGAAGTAACTGGCATGTACGAGGGTTGTTCCAATATTGCGTAAACTGATGGCGATACTTAAATTCTATTCACTGTAATTCCGTCAGACAGCTGTATTTTGATCATTTGACTCTTTGTCATCAGTATTCCAAAATTCAAATGCGTGCTTAGTATTTTTTTTTTTTGTTGAGAAACAAAAATAATTTATATCAGCGGGTTTTGCCAGGCGGCGCAATCTGCTACGTCAAAAAATAGCTGCGTCGTTGTTAAACCCTTCATTCGTTCACGATAACATTCGCGTTTTATTTCCGAAAATGTCTTGAAAAACATATTTTCTTTGAACATCTACCCTGAGTGCACATTCACTATACATTTCTAATTTTGTTTTTTAAATTCTACCCTAAAATAAAAGATCTTCCTACTCCAAACATGCCCTGTATTATCTGTTGCCTAACGTTTGTTTTCCCGAAATGTGTTCAGCATTTTGTCGTCCATTTCCATCGGTAGGAGTTTCTTTTTCACTTGATGTCATCACACTCGTCCGAATTTTTTGTTGTTGCTTAAATACTTATTCACAAAATGCACTTCTAAGCGATTTTTATTAATTTTATTTACTTTATAATCGGCTTAGGGTTTGTTTCAAGGTCATTACAAATTGTATTAGTTATCGGTGCGCCGCCTCAAACGCTGACGTCGTCATTTTAGGACGAGTTCACACTTCAACTTGTCACAAAACGTGCTATAAAATCTTTAAAATTTCGTTATAACCAAATTATTTATTGGGTAAATAATAGAATGATTGACAATTCTATGTGCATTTTTATGTGAATTTTTTAAATCGAAAATTACTCATTCTCGCGATTTTCATTTCTTTATGTTGATTTTAACTTTTCATTTTTGACATTGGGCCGCATGTCGAATTAATGAACGAGTATGCTTTCATTTTACTAATTTAATCTCATACAATATTTGATATCAAAACATAGATTTAATGCAAATTACTTGAACCCTTTGTGACACAAGTTTCATCTTCCTGTGTCTTCGATTAATTGAATAACGCCACTTGTCTACGTTATTTTGGGACAACCCTCGTATATTGGCCCAACGTATTGTAAGTAAGTAAAGTTAAGTAAAATACTTTATTATAGTAATGTGTGTTACAGATTGTTAATCACAAAATTCCTTTAACTAATATAACATCATTACATCCAGCCCAACGGACCTATCAGTCACTGTACAACTATCACACATAATTATATCCATGCCAGAGCCGTAGATATGTTTCTATAGGCTGGTGGTAACACAGTTATCATATAGGCTGATGATAACACAGTTATCCTATAGGCTGGCGATAATACAGTTATCCTATAGGCTGGTGATAACACAGTTATCCTATAGGCTGATGATAACACAGTTATCCTATAGGCTGGCGATAATACAGTTATCCTATAGGCTGATGATAACACAGTTATCCTATAGGCTGGTGATAACACAGTTATCCTATAGGCTGGTGATAACACAGTTATCCTATAGGCTGGTGATAACACAGTTATCCTATAGGCTGGTGATAACACAGTTATCATGGCTCAATCTGCTGCATGATTTGCAGCATGCGTTGAATGATTTTTTTCTGTTTGTTTGCTAACTGCATGTATTCTCCATAACTATTAACAGAGAACGACTGACACTATTGTAATTGTAAAATTGTAAAATTGTAAAGAGGTATGGCGCACTTATATGATTTCGCCTTTAATATGTTTTGTCAAAGACCAGACATTTTCAATATTATATACAATACTTTGCTGGAATAAAATCAGAGAAATGCAATTTACCCAAATACATGGATAGGTTTGCAAAATTCTTTTCCGACATGTACACAATGTTTCGTTGTACTTTCCGTTCAAACACAAGCGCACAGGGGAAATAACGGGAAGCGGCTCTCAGCTCTTTCATTGAGTTTTGCTGAAGATGTATAGAAGTGAACGTAGAAGGGACAACAAGCGTATCTGACTTTTACTTTTGATCAGTGACCAGTTCACCTAAATTAAAGTTTAACACGGTTATATTCAACTTATTCGGTCCTTTCAAATACACCCGAACAAAGATACAGTGTGTTATCATACAGCATTGCAAAACTATTTTTTTTTCTATTCACGTGAAGGGTTTTCTGCCGGACTATTGCTCACATTAGTTTTGCTAAAATTGTTTAATTTGTTATATAATAAACACATACCCCCACACTTGACGAAACTTTAATTAATGGATAGCAAATACGTGATTTTAAAATCAAGATCATAACAAGGTCAAAAGAGCTATAGATCGGTTCATTCGCCGGTGAATTCAATATACAGCCACCGTAACAGAATTTTATTTTCAGCCTGCAACCATACAAATCAAAGTACTGATAGATTCCAACTGAGTGATGGTTTCTTCATTTCTCTGAGATATCTTTAACGTTACTGTTTAATCTATTTGTTAATTTTTTCGAACACGTAAACTGTTGACATCAGCTACTGGTTTCATCAATGGCTACTTATACTGGCCGATATTATATGCTGTATATTTTCTTTTGAAACATTTCAAATTAAATGGCAACATGCAGAGAGAGAGAGAGAGAGAGAGAGAGAGGATGTTCAATTATAGGACCGCTAATGTAAATTTAGACCACTCATTACAATATTAGATCAACCCTCCATGCATATTAATGAGTCCTATCTTCAATTCAAAGTCTAAATTCAAGATATTTGCAGAGCAGTAAGGGTAAGAAAACAACGAATTATTTATTGCAACGCAGTTTAACCATTATAACATTAAATAGCAATGACAAAAGATTTGAAGTAAAATTGAGAGAGGAATAAACGTAACAATAGTGACCAAAAAGGGTCCAAAACACGGCGTTAAGTGCAGTCATCCTTTGTGGAAATCTCGGAAAAAGACCTTTTCAGGCCATCCAATTGCTTAAACAAAAACTATACGATGGCAAGGGATAAAGAGCTTCAGTTTATCGTCTTTTTTCACTGATTGATTAACTAGAATTAAGACAAAGGGACTAAATATCAAGTGCATTTCACACGGTAACCGATGTCAGCAGCTAAAATATGTACACAGAATGACTGTAGGAGACATTTCACAGTAATTTGACTTTCGGTTTGAAATAATTCAATTTTTTTCACAAAACTCAAGAATGGAGAGAATATGCAAATGTTGCCATCGTGAAATGTAAACAAAAGATGAGAAATGAAGAATAAATCCTTATTTCCGTTCGTTTGTAAGGTGTTTAAAACATAGGAGCAATGAGAAGCGTTAAAATGACGTTGCGATAAGTTTTCGGTTGCTCCGAGTCACTGGGCAAAGGCAAATTGATCGTATCATGCTATGGACAAGAAACTTTCCACATTGATAAATCCTATCCTGGTTTTGGTGAAATTTCAAGGTTTTATCTTTTTTCCCAAGGGAATAATAGTAAAAGTCTTAATAATTTCCGAACAGCCCTCATATTGCTTTAACACAAGTTACACAAACTTGTGTAGAAATTGAGTTCAATTCTTATGAATCATAGATTTAATTGTTTGCAGATGAAGATGGAATGTAATTCCGTGTACGGGTGTACCTTTTAATGGGAGAGTCTACGCAGACTGACTTTCACTCGAAAAGCCATTTAGTTTTGTTAAAATGATTATATCGACTACATCATTCAACAAAATCTATAACAGAGTGGTTAAGGTATTGGACTTGTGAACCGCACATCCCGAGTTCGAATCCCGCTTGGGATTTTGTTTTCATTTACTGAATTAATTTTGGCGTTATTGCTAATAAAGCTTAGGCAAAACAAGTTATACGAATTTAACCTTCTTTTTGTCTAATAAATGCAGCTTTAACCAGAATTATATCATTTGAACTTAGTCTAAGGCTGGTATGGGACACTTCCATATTGTGACATACTTCCTATCGAAATAAACAATGAAAACATGTAAAATCTAACATATATTTTTCTTGTTAAATACATGTACGAAATGTCAACATTCATCAGTGAAATATTCAATGATTTTATGGTTTTCATAATAATGAGGCGTTAATTTAAGCATTGAATGCTTATTTTTGGATGTCGTCGGTCCTATGACACACCAAGCGGTGCAGACAATTTGAATACCGCGCGTTAGCCATTTGAAGCATTTCACGGACCAAGAGGAATCATCACACGGACCAAGAGGAACCATTGCACGGACAAAGAGGAACCAGCGCACGGACCAAGAGAGGAACCATTGCACTGACCAAGAGGAACCATCACACGGACCAAGAGGAACCATCGTACGGCCTTAGATGAAACAGGCCCCTGAAGACTTCGTTGCTGGGCAGACGATAGGTCAATGCAGGAAACGCCCTTCCCAGAGTAGACCAGTTGAATTAGTAGAAAGTACATCCGAAGTTGGACCTCTGCCTTTTTTCCTGAATATACATATAATTTCCATTTATTACTCCAGGGGTTCTCGTCTGTTTTAATAGTATCTTTATTATAATGTTGCATCTAGTAACCTTAAAAGAGTGTGTTGTAATTTTATACATGTATTCATATCAAACATTATAACAGAATAAAATCATAATAACCTGTAATGATTCCAACTCACAGTTTGCACTGTGCTAAATTAACAACTGAAAAGATTATTGCATGATCTGATTTGAAATTAATTATTTGTAGCCCAACGTTTACGGGATTTGGTATACAGGAACATCCTGTAAAAGAAAGAAACCCGCTCCTTATAGTGAGTAAATAAGTAATTTATTTATTATAGTGACATGTGCATATTATGTACAATTGTACCTTATATGCCATGATACAGCTGAAAGGAAAAAATATATAAACGGTCAGAGAATATAAAAATACCTTGTAACTAAAGAAATTGACACACATCAGGTTCATGTTGTTATGTTGAGAGTAAATCGGCTTCAGATAAAATTGCAAACATTCCATAGTAATTGAAAATTATTATACTGCCTGCTAGTTTATTACATTTAAAATTCGAAAATCAGATTGTATTAAAACTTGTCATTAGCTCATTTGTTTTACAAGTAAAAGAAGTGTAAATAGGATATTATCTTGCTAGCCAACCACTGATCGGCGGAAGTAAAGATTGGATGCTATGGGCTACTCTGCCAATGACTAAAACAGTTTTTAGCAGAGAGTAAATTGATAAAACTAAGAATTTCCCTAATGTAAAACCAGCAATGGTTACAAAATACCGTACTTAATAGCTCAACAGGAACTAGTTCCAAAGTCAGGCCTTTACAGTGCTCGGAAAAATGGGTTGGCTGGACCATTACTTTATATTTACATTCAGTGTATATTTCCCCTTATCTTTGCACTGGAAATCTGCGAAGTTCTGTGTTGGATGCAGTGCGGCCAATTTTCTATGAATACACTTCATGCGCCATGTGCACAAATATAAACGTCTCCACGTGTTTTGAGTATATTTATTTTTGTAAGATTAAATGAAACATTTAATCTTACATAACCAATTTGATATGTACTTTTGAAAAATAATCAATAAATTATATCTATTCCTTAAAAAATGGGATTTTTCTCTACGGAGTTTCTGGCACTATATTTTTAATCGCGGAACCGAACTAAATAAGATGTTAATATGGCTGTTCCATGTATGTTTCATATCCCTGACTGAGAGCGTATATATTGGCTTTACAGCAACGATACACATATATTTCATACAAATAGACATCAGTATGAATATAAATATAAGCATTGAATGCTTATTTTTGGATGTCGTCGGTCCTATGACACACCAAGCGGTGCAGACAAATTATCATACCGCGCTGACGCGTGGTATTCAATTTGTCTGCACCGCTTGGTGTGTCATAGGACCGACGACATCCAAAAATAAGCATTCAATGCTTAATTGGGAAAAATACATGCAAAAATCATGTAAATCTTCGTTCCTGTCATATTTTTTTTATAGATTGATCATATACCGGTATAAATCGAGTTTCATTGTTAAAAATTTTTAAGCATGCCCCCCCCCCCCCTAATACTTTTAAAATAGATTTTCGGTTCAGATACAAATTTAACAAGTTTGAAAACGGCAGAAAAACTAAAAAGTGATAACAATGCAAGAGTACGTTTGTGAAAATATTTGTGAATTGCGAAAGTTGAATTTTTTTAATTTTTTGCAAAAGGTACACTTGGGGTGGTTAACATTAGTAAACGTATTATCCAATAATATTAATATCATCAGGGGGTAATTAACTCTTACGCGCAAGGATAATGACCCAGATTAATAATTTATATTGAAACAGCCATTATATTATGTTAAATATGTAGGCGTTTTGAGAAAGTTGCTTGGAGATGATTGTACATTATTCACAGGTATACACTTAAGGAATAAGGAATCATTCTTTGAGTATTATGAGGTGATAATTTCGGTCGGGGCGTGATCAAATCCAATAAAGCTCGAAGGGCTTTATGATAGATTTGAACACCTCATAATATTCAAAGAATGATTCTTTATTAGTTATATTTATATAATTTTCAGCAGTTGTACGATTAAATTTTATAATATTAATTATGCAAACCCGCTTGCGTCCCCAACAATACGTCTTTTGAATTTATTGGGCTGTTTAGTAAAATCAAAAACATTTTGTTGAGTCGAGTAATTCACAGAAAATACTACTGGTCATTAATATTATGCTGTCGGATCAATGTAGCATGACATCTCAAAAATTATTTATAATTCTATAGCTGTTAAATTCTGTCCTAGTTAAGGTGGTATGGGACACCTGTCGATATTAATGTGGATAAAAGTACATCATAAACAAACATACCGGTTAAGAATTTTCAAGATTTACAATATTTGACCAAATTTTTATTTTTTTTTTTTTTATTTTTGGAAAGGTACAATTTATAAAAGCCCCAGAGGGATTCGAACTCATGACTAACATTTGTAGTTATCGTTCTAACCCATTGCGCTACGCTGTTAGGAAACAATTTTTGGGAAAGAAAAATATTATATTTATAAAATTACACTAAATCACTTGATTTTATTGTTTATTTCAATAGGAAGTACGCTATGATATGGAACTTTAACTTCATTCGTAAAAAAAAAAACCCAAAGACTTTTTTTAGACATTTTACATGGGTAAAATTCAACAAACATTTATCTCGTCAATATCTATTTCAACATCAGAGTGTACTACCAATCTTTATTTACCCGTTGTTGAGTGTTTTAGTAAGGATGATTTGCATAATTTCTAGCCTTAATTAACAAGCCTCCAGCAATGAGAACGCTCGTCCGTGCTTAGAGCTCTCTAATAGAAAAGGTCACCTAAGAAACAAAAAATATTCACCGACTAATTCCGAGAAGCTTTTATATTTCTTTTATATTTACATGTACCGAGTATGATTCCCTCTATTTTTTACAGAAACTTATGGTTAATTCATAGTTCTATAGAAACAGCCAGACTTAAAACGTACAGCGACCTAAGAAAATCACGGACTGCACGAAATAGTCATGATGATGTCAGACTCAAATTCCCATAGGAGACGATTTGGCTGTTTCTTTTAGCCAACGTACCGATGTACATTAAAAGTAATTTAGTGAATTTTACTTACTTTTTACAATCAATTTATTAATTTGTTAAAAGAAAGATGTAAATATAAACAATTTATGTGTATGTGATTTATGCGGGTTATGAAGGTAGCGATCATAGAAGAAAAAAATTTCATAACCCGCTAACGCGGCTTATGTATTTTTTCTGCAATGTCTCTCTACTATTCATGCAGAGCGGAGCGGATCAGAAACTCTTGACTTGGGAAGTTGGTATTATTCAATAATAGATATAGAGAAAAAGGGATAGGATGTGTAGGCAAATAAATTAATAGGACGTGCACAACACATCTGTTCCAATTAATCATTCATTCTCAAACAGATAGACATACTTATTTATTTTTGTAGCAAGTCGGTTAATGTGTCACTTCAACATTCACATTCTAAATGTTCGACATCTGAATGTGCTGTTTTTCGGTTTTAATTGATTTCTTTTTTAAGAATCAAATTTCAAATTTTTCAGAGTCAAAAATGAACACAATGAACTATGCAAATCGGTTGTCTTTGAACATGTTGAATGCAATATGTCATTCCGACAATTTAAGGTGGTATTGGACACCTCCAGATTGTGACGTATTTCCGATAAAAAAAAAACCCAATAAAATCAAGTTTAATTTTATAAATGTTTTCTTTCCCGATATTTTTAACTAATAGCGTAGAGCAATGGATTAGAGCGTTAACTACGAACTTGTTAGTAATGAGTTCGACTCCCGATGGGGCTTTACCTTTCAAACAATACTTAAAACATATAATTTTTGGTCTAATATTGTAAAATTTGAAAATTCTAAACCGATGAGAGTATTTTGATCATGATGTACCTTTATCCACGTTAATATCGACAGGTGTCCCATACCATAAAAAGTTTAGCAGGTCGAGACAACTAGATTTTGTGACGTCGGCATAAATTTGCATACTACATTAGCTATCTCTTTACTTTCATCGACAGACCAATCAGATGAATGAGTTGCAAGGCATTGTGGGCTACTAAAAGTTTCAGTGTATACAAAGCTTATTGAAAATATATAACATTTTGAATTGTCCTTTGGAAACTCATTTTCAATTATTTTTTTTAGAATTTATGAAATAAATATTGAAAATTATGTCTGATCTTATATTTCATTTAAAAAATATTGCCTATGAGGTCTTATATCAACCCATTTAAATACCCCATCGTCAAAGTTCAAAAGAGAGGTACGTCCTTTTGAATTAGAAGCAGTGAGTACGTTTTTCATATGATACCCCAGGTTTGGGACATTTATTTAGTAGAATTCGCATTGAAAGTTTCTTCAGGGACACTCACCAGAATGCTTAGCGTACAATATACTACATGCTACATAACTTGTACTTCTGTATTTGTATATTTGTGCATTTCTATTAATATCGTGGCTATTTACGTATGTTAAAAATGTACAATTACCTGTATTTATTTCTGGTGTACAATGATTAGGTCACAAATAACAATTATGCAGTTTTTTCTTATCAAAATCTGTTTGTACTGGTATGCGTATGTTTGCCAGTCTTTTGATACCGACTGATTTTTGAAGCAGCAATTGATAAACTTATGTCTCTTCATAAAACATAGTCTCTTCATAGCCGTAAACATTTTTAAATGTTGTGTTATTATCTGCGAGAAGCTGACAAAATTCAACAAAACAAAAAACAAAATTAATTAATCAAAGGTATTGTAGGAGAAGGTATTGTAGGAGAAGGTATTATTCATTATTATTTACGAAACAGTCCATGGTATGATTTCCAAAGAACATGATAAATTAAAGTATTGAAATGCGCTAGAAGTTTGATTTCTCTGAAACCACATACTGAATCATACACAACTAAATACCATACAATGTACTCTACATTAAGTCTCAGTGCCTCCCGCCTAAGAACTTGTTCAAGAAAACTGTAAATCTTTTAAATGAAATACAAAATCATGCAATAACAATAAAATGTCATGAACATTCAAATTTACTAGTCTAAGAATAGGTATTAATCATCTAACATACCAGCATATGTTGTATATAATTCAGCAAGGAGTAAAAAGCCTATCTGTGTTAACCATTTCACTCACACCAACTTCCCTCCTTCCAAACTGAATTCAAACTTGACCTTACTGAAATGACCCTAACGCATCAATTTGATATTGACCAGTCAGAGGATATTACGCCTTCTTAAATTTCCAGGCGGAATTCCTCGGCATTTTACGTCAGGAAAATTTTAACTTGCCAAATGACGCCTGGAATTTGAAATGACGCCTCAGTTTATTTTTCTTGACCCCTTTCTTCATAACTAGGACAGGGTTTGGGGGGGGGGGGGGTTAGATTTTACCCCCCCCCCCCAAAAAAAAAATACAGTTCTGTAGGATAGGGAAGCTATGCTTTCTGAAATTAAGGAATAAAGGCAAGAGAGAATGGATAATATTTTATTTCAGTCAAACGAGTGTCATTTAGTGATAAGCCGAATCATAGAGAGGAGGCCATAGCTGGGGGTGTCCACACTAAAATGTTTGCTCCTAAATTACACTCCCTTGTACCTGCTTTTATCAAAGAGAAGGTCACATGCAATTAGTACTATTTAATAATTAGTGTAATTTACCAAAAAAATGAGATCCCATCCCATTAACAAATGTCAGCAGCCCATTTTGTATGATTTGGGGTTGCCCGCCCATGGCAAAGTGGATGGCAGTTATTTAAAAGCAGTTAATAAGCAGTTTCTAAACCTTCTCTGCATTGCTTAGGGACATGCTGGAATCACAATAAACCTTTAAATAAATTAAGCAGTTTTATATGCCTTAACAGTTGATAGGCAGTTTTCAATACTGTAGTTCCTAATTATTTTGGAAAGATTTTTCCATTACTTTACTGTTTATCATATGTACTGCTTTATTAACTGTTAATTAGCTACTGTTTGTTTATTGCTTAATTAACGTTTAGTCAACTGTTTATGAATTTCTTAATAAACTGTCAAGCAGTCACACACTTTCTGAATTAATTGCTTATAATCATTGAAATTTTTCACAGAATTACATTATTACACAAAGATACATATATATTGTACTAATTATTTCCAAATAAAACTGGGTTCATTAATGGATCAGTTAAGCCAACTTGAATCTACACTGCAGCTAGCTTTTGGTATATTTACAAATAAGTAAGACTTAATCATGACCTAATTTGCTAGCAAGATTCATATCTCCTCGTGCCTTTCCGGCAAGCTCGGAAAATATATCCGAGGTTGTTTTACAAGCTTGAAGGTAGTTAAGTAAACTGACTATTAATTATAATTTTATAAAAAGCTTGGCAAAGAAGACCTAAACTACTGTAAGACTGTTGTAAATGATAGAACGAAATTGACATGGTACAGTTTATCTACAGTAGTATTCCCAGAATCCCGTATACTGTTAAGTCGATCATGCGCATTCCAGTAAAAAGGACTAACGTAGTTGCTAGCCTCGAGAGCGCTAGCAACAAGCAAGAGCCATACTTTACTGTCATAAAGATATGTAACTTTGATAGCAATATATTTTTTTCTTCCAATTTTGCATACATGTACAGTAAGTATAAGTAGGGAGGAAATTTGAAAAAATATAGTGCTATCAAAGTTACAGCCTCGTCATTTTAACTAAATCTGAAAGGAATAAAGAGAAAAAAATGAACAGATAAAAAAATCTATGTACGTTTTAGATATTGCATATTGTCAAACCATTAATTTGGATAATAGGAAATTACACACCTACGAACCGGGATCGGCGCACGGATACAAACTATGTATTTAGCAAAAGTAAAGAACGGTTTTACGGGGAAACGAGTCTAACATGTATTTTGTAAGAATGTTTTTGAACTTAGAAATATTAAATAATCCGCTCTCTCTCTCTCTCTCTCTCTCTCTCTCTCTCTCTCTCTCTCTCTCTCTCTCTCTCATTCTTTTTTGATGTTAGTTGATAATTGTCAAAATATCACTTAGTTGACAATGATGCAAGGTATGTGTAATTCTTAATTGCTGCGCTCATCACAACGGTAGCAGGTAAAACATATTATAGCCAACGGTAGCAGGTAAAACATATTATAGCCAACGGTAGCAGGTAAAACATATTATAGCCCCTTTTTATATAAAATTCAAAAAATTAAAATTCATCAGGCCACCAGATCATTATAAAAATAATATAAAGGAATTGTCAAATTTATTTTTTCATTTTTATGTTTTCCTGATAGAATATACAACTAATAATATCATAAAGTTGAAATATTTTATGTTGTTGCACAAATCAGTATTTTACCCCCCCCCCCCCCCACCCAAAAAAAAAGAAAACCCCCAAAAAACAAGCAAACAAAAAACATGCCATCAGGTCATTATATAAAAAAATCAGGACATTATACACCAATTACATAACTTTAGAATTAGCTCTCATTCACTAGCCATTGAAACTGGTCGCTATAATAATACTCCTGTTAATGAAAGAACATGTACTTTTTGTAAATCTGAGGTAGATGAAATTCATTTCATATTTAATTGTACATCAAACAATACATTAAGGAAACCTTTTATAGAGTCCTTGGATAGGTTATATAAATTTTTAAAAAAATCATTGTAATAAAGACAATTTTATCTGGCTAATGTCTAATGAATGTGATAATGTTATTGAAATTTTTGCAAACTACATTTATAGTTGTTTTCAGCTGAGAAAAGCCTTGTGTTCAACTGAGACTGCAATCATCTTTTTTAAGTGTATGTGTTGTTGTATTTTTTTTTCTTTTTGAATTTTGTTATTACCTTTCTATGCCCAAAAGGGCCCAGAATTTGGAAATAAATTATCTTATATTATTACCTGAAAATGAAATATGTTCTGTAAAAATTATTTGAAACGAGTTATAATTTATTTTTTGTGTTTTTCTGATAAGAAATAGTATGACCCATATAATTAAGTAGAAATGTTTTTTTTTTTTTAATTTTATTGCACAAATGAGTTTTTATATCATCTGTGAGGTCATCAGGACATTTTATACTTATCAGGTCTTTATACTCTCCCATGAACCTAATATGATTTTAAATATCTATTCATACCTGAGGAGTAAAAATTCTTTGCCTATTTATCAACCATTTTATCACTTCTTTAAAATAATTCTTATTTATTTATTCATAGATGATGTGAATAATCCTCCTTATAAACAAAAACGATTGGTGAATAAAAATTATATATAATCGGGATCGGAGTTTAACATCAGACAGTGCACATGGTCTGTGGCGGGAAAAAATTGGCCGTAACATTACAATGTCTGAATACGAAAGTCTCAGAAAAAAGAATCTCGATGATAACAGAAGAATTCTGGCCGAAATCGGGCTATCGAAACTTGTAAGGATATCGCTGTTGTTGTAATTGTAAATCCATTATTGTAGAATTATGAAATGCTTGAATTGTTCGGTTACTTCAGGGACGTATATTATACGTCACTGGTTAGTTTATCTACTTTGCTGCTTGCCTAGCTTTGCATTGTTCATCAACAAAATATGTTGACGAAGTTTTGAAATAAAATGAGAAGTTTTCAAAATCCCACCCTTGAATATTTTCCATTTGATTTTAAACACATCTTTATTTGTCAGCATATGCTTCAATCTAAACTAATTAAACATTAGTTAAGAGATCCAGGTCCAGCACAATCTCTTGATCTAGCTATATAGCTTGAAAAAGCTCTATAGCTTAATAAAGCTATTCAGAATAGCTTCATAAAGCTTTTATATGCAGTTTTTACCAAAACTGTTAATTATCAGAAATATACAAAAAATTGCAAGTTAATTACCACTGATTATATATTTATACCATGGACCATTCAAAAAGCAACCCTAATTAAAATTAGTTTTAACACTGCTGCTTTTGAACACTTTCAAGCAAAAAATATATTTCCATTGTTTGGGTAACTGTCCACCACTTTGTGTGCAGTGAGGCGTGGATAAGTATGATTTCTTTACATTGTGCTGAATTATTACCAATCAATTGTATTGTTTACCATAACTGACCTTTATATTTCATTCAAGAAGTAACTGTGTGGCCATGAACCAATTGCCCCAAAACTTTTAAAACTGTAAGTGCAAAGTTTCTGAAAGAGACACAAATTGATGAGTAATCTTTACATGCATTGTTTAAAGAACAGTTCAAAGCTGAAAACCATCACTGCACTAAAGTGCAATTTTGTTTACATGCTGAAAAAAAATACACATTTAAGAAAAATGTATGACAAAAGAGTAAAATCATGCTATTCTGAATAGCTTTATTTAGCTATATAGCTTTTTCAAGCTATATAGCTAAATCAAGAGATTGTGCTGCACCTGAGATCAGCCTCCAGTTTTAATAAAATTCAAAAGAATGAATTTTTTCCCAAAAAATATTTGTTCAGATAATTGTTATTCATTTCAATCTGGTTAATAGCATCTCATTTGTTAAGCCTCACTAATGAATTTCATCTAGCTATTGCTGTTATCTTCATGAAATGTCTTTGTCTAAGTATTATTTATTCTAGTAAAATTTGCATGCTTTCTTAAAAGAGTAAATTCTATTATTCTGATAACTAAAGTTTGTCCCAAGATATTTATGCTGCACATTCAGCCGATTTTGAATAAAAATACTCATGCCTGTGAAAGAAGTGCAATTGAAATCGATGAAGGGGAAAATTTCCAAGATATCTTCATTGACACATTATGATTTTTCACTCATAAAAGTTTACAGGAACGAAAACAGATTTACAATGGGGAATGTTTACATCTTTTCTCCATCTGGAAGTCACTCTGAGTACCTTGAGCAATTTTTCAACATTGTCATCTGGGTCTGCTTCAATACAAAGTCCCTGTAGACATTACATTTTTTAGCCTTGTATTGAAACATGATCAGCTAGAGGGGGCTTTTCAACGAAAAAATCTGGGAAATTTTTCACACTTTTGAATGAACATCGTTTGAACCCTGAGGTATTTATAAATATCGAGTAATGAAGCAAAATATGAATCGAGGATATCTTGGGACAGAGTTTAGATTTATGCACAGATCCAGGAATTTTTCTTGGGTGATCTGAAGGATAATTGTATTTGCAAGAGGGTAAGGCTTGGTCAGAAGCCTATTTTTGATAAATTTTCTATTCAAATTTAATAACTATACCTCCAAAGGAGAGGGGAGGTATATTGTAATACCCTCGTGTGTCTGTCTGTAAAAAAAATTTTGTCACAGCAATGCAAAATTCTCTTACAGATGCTTGAAATTTTAAAACTTTTTTTTTTTTACCAATAAGACATCAAATTCATGTTAAATGATGACTTTGGCTTTTTTACTCTAAATTTCTCAGCAACTATTCATCGCAGATGCTTGAAATTCTATCACACCCTCTGTTAGACCCTGTATACCTTATGATGGGATTCATTGACGACTTTGTTAATTTTACTCTTAATTTTTGAACAAATTTATGTCGAAGAGTTCTCGGCAATTATTCATCGCGGGTGATTAAAATTTTAATACACTCTTTGTTTAGGCATTTCATATGGCAGGATTCTTTTTTAAACAAAATAGATGTCAACTTCCTGTTAAATGTTGACTTAAGATTTTTATCCGAAGGCTCAAGTGAGCTTTTCTTATCAAATTTGTCCGTTGTCTGTTGTTGTTGTTGTTATTGTTGTAAACTTTCCACATTTTAATTTTCTCCAGAACCAATGGGCCAATTTCAACCAAACTTGGCACAAAGCATTCTTGGGTGAAGGGCTTTCAAGTTTCTTCAAATGAAGGGCCAGGTCCCCTTTAAATGGGAGATAATTTATAATTATTGAAAATTTGTTGTTATTTTTAGGGGTGCAATGATAAACTTGCCTCACAATACGATACATATCACGATACAGACAATACAATACGATATGTATCATTATACTATTGATTTGTTATAAAAGATAACATAAACAATTACACATACTTTGGTATTGTTTATTCTCCAACTTACGGATACATAATTTATTTCTGCATATTCTTCCTTAACAGCTGTAAAAACGTCAACATAATCAGCATAAGGTAAAAATCTAATCTTGATATTAATATCGTTATTTCAACACTCCCAACAATTTAACTATTTATGGTCTCACTATAGATGTAATTAATTTTCTGACTGAAAGCAAAATAATTAATGACAAGGATGACCTTTTAGTTTAACTTTAATTGCATTTTGAAGGTTCATCTGGGAATGTGGCATTAATTTCTTGCGAAACCAACAGACAAATCAGTGCATGGGTAATGCTGTTTAATGCGAGTGACCATATTGCATGTGTTCCCCGATTTGGAAATTTGTTATTAACAATTTCGTTTATCATACAAAACCCAATATGCTACCATATTGGAAATTTATGGGATGCACTACAGCAGGGGGCGAAACTGAATAAAATGCAGCACGTTTTTCAACACCGGATGCCATTTCAAAAATGTAATTTTCAAACCAAATCGGATGGATAAAAATTTTTGATTGAAAGTACCGAATCTGAAGTATCATTAATCAAATAGTAGCATATTTTAACCATGATAAACTGTCTCACGGTTAATTGTTGCACCCTTAGTATTTTTCGAAAATGATGAAAAACCAATTGGCCAGAAAAGCTGTAATTTGTTTGGTAGTATAGATTCAAGTTTGTTCAATTCATGATCCCTGAAGATTTGGGAGGGGGGGGGGGGGGCAAATTTTTACATAAGAATATATAGAAAAAAATCTTTAAAAATCTTCTCAAAAAACCAATTGGCCAGACGTGCTGTAACTTTTGTGGAAGCATCCTCATGTTGTGTAAATTTTTTATTTCGTTATTCTCAAGAAACTAAATTGATTATTCTCAAAAACTAATAAAATGTTTTATTACCTAATCTAAGGGATTTTGTTATTTTATTACAAATTAAATATTTTCGCCTATTTTGTATGTGTATGCAGTTTTGCTTAGCTATTGAAACCGTTCTATTGAACAGCCGGACAATAGACTTCGATTTATTGGACCGCCAGTCAGTAGACTGCGATCTATTGGACCGGCAATGTATTTCAGAATGTGAGTATGTTAAGGCTTCCCAATTGATTTCACATCGAAGTTTGGAAAGTCACTTGTCTGCACTTTATACGATAAGACATCATTTCGATAGTTCTCGAATGTATCGTAACGTTATAAGTGAATTGAAGTAAATAATAGTACAAAAACCTTCTGTAGTATACAATTGTAAACCCTAAATACTAAAAACGGAATTAGGTAATAAAACAATTATTTAATGCTTGAGCAGTCAATAGACCAGAATTTTTTTCCATTGGTACAGGGATCAGCTCAGTGTGTTCAATTGCCGAGGCCAACGTAATATATGTTATTACTAATAAGCAAGGATCTTGACATATTTGTTGATTCTCAGTTGTTAACTGTGGCCCCTGGGCAATTCTGGGGCCACACAAAGGGGTTCAAGGTTTGATTTTCTGTTTATGTTTATATAAATAGTTCTTTTTGATCTTCTTGATCTTGATCTTCTTGAGAACTGAAATGCTCAACATGCTCAACATGCTCAATATGTAATATGATAATGAAATCATCCATTTTTAAAAGAGCTAGACTCGATGTTTAGCATAAGAATATGTAGAGAAAATTTTGAAAATCTTTTTATACAGGATCTATTTTACTATGTTGTTCAGATATCTTGTATATGACCCCATAAAGCTGATTTTATCATGGCTGTCATTGCTAAGTTGAGCGATGTGGCCCATGGGCCTCTTGTTTGTATATTCACATCAGAGCTCGATATCACTAGTGAGCAGTGGCTCACAGATATCTTGTTTGTATAATCATGTTAAAGATGTAAATGCTTTGTTATTTTATTTAGTGTCCAAAAGCATCAAAAGTAACATTTAAGAAGAATAAGCTACCTACTCCAGCAACCACTACAAAACCAAAGTCAACTGACTGCCAGAAGAGAAAATTAGAGATTAAAGAAGAGGAAGAGCTAGGATCAGTAAGAAAAAGGACAAGAAGATCTGCACGGATTCAAGGCAAAGTAGGAATACTTCTATTTAAATGCATATGTGAAGCAATAGTTTATATTTCGGTTGTCTAAGGACATGAAAGATTAATTCCTTGGTTCTCACGCTTGCCTGCATCTGATTTAACATTGCTTATTTTTATCTGTAAACGAATAAAATAAAATATCTCTAGTGCGCTTGCAAGTTCCGAAAAAGAAAAAATTCAGATTTAGGACTGCATTTTAGTTACTCAAGTCAGTAAAACGCTTGACTTGAACAGAGAACATAATTGCAAACATTGCAAAAGTCCAGACTATTGCAAATGGCTGTGGAATCTAGTTACAACTCTTCTGAAAAATAACACAACAATTTAATCAATTTAATGTACCTGAAAAACTTTAAAAAATTGCGAATTTTGGGGGTTAAATTTGAGTAATATCATATATAGTCCTTTACAAATAATGAGTTATGCAGATCGATAGAATCGGCTAAAGGAGATCTATTTACCTATGATGTCAAATATAAAATTGTTTCACGAATAGAGAAAATATTAATGATAATATGTTCTATCTCCATTAAATACAAATTCATTAGTAAAAGAATGTTCTCTCTCCCTTGACCAACCAAACTGTTTGCTAGCGGTCACATAAGTAATGATTATCCATAGAACTTAAACGCACATTCATCTATTTTTATCAATTCATAATGTTCTATCTCCAAACCCACTTAAATTCTCAGATATTTCCACATAAAATGCTCTATGTCCACGTTAAATCTCTTAATTTACATGCTAGTTTTACCTACCTGTTCTATGTCCATGTCAAAATCTCTTGATTTACATACTACCTTGATGATTAAAACAAAAAAGAAGCAATTACGTAAAACAGATACATTGAATACTGATTCATGCCAAATTTTGCAATTCAGAAGTCTAACATTAGAAAGTTTTTGATCTCTGAACTTTTTACATCACTTTCCCAAAATTCTAAAGAAATCAGAGAGAATTCTCAGGTGACCAGTTGTTTTTCAAGACTTTCCCCCCCCAAAATTGGGTTGGTAGGTTGAAAAAGAATAGTAAATTAAAACACACATTTTCACACAAATTTATAAATGTAATAGTAATACCATCACCCTACCCCATACCCAAAACGATTGTAAACATATCCTAAGAAAGTTCCCTCTTTCAGAGCTTGTTGAAATCTCATTTATTTGTGCTGATTTTTCAAATGATTAATATGATATGATGGTTTGGCTTAATTCATTCACGTAATTCCACAAACAAAATCTTTTTTTCTTCAAATAATTAATTCTTGAAAATTTAGGTTGGTCGGTCTTGAAAAACAACTAATAATAAAAAATGACCTTAAGGTCAAAGCAAAATCCTCTCAAATGCTTTTCATCCTAATGTCCATTATTTAAGTGGGGTCTTTTATGGTCACCAACGATGTCTTGTTGCAAAATTAATATCGTGAGAACAGTATCTAATTGAATATCTTCAAACACAAGAAAGCAGATGCTGCTGTTTTGGAGGATGAAGACTCAGGAGAAGATGAAGGAGCTAAACCAAACAGACCAGTCTTCAGACCAAATACTTACGGAGCAATTGAAGGTAAAATAATCATTTAATATTAAGTGAGACCTGTCAAGGTTGTGATAGGATCCACAGATTGTTGATGATGATGGGGTAAAAATTCATAAAATTGTGAATTATACAGGTGTCTGCATCTTTCTGCAAAGTATAACGTTGCAAAGCGTACTTTAAAGCATATCATCAGTAGGAAAAATGCATACTACATGATCATGTTTTGCTATAAGTATCTTTTTTGCGTGTTTCTTAGGTGTAGATGTTGGGACTACCTGGATGATGCGTTTAGATTGCTCTCGAGATGGCATTCACAGGTACAGTTTCATTAAGTTAGCTTTATTTTTGGAAAGAAGTTGTAAGAGGTTTTTTAATAGATGTAATGTGGTTCTTTTATTGATGCAGACCGACAGTTGCTGGCATCCATGGGGGTCCCGAGGGAGCCTACTCAATTGCTCTATCTGGCGGTTATGATGACAACATAGACCTTGGAGAAGGATTCACCTATACAGGAGAAGGTTAATATCAGATGTCAATACTTACTGCAAATTCCTTATTTTATGCTAGTTTTTATCCTCTCACGCAACTTGTTGTGAAGGGGATATAGCATTGCTGCTGTGTATGTGTCAGTATGTATATATGTGTGTGTGTGTATATATGTGTGTTCACTTCAGCTTATGGGCAATATTCAAAGAAAACCATTGAAAGAATGTGTATCAAACTTCTTACACTCCTTTGGCATGGTAAAAGGACAAACCCTATTAATTTTCAAGTCAATTGGTTAAATACTTATTATGATATTTCTAAAATAACCACATATGAAACAAGAATTTTTGTATGACTTAACAACACTGATTTCCGGTTCACTACTGTGAAACGAAAGTGAAAGTAAACAGTTCAAATCGACAACTTGATATATTTTTGGATTAAGACCTTTTAAAACTAAGAAAGAAAGGTTTTGTAGTAATGGAGGGTAAGAATAATGTCTGAAGTTAAAAGTTGAAATGGGCAGGTGATTAAATTCATCCTATGTTCATCGAAACAAGCAGCCGAATTTTAAGCAAAATTTCCTGAATTATTAAGAGTGGAACTAGTCGAAGCTCGAGCAAGTGGCTAGTCAAAATATACTTGCCCTACCTCAATATCTTCTAGCCCTACCAAATTCTTTATTGTGGTTTAAAGTGAACAATACACATACCACACAATGTTTTTGCCCTCTATTTTTAAATTTTTCCACTTTTAATACACTTTATAGAATATATATAGTTTTGATTTAACATCTCTTCCTCTTGGTTATCTCGAAAATGTGTTAAAATATCAACACTTTACATATTGATATTTAGTTGGATTTATTGTAAAGGTAAAAAACAAACATTTTATGAACAGTTTTGGGTGTTTTGATGATTTCTTTCACCTTAGGTGAATGTTTGATATAATAGGTGACATGTGTGTTCACAACTATGGTTTCAATAAGACCACAGAGGTGTTAAAATAAAGGTGAAATGAATCTTCTGTGAGTTTTTTATTTAAACTAATTATATCCAATCATAATAGGCCTAATATTTTAATTTTTAGTAAGTTGTAGGCTATGATTATGATTAGGGAGTGATAACAGGCAAACATCTATTTTTAACATCAGTTATGGCTGCGTACATGGAGACGGTAAACACAGTACACTACTGTGAAACGAAAGTGAAAGTAAACAGTTCATATCGACATCTTGATATTTTTTTTGGATTTAGACCTTTTAAAACTAAGAAAGAAACGTTTTGTAGTAATGGAGGGTAAGAATAATGTCCAAAGTTAAAAGTTGAAGCGGGCAGGTGATTAAATTCATCCTATGTTCATTGAAACAAGCAAGCAAAAATTATTAAGAGTGGAATTAATCCAAGATTAAGAAGAGACGTTGAAGAATATCGCCAACATTCATCACTGGAAAAATCATTTCACACAAATAGCTGCAGATCTGTTACTTTGGGTTGACATACAACATGCCAACTTGAATTTTCCATCAGAGCAGATTACAGATCGCTAGATCTTCAGCTATGTTTCATTGATATGAAATAAAAATTTGCTTACACGAATCGTTTATGCTAAATATGTCACTAAATGAAGCTAAATTTTAAACTTTAAAAGCAGAAGTGTTTTGTTTCTGCAAGGAATAAGGGAACTGTACAACCACGTAAATGTACCCCTCAGTTCACCCCCCTTTAATGTATACACCAAAGAGCTTGGGTATAGGGATAAAAGAGATGTTATGTATTCAGAGTTCAATGTGGTTTTAAGAAGATAAATACAGCAAAACTCGTGTATAGCGAATTTCAAGGGACCATTAATAATACTTCGTTATAACTGTAATCTGTTACGTTTATAGCGAATTTTTAAGAAATCTTATAGCGAATTCTTTATAAAATAGTCAGCTGAAAGTACTGCAAACTATCGTAAGTTATAAAATCAACATTAACACCATTTACAAAATATATTATTATAACCTTTTCATTTAATTTTTTAAAAAAAATTTACTGTATTATATTTCAATTTGAAGATATGCATCTTAAAATTTCATGTATCTTCAGTGAATTTTTAATGGAAAAAATTGGTTATGTGAATGATAAAATACAATAAAATTTTGCCAGTGGGGGTATTAAAATAACTTCGTTATTGCCGTAAATCCGTTATAGCCGTGTCCGTTATATACAGCAACTTTCTGAAGGTTTATATTATTACTCACTGTAAAGTCTCGTGTATAATACGCACTCATGTATAATACACACCCCCAAAGTTGGCAGAAAATGATGAAAACAACACAGGTCCTATGTATAATATGCACCAAAAAAATGTCTTACAGTTGGTTGCTTGCTTAAGTTACTCAGATACCTAAAACCAGTTGCTGTGCTAGTTTGCTTTTAACACTTACAATTGGTTCTAAGGCCAAAGAGAATGTGATGGTAAATAACAACTCGAAATCTACGGCCACCATTTTCCCAAAACTATTGATGTTTCATGATAATTTTATAATCAAAGCACAATTTCTGTAATTTTGTGATCGGAACATATCTCAATCGATCAAAATTGACGACCTCCATTTTCCAAAAAAACTATCGATGTTTAATTATTGTTTTATAACCCAAACACAATTACTGTGATGGGAACTTAGCCAAAGCGATATTAGTGTCAAAGTCTCACCAAAAACAAAAACAAAAAAATCATCAGCTGTTTTTATCGTAATGAAATCCAAGCGCAATTAATTATTTGATAATCATTATAATTGACGAAAAGCTTACAGTGTGAAAATGAAAATTTAATAGGCAGAGTTAAGAAGAAATCTATTGTTTATCGTTCTTACAATTTTACGTATAAAGGATGGTATGATTTACATCGGTCTCAAATATCATCTGATACTTCAATAATGGGTAAAGAAAGCGGCGGAGAATTTGAAGATCATTAAGTATGCAGAGACGAACGGCAACCAAGCTCAGTGCTTAAAAGCAATAATGTTTGCAGATCTAATCCTAAACAACATCAAGAGAAATGATTTAACTCATTAATTATAGTCAAACTCTTTGATTGTTGTTAAAAAAAACATTGTGAAGAAACATATGCACGTCGTATATCGTCATTATCAAGTCGTACAAATGATCAATGTATTTTTCGCAGTGTCTATGTAAAGAATTAATTATGTTTAACTGCATAACTGGACACAAAGTTATCCAGTTAATTAAATCATAACAATTGCTAATCATCCTGCACTTGAGAACAAATACCCTGTGAAATCCGACACAAGACAGGTGCATGCTTCTGACATCGGTGTTGTATAGCAGTTTTTCCCCCATAGTAGCTTTTCCCCCTGGAAAACTTGCTATATAGTAGCCTTTCTCCCGGGGGGAAAAGCTACTATATAGTAGTTTTTCCCCCATAGTAGGGTTTCTCCCTCACGCTTTTGGTTATAAAATTTTTATAGTAGGTGTTGCTTAGGGAATTTTCTTGTATGTATTCTTGTCTTTATATACATTGTAAATACATGTACATTTAGTTTCAAGTGATGGTATATATATCTGAGAATTTTATTTACTTATGGAACACGGTTTCTGTGTTAAATAATATGAAATATCTAGATGAGTAGGCGAAGCGGCGGCCAATGACGGCCATATTGCCTAATATTAATTCTCAACGAACCTACATAGAGATATATGAAGCAGTCACGTGCCATGTTTAAACCAATGAAAGTGTGACATTTCAGTCTGAGGTAAAACAACAGAATTTTGCTGGGACATGAATAAGAATTTGCTATAGCCGTAAACTCGCTATATCCGTGTTCGTTATATTCGAGTTTTGCTGTACTTAATGTGTCATATTTACTCTGATCTGATCTAAGTTATATGTATATAGGCATAATATATGCCCTGAATTTCAACAAATCAATTTGGTCTCCTCAATTACATGTATATTCCTAAATAATGCAATTTCCACATGTCGCGAGGGGATGCTCCACTTAGCCATGCCCTTTTTGATCCTGCGATCCCACTGTTTTGCATCAAATTGCGAGAATATAAAATTGGGAATACTTTATTTTTATCATAGTTTCATATAGTTCACACCTGTTAGAAAAATGAAGGCAAGATTTTAAAATTTACGAGGTGCGATATTAGGTTTATATTTATTCCTCATGTTTCATTAGGAACCTACAGCTGTAGGTTTTCAATAATTGAGATTCATTTCAACTTTTATTTGATGTTTGTATTATTTGATTGCAGGAGGACGAGATCTAAAGGGAACAAAGGCTAATCCAAAGGTGAAAATTTCATCCAATACACTTTTAATCTTTAAGTACTTTAAATAAGCACTGGTTCATTCATATTTATAAAATAGGGAAAAGTTTTTTCTAAAACATGTACAACATAACTCTTACCAAATTTAATTTTTTTATCAGAATTTAAGAACTGCTCCCCAATCTAAAGACCAGACTCTGACCAGGGGTAACTTGGCTCTGAGCAAGAATGTGGAATTCAAGCATCCAGTGAGAGTGATTCGGGGATACAAGCTGGACAGCCCATTTGCACCTGAGGATGGATACAGATATGATGGTAGGCCAGTTAGGGGGACTTAAACAAAAAAGAATAATGAATAGTATTTTAAAAGATAGAAATAATGCATTTGGATGATGAGTTGTTAAATTCGGTATCTTGTTCGTGGTCTACCTAGCAGTGTTTTGATTGTTGTCTTTGTAGGATTGTATAGTGTTGAGAAATGTTGGTTTACCACTGGCTTATCTGGATTTGGTGTGTGGAAATTTGCTTTGAAGCGCTGTCCAGACCAGCCGCCTCCGCCATGGACCATAAATGAGGTAATTTAATGTAATACCATTGTCTAAAACTACCATGCAGCATTGATTGGATAACAATACCATTAATACAAGGTTTTTCTTTCAGTCATCCTCTGATGATGAATCAACAGATGATGAATCAACAGATGATGAATCAACAGATGAAACATCTGAACAAAAGTTCGACACAAACAAAGTGGAGGAAAAAGAGAACATGGAATCAGGGTTGTGCAACGACCAAACACAGTGAAGTCCAAACAAGATGAACAATGAAAAGTAAAGTTGCTAGCCATGGAACAAACAGAATACTGACAGGGAGTCAAAGACAGTCCCAGGTAGCACAGGATCTACAAAATCAATAAAACAGGAAGTTTTACAGTGTTACATATGCTGTCAAATTAAGTCATATGAAACTACAAAATCAATAAAACAGGAAGTTTTACAGTGTTACATATGCTGTCAAATTAAGTCATATGAAACTACAAAATCAATAAAACAGGAAGTTTTAAGTTTTACAGTGTTACATATGCTGTCAAATAAAGTCATATGAAATCTCAAAATCTTTCCCATTTATTGTTTACATTAAAGAAATATAATCAGTTTTACTGCATGTTTTATTTTTGCAAATATGCGATGATCACAGAAGTATTGTGAAAAGTACCTTGGGTAGCAAGGGACAGTTTCGGATAAAGTACCATCAATATTTTTGTAAAATTGAGAGTTGCTGTACTTGGAAGAGTTTTGTAAAATTCATGAAATGATTTTTAATGATTATTATTAGAGGGATGTCTTTTGTTGAAATTGGTATGCAATATGTAGGCCCCTAATGTTGAGTACATGGGAATCGGAAGTAAAATGCGAAGAATGGCCACCACTAGAGTAAATTGGCTTAGAAAGTAGGTATTTCCTATTCTGATGACAATTAATAGGCTTAAGTTAATTACTGAGATAAGAATAAATACTTTAAAACAGTTTTAATCAATTGAATCAGTAAATTTATAAATTTGCAGCAATTTTGCTGTCCGATTTAATGAAATAACATTAAGCAACCTGACTTATATAACCAAATTTTTTTAAAACAGCATATTTTCTTTCAAATGAAGTTTACATATAAACAACAAAAGTTATCAAAGTATACAATATGTCAAAAAATCAAGTTTTTGCTCTTTCCTGTCCAAAAGTGATATTTTAGATGTATATATTTACATAGTTGAAAAAATCATCCCCTCTTTCCAATTGTCTCCATTACCATTACATGTAGGATATGTAAATGTACATTTGACCTTGAAATAACACCTGCTATGATAGTTACTTTTGAAATGAACAAGAAACAACATATTTTTACCCTTTTATTAAATATATGCCTAAAAAATGTAGAAAAACATGTAAAATTTGAACATTTTTCGTGGAATTCTCATCAGTTTCCAACTACTCAGGTGTGTTAGATTTTCATTTTAATTAAAGGCAGGCATCACAATTGCAGGTCTTTCTGTCTTAGCAAAGTTAAAAGGAGACTAGAATCCAGAATAGATAAGATATTCACTAAATATGATTATAAGCTTACTTTTTCATAGAAACAAGAAATCGCATGCAAGGTGGCATGTCTCTTTGTGAATAAAAATGCTAATAATCATCCATTTACCAAAAAGATCAATTTTTAGGATCAGTGATGGTTGTTTTCAAATATGTGTGAGAAATGACTCAAGGAAATTGCCACAAGTTTCATAATATTAGGTAAAAGATTTCAAACTAATGCTTTTTATGAAAATTAAAAGATAGGTGGAGGGTATACATGTAAGGGTACATGTATTTCTAAGTGATATGATCTTTTTATCATCATAATATCATGTAGATATATGTAGTATTGAATAAGGTTTCTTATTAAGGAGGCTGAACAACAGTTGATCTCTAAAAGATCAGGAAAATATGTTATACTTAAGGAGAGCCCTATGAATCTGTGTTAAGTAGAGGAAAGTGGAAATGGTGGGTTCACTTAAATGGCCATATTTTTCTTAAATCTCAATGGAATTGGCAATTTGTGGTATACTTTTTCTCAGAATTGCACAGGCTTTCTAATTCTAAGACAAAATGACTTTTCATAGAATGTTAGGGTAAGTTAAAGGTAGCAAGGGACAGTTTTGGATAAAGTACCATCAATATTTTTGTAAAATTGAGAGTTGCTGTACTTCAAGGGTTATGGGTGTTGTTAAAATTCATGAAATTTATTAGTTAGAGGGCTGTCTCCTGTTGAAATTGGTATGCAAAATATAGGCCCCTAATGTTAAGTACATGGGAATCGGAAGTAAAATGCGAAACTTGCGGCTATGACTGTTGTGTTGACTTTGCACAGTGAAATTGCAAGTTACAGACGGGAGGTAAAATAGTAAACAATACACTGTTACGTTTCTGACATGTGATGGTGCAACATGCACATGGTACGGAATGTCAACCTCTGCAGGGAATAAGCTGGGGGAGGTCTAAAAAACTGAAAAATCATGAAAAATGGGCGAAATATAAAGGGTCAAAATCTCAGAAAAACCATCATGTAGAAAATTTTACAAGTTCTGACTAGTAATTTTAAGGAGTGATTGAAAGGTATTTATGCTGAATGGGAACTGAGGAAATTCTAGTTACAGAGTTCCAAAGACACACATCCCCTGGCTACAATGAATTGAATAAAAAAACTGTCCCGTGTTTCCTTAGATAAGATGTCGTGAACATGCATTGACAGAGTCTGTCGAGGTATTTTATGCTTAGGTAGGACACATGCCGTGCAGGATACATGCAGGGCCAGCTTAACTATGCAGTTATAGGAATCGCCATGCAATGGTTGAGGATGGTGACTAAAATTAAAAGTCTGTTAAAGTATAAAGGGAGCGATCTGTCAATGAAATAGAGATCAGGCACGTAGCATCGGGAGGGGGGGGGGGGGGCAGCCCCCCCCCCCTACTTTTTGGGGGTGCATGTAAAAAAAAATTGAAATAGAAAATGAGAAAATCAGTAATTTAACACTGAAATAGAAGTCATAGTAGGTATATATATCCTCGTACTTTACCAGACTTTTGTGATGCAATTTGGCGATCCATTATTGTTTATTATTGTTTAAAACTGTTAAGTTTGATTCCAAAATGAAACTGCTGCAAAATAGATTATATGACAAGAGTCCACTTTAAATAATCGTATACATTGTATATGTGTGTGTTTGGGGGAGGGGAGGGGGTGTTGAGTAAATACTTCCTAGCGCAAAAACCAAAGCGTTCTTCAACACTATAGATTGACTTAAGTGATAAAATGGTTTTCGTCGACAAAATTATTTTACATTATAAAGTATGTTTAAGATCTTGAACTAATAAGCATTATCAGACTTGTTTGCGGAGAGAAATATTCTAGTATGTGAAGAAAAGTTGGTTTAACCTTTCTTGAAATGCGCGTATTACTGTATCTTAACATGACACTTGTACGCACAGAGGTCCATTCATACAAGTGGCTGCAAGCAGTTGGCTGTCGTATATATGGAATTCCATATAAATCACAATCAAAAATGCATCATGACTAATGATGTCAACAATGGTAATTATTAAACATTATTTTCCACGTTATTTTAATAAATTCAAACACGGTGAAAATAATCAGCCAAAGCACATCTTCACCACTTACACAGCAAAGGGTTTTGACTTAAAATCAGTATTTTTTCTCTCTCTCTTAAATGTCCCTTAAACATTGCAAATTGTTAATATCTATAGTAAAGCTAATGCCAATTTAGAAGCTTTTAGGTTTCGTTTTGCTATAAGTCGCTGAGATTCAGGAGCTTCAGCAAAGGCTTAGCCTATCCATTACCCCAGATCCTTTGCATTTGATAAAAAGAATCAACCCCCATTTCGAAAGAGGTATAGCGCCTTTCCCATTATTTCATTTGAACAGATATAAAATAAACACAGGTACCTGTCGCAATATGATTTACGAAAACTAGGTACTGATTTTATAATGGTGTCTGTAACCACTGATTTGTCATAAACTCCAGAAACCTGCATTTAGAAATGAGTATATACATGTAGAACTGTGTATAAAGTCAATTGATAATCTCAACTGTGATTACTTCCAGCAAAATGCATTGAATCAAAGTGTAAATAGAGTGTAATGTTATTGAAGATATCTCTTTATATTCGATATGCTCATACTCAGAATTATAAGAATTTTTTTTTTTTAACTTTCTATTCTTATCATACTTTAAGTTAGCTGCAGGTCTCTTAATGTTAATTCTTAATGTTAATTTAAGAAAAAAGGTTTGCTGCGAGAAAAAGTGGGAGGGGGCAGGCCTCCCTGCCCCCCCCCCCCCCCCCCCCCCCCCCCCCCCCGATGCTACGTGCCTGCAGTAATTGAGTATACACACGAACAAGCGTCGCCTGAGCAGTTGATCAATCGATACAGTATATCTGAAATCGTTAAAAAAATCTAATAGTTTTCATTGCATTCTACTTGGAGAATTAAAAGATTAATATAATAATAAGAATAATGTGATGCTTTTCTGTATATGTGATTATGTGTATTCATTTATGTGTATTTGTATCTTTTATGTTTATATGTATCCAAATGTGTTAGGTGCGCCCGGATCTATAGTACCCGGTCGGGATTTAGTATAATTATATAATATGTGCATTGGTGTAATCAGCAGCAGTTGGTCATATAATAATTATCGAGTAGACGTATTACGGGGATTGGGGCCTAAATTTCTATCTACAATAATGGTAATTATAACATTCTTGGATTTTATATGATATTGTTTTCTATCTTTTACGTTTGTTTTGCATGATTCTTATTTACACAAAATATGATATCATTCTTTAAACCCTGAAATTCTTTTTATCTTTCCGAACTCGGATTATCTGCGGGACTAAACCCTAGACAGTCCCGATCGTTACAATATGAAGACAATAGCGCGTTTTTGTTTTTGTTTTTGTTTTATTTGTTACAAGTATTCTAAAGTCTCGAGAATTTACCATAAATATTAAAAATCCTTTGTATATGACTGCATATAGGAAAATAATTTCCTTGCAAATATAATTTCAGAACCAATTTCTTAAAGTGACTTAAAATTGAACACGATTTGAGCCCCCCAAAAAATAAAATATTATTTTCAAAAATTTAATTTTTATGTATAGAATGGTAAATTGATGCTTTACCACCACCACCAACACCCCACCCCACCCCTGGCAAACCGTAATATCCCTCGGACCCGGCCCCCTTTTCTCCTTGGCTCCTTGGAAAAAAAATCTGGATCTGCTCATGAAAACGGTACGTTTTCTCCAGGTTCCGTTTTCTCCAGGGTACGATTTCTCCTGATACCTCTTTGCACGCCATCTAGCGTTAATTCAGTGCATGACTGTTGGTTTTGCATCGGTAATCGTTTGTTCTGCATCTGTGTATGTTGATTTTGCAATAGAGGCTGTTTATTTTGTTTTAAGCTGGTCTTATTCGCATTTTAGCATGTTTTTAAAAATAAGTTGTTCGTTTTGAATTAACGTCTTTTCTACCCATTCCGCCGCCCATAACTGTATAGTACAAAATCGATTCGTAGTGTTATCACAGACAGAGACACTGGGAATGTAAATATTTACGTATCGAATCAAACATAGACTTCGGTTAATCAGTCAGCTGATTGTTTACCTGCGCAAAATAAGCAAAATCTGATGCAATAACAAGTTAACAACATACTAAAATTCGGTATGGTTTTGCGTAATGGTTGATTAATGCAGTGTGTTTTGTTAAGATGCTCAGCATTTTCAGTTTAAACAGAGATGTATTTTCGCTGATTGAAATATGTAGGTAAATAAATGATTCATTTTGAAAAATAAATTGTGCTCTTTCTTTGTTTTAGTGCATTTTTAATTGTTTTAATTGTTTACTATAACAGTATTTGAGAGCCAAGCTACGAGTTATAAGCAAAATACAGAGCTTTGATCAGAATTCTATATTTTTACACAGAGCTGAGGCCATGCTTTAGTTCGTTTAAATTTAAATGCTGAATATGAAGTATCAAATTTAAAAATCTGAAGTTGAATGTAATAAACTCATGTGAACAAAAACATGACTCAAACCTAGCAGAATTGTGAGCTCTAGCTGCATCTTGCTTATAATTTTACGATTGATGCTGAAATTTTGGTGATCATTAGAAATGTCTTGCTAAACATTAAATACTTGTACAGAAAAATTTAAAGGATGGTTTGCTTTAACTATATGTACTTTCTGGGGCTCCTTCCTATACGCATCGTCGGAAACCCACGGTCGGTCTCGACCGTGGGTTTCCGACGATGTCATATACGATAAATTATATGAAACCTACACCAATCTATACTTATAAATTAAGACATCTTGCAAATAAACTACAAAATGCCTGCACCAGAGTAACTGCTTACACCTTTGGTATGTCAACACGTGTGAGATGATTTCCGTAAGCTATAATTGAATTTTAACTGATAAGTAATTATTGTGAAATTAATCAAAAACCTACTTTCATTTTCGATAAATAAGACGAAATAGCAAAAATGAGAGTAAGGTGGTGGACACGCTTTGGTGGATCCAAGTCAGGGGTAGTTTGCATCAAAATATATACTTGCAATGAAATAATTTTGAATATTTACATTTGCAAATATGTTTACTTATATGAACCTATAGAATAGCGAAAACGTTCAATTCTGTATGAACTTTTTCATGACGTCACAATGATCATAGCACTACTGAGAAGCACTTCGGGCTTCACAGGATTTGATCACGTGACCAACCAACTTCATATCCCGGTGAACTTTTTAAATTGCTGTTTATTTCTTAAATGATTACGCAAAGACCAAATATATTTACTGGTAACAAATGTAGAGTATACATAGAAGTTAAGATTTGACCCACGGTCCATAGAGCCCCAGGCAACTACTACATTCCTCCCTCCTTAAATGATCTTTGCCCTCGAAGATCACCCGTGATTCTTTCCTTTGGCAGGCGTCCAACTGTTATTTTCAGGTTTGAGTTTTGGCACCTTGATGTAATAGGAAAGGAGGAATGAGCATAAAAAATACATTGAAAACATATGGCTGGACCGGGGATCAAACCCGGGACCCCTGCAACTTCAGTCAGGAGCTCTAACACTGAGCCATCCACTCATCCACGCAGATATCCACGGTCCATATAGCCCCAACTACTACAGTACATTAGAGTGATATGCCTGTCAATACATTGATTAGAATAGTTCTTTCACATATCACCTGACAACATTTTCAATCGAGTGTATTCATCGATCAAGTGAGTAAGGTTATAAAACGTCACACGAGTTCACGCCAAGTAAACAACAATCGTTTATAATGGGGAAGACCAATTAAATTTTTGAATGCTTTTAATTTGAGGAATTGGGCGCATTGAGGTACAATTTTATTCTTTCACATTTAGAATGTTTTTTTTTAAATAAAATAGCAATAAATACTAGTAAGTAGTTGAGGGAGAAAATGCATCTATATGCCGTCATATATTTTGATCGTTTAATAAAGAGTTGGGAGGAGGAACTAAATAAAGGGAATTGGAAGTTAACAGTAAACCCCAACCGAACATTTAGTTATATATCTTGCAAAAGATATTTTTACTTTCGGTAAAAATGGTATTCCATAAAGGTACATATGTCAAAGATTAAGTGGATGGCCATATGGCACAATATCCTTTGAACGCCCATATAAAGCCATTGTTGCTCAGGTGAGCGATGTGGCCCATGGGCCTATTGTCAATGTATATGGCTATAGGCTTGAAAGTATGAGAAAGGTCACTAATTGAAATATTTGTCTAATTTTTAGTACGAAAACCACGTTAAATCAAAATTAATTAAATGTAAACGTATACTACAATACTTGTAGAACATAATTTTAATCGGATGTCTTTGGTTTAAAGTGGATCACATACTCAAATATCCCAATTTTTATTGCATACTATTTTTCTATGTTCGACGATTTTACTGATGTCGTGTAAGACAATTAAGACTCTTTTAAACTGATAATTGTGTAATTTGCGTATCTTTAAATATAATTTAACTAACTATTGTATATATGATATTGAAAACGTCTGATGTTTGCAAAATTGCTTTATTGTAGGCGAAATCGCATATTAGTGAGCTGTACCTCTTCCTGAATCTGTGTGTGTCCCCGAGTTGCTCATACTAGTAATATGAACACTTCATTATCATTTCAAAGATATCTTTTTAAACTCAAGCTGAATAAGAATTGTATTATGAAAATTCTTCACCAGAAACAATTTGTTTATCAACAAGATTAACAGTACTCGACAGAATCATCAATTTCTTTTAAATGAGGGGTTAAAGGGAAAAAATATAGCTGATCGGTGATTCAAACCGAGCGCTACAGAAATTTTCATCCAGTGTCTGTGCTCATCCACAGGGAAGTATACGATATTGGTCATACATTGCAAGTTAGGAAAATTGGGTATACATGTCAATCACAGTTCATGAATTTCATTGTCATTGTCTGATAAAAGCTCACTTCACAGTCGATTTCACCTACCACGTGACCAATATTTTGAAGCACGCTTTCGCTTCTGAGCTTCACAGAGGGTGGACGTGATAATTGAAAGGTCGCAGAAGTTCCCGCCAAAGAGTCTTCGTTGTCTTAATTGAAACTTTGTACAACTAATAAGGTATGCATACATGTACATGTTAACTATACTCTGTACCAAGATATCCTCGAATCACATTTTGCTTAATTACTTGATATTTATTAATACCTCAGGGTTCAAACGATATTCATTCAAAAGAATGAAAAATTTCCAACATTTCTCCGTTGAAACGCCCCCTTTAGCTTGCCAGGTTCCAATACACGTTACAGGTAGATCAAACATCTGTAATTTATGTTGTGGCTATTTCAGTACAAACTGCAATACCCAGGGGGGGGGGGGGGCCTTCATCACTTTTTTTCATAGCAGACACTTTTCGTAACTTGACATATAAAAAATGGGAATGTCCACATTTGTCGGAGCATGTAAGAAATAAAACTGAAAATAAGGAATTCTAATTGAATTGAAGTTACAATTAAAATCCCCCCCCCCCCACCCCACCCCACAATATGGGAACAGAAAAGATGTTCAATGTGTGTAAAATGGAAAACTGGTTGAATTTTTATGTTGTTCAACCCTGTGATGAGATTTAGGGGCCAAAATGTAACAGGGGTTGGTCCTTAGAAAAAGTGCAATTTTCTAGTATTTTGAGCTTGTCCTTATTCCTATTGAAATCAGATGCAGGGTTGAATTTTGATTAATTTGATAATATTGCACCATTTTTAAAAAAATTTCTTGAAATTAATTGATAGCCATGCAGTTTTATGAGGTTTTAAACCCTTAATTTTGATAACAAATTGTTAAATATTGTTCTTTTTTAAGCTAAAACAGACAAAAAGTAGATCTAATGGCTAAATATATATTTTACATGTACTACACGTAAATTACATGTAAATACATGTAATTCTAAATAGTTAATATCAGCATTTTAAGTCATTATAAGAAAATTTTAAAATATCTGATTGTCAAAAAGGCACCCCCTACCCTTCGATTTTCTTCACCGACAACCCAAAAATAGCCTTTATTTCACATTTCTTTTGATAAAATTTCTTACATTAAATTGCTCCCATTTAAAACAAAACGCATACGTTTGGTTTCTTCTTTATTAAAAATATATCTAGAAAAATTGACTTTGTGTGCATATTTTAACCATTTGTCATTTGCATGTATTCCAACCTCATGATGGGGGTGTGGTCATGATGTTCAAATTTGATATTTCTTTGTATGTAAAACATGTATTTCAATCTTTATAACAAATAAATCTAGATCTTTTGGTATTGGTTAAAGAATAAATAGAGAAATCAGGTCCTTTATGAAGAGATGAAAGTGAAGGTTTTGTGCTCCAAATAAGTTGCTTTTATGTTCCAATAGAGTTTTTAAACCTGTTAGTACCATTTAGAAACAAAAAAAAAAGTTGATTGTAAGGAGTGATAGTGTGTTTTTTCTCATTCCCATTTGCAGGGGGATATAGGTGATACATATGAGTTGAATTCTTCTATGTGTTGGTACTAAATGTGAATATTTCAATGGTTTTACATCTGATAGGGATAAAGGTTTCTTGTTATAAATGATTTTGAAAGATAAAATGTCTTTTGATTGAAAAAAATCATGATATATCTTGAAAACCTTACAGAAACATGTTAAGGTGATTCAGCCGGGGAAGCGGGTAATCCTTAAACAGCCATGACTTTTTTATTTTTCAATGAAATCAGACCAAATCTGAAAATTTTTACTCAGAATTGCATGAATTTTCTGATTTTAAAGTGTTTTGGTTAGAGAGAAACAAACTCTAAAAGTTAAAGGTGGCAGGGGATAGTTTTGAACAAAAGACCCGGTCAAATTTTTGAAATAAAGGGAGAACCTGAGGTTTGGCTGGTTATTTGAGGGGTATAAATTGCTTGAATATTTATTGCATTCATTTTTTGGATAGAGGAGCTCATGTCCATTTCATTGATATATGACACTTTAATACTGGTATCACTTTTCATCAGTTTTGTGCTTGAAAAGTAGGGTGGGTTCAGAACAAGAAATGTCACTCGAAAAGAAGGTGATTGACCCCCCATTAATTGGTGATTATTTGCATAAGTAGACATTTAGCTACAAATCCTATGGTAGTTTATGGCAGTTGCTTGGGACTGGAGCGTGGTGCTAGACCCGTGAAAATGTGAAAAAAGGGAAATTTTTCAGAAAATTTTGAGACCGTCCCTGGCTATTCTATATAGTGCTATATGTAAGTTGTACTTGTTTTATTCTGAAATGTTTAAAAATTCTCAAGAGTCAGGACCATGTGTCCCCTGCATGTAAACCAATTTTAGCAAATTTAAAAATCCACTGAAAAATTAGAGCACACATATGAGCACCATCTGCTTAACATTTCCTCAACAAAAAAAAACTATCCCCTGCCACCTTGTATGGGAATTTGAGTCTGACATCACCATGATTATATCGTGCAGACAGCAGTCTGTGATTTCCCCAGGCTACTGAAGGTTTTGACCGATCAATAAACTCGATTTCAGCCCTGTTAGTGCTATGAATCACAATCGGTTTTCTTAAGAAATAGAAAAAAATACTAGGTAGATGTAAATATATATAAATAAATGAGAAGTACATACAGCTATAAATGTAAATTAACAATGAAAAAAAACATGTACTGAAATGCAATACAAATGTTCTCGTTTATTAAGGTTAAGAAATCGCTTCTTCAGTTGTGCCTGTTTAAATAATACATACTGTATTGGTAACATGATCACCCATTGCTTCGTATTTAACAGGAACGGGGATTTTGATCAAAGGTTTATGGCAATAATGAAAGATCATTACTATAATATTTTGACCCTGTCTTATGTATCCAATACACTATTTAAGGAAAATGCTTCATAGCACATGCTGGGTACAATTTTCTCATTTGTTAAGGTATTCAATGTATAACGACCGCATTTTGTACCTAATAAATGAATTGTCCGATATGTTTAACCATGATATCATTTTGAAATAGTTATCAAATAAAAATACTCCAACAAAGGAATTTTCAAAATTTTGATTGTCCAATTAAATTGCACCTTGAATTCTACATTGGGCAACACATGTTTTATTAAGATATTGTAAAAACTCTTTACTGGTTAATATTAGATGCTATTTCGGTGGCCATGGCTGGAGCAACTGAATATGAAGCCGTCAGGATGAAACCCAAACAGAGGAGCAGCAATGGGTCAAAGTTGACGCTGATCAACACAGCCATCATCAACGTTGGATTCAAGCTATTTTTGGTCAGTATGTTTTTTGTTTATCATATTCCCCCTCCCCCTCCCCCTCCTCTCCCCCACCCCCACCCCCACCCCACCCCTTCTCCCATCTTGGTTAGGGAATTCTATTCAGGGGCCTTTGTGCATTTCGGAGATGATGTAATGGGTTAATGAATAGAATTTAGGTTAGGGCTAGTAGTATTATCCCCTGTGACATTGATTAAAAATAAGTCCTCAGCTTCTATCCCCTTCATTGCTTGACATAAGCGGGGACTCAATGGGAAGGTAATTTGTTTCTTTTCTTGACTTGTTTTAGTTTCATGTTCTAATCTGTTTGCCATTTCTACTTTCCGGTAAATATTAAAAGCTGCCCCATGGCAGCATTTGAATATGGAGCCGTTGGGATGAAGTCCAAAACGAGGAGCAGCCATGGGTCAAAGTCAGCGCTGATCAACACAGCCATCATCAACATTGGATTCCAGCTATTTTTGGTCAGTATGTTTTTTGTTTATGATATTCCCTCTCCCCCCTCCCCTCCCCTCCTCCACCCCACCCCACCCCACCCCCTCCCCTCCACCCCCACCCCACCCTTACTCCCGTCTTGGTTAGGGAATTCTATTCAGGGGCCTTTGTGCATTTCGGAGATGATGTAATGGGTTAATGAATAGAATTTAGGTTAGGGCTAGTAGTATTATCCCCTGTGACCCTGATTAAAAATAAGTCCTCAGCTTCTATCCCCTTCATTGCTTGCCATAAGCGGGGACTCAATGGGAAGGTAATTTGTTTCTTTTCTTGACTTGTTTTTATTTCATGTTCTAATCTGTTCACAATTTCTACTTTCCGGTAAATATTGAAAGCTGCCCCGTGGCAGCATTTGAATATGGAGCCATCGGGATGAAGTCCAAGGAGAGGAGCAGCCATGGGTCAAAGTCAGCGCTGATCAACACCGCCATCATCAACGTTGAACTCCAGCTACCCCACTCTTGGGGACTGTGGTGGGTATCAAAGAATAAGTTTTTAGTACCCCTTTGCTTGTCGTAAAAGGCAACTAAATGGCGAGCATGGTGTTTTGAATTTTGTCTCTTTAACTCGTCTTTAATTACATTCGTGTTCTAATCTATTTTTAATTTCTATTTACTTGCGAATATTAGATGGTACCTCGGTGGCAACGGCTGGAGCATCTGAATATGAAGCTGTCAGGATGAAGTCCAAAAAGAGGAGCAGCCATGGGTCAAAGTTGATGCTGATCAACACGCCCATCATCAACGTTGGATTCCAGCTATTTTTGGTCAGTATGTTTTTTGTTTATCATATTATCCCTCCCCCCCCCACCCCACCCCACCCCCACCCCCACCCCCACTCC
The DNA here is from genome assembly GCA_033439105.1 of Magallana nippona. Classification (NCBI taxonomy): domain Eukaryota; kingdom Metazoa; phylum Mollusca; class Bivalvia; order Ostreida; family Ostreidae; genus Magallana; species Magallana nippona. Next base: position 26,826,600 of record CM065926.1, read on the forward strand.
CACCCCACCCCACCCCACCCCACCTCCCGTTTTGGTTAGGGAATTCTATTCAGGGGCCTTTGTGCATTTCGGAGATGATGTAATGGGTTAATGAATAGAATTTAGGTTAGGGCTAGTAGTATTATCCCCTGTGACCCTGATTAAAAATAAGTCCTCAGCTTCTATCCCCTTCATTGCTTGCCGTAAGCGGGGACTCAATGGGAAGGTAATTTGTTTCTTTTCTTGACTTGTTTTGATTTCGTGTTCTAATCTGTTCGCAATTTCTACTTTCCGGTAAATATTGAAAGCTGCCCCGTGGCAGCATTTGAATATGGAGCCGTCGGGATGAAGTCCAAGGAGAGGAGCAGCCATGGGTCAAAGTCAGCGCTGATCAACACCGCCATCATCAACGTTGGATTCCAGCTACCCCACTCTTGGGGACTGTGGTGGGTATCAAAGATTAAGTTTTCAGTACCCCTTTGCTTGTCGTAAAAGGCAACTAAATGGGGAGCATGGTGTTTTGAATTTTGTCTCTTTAACTTGTCTTTAATTACATTCGTGTTCTAATCTATTTTTAATTTCTATTTACTTGCGAATATTAGATGGTACCTCGGTGGCAACGGCTGGAGCATCTGAATATGAAGCTGTCAGGATGAAGTCCAAAAAGAGGAGCAGCCATGGGTCAAAGTTGATGCTGATCAACACGCCCATCATCAACGTTGGATTCCAGCTATTTTTGGTCAGTATGTTTTTTGTTTATCATATTATCCCTCCCCCCCCCCACCCCACCCCACCCCCACCCCCACCCCCACTCCCACCCCACCCCACCCCACCCCACCTCCCGTTTTGGTTAGGGAATTCTATTCAGGGGCCTTTGTGCATTTCGGAGATGATGTAATGGGTTAATGAATAGAATTTAGGTTAGGGCTAGTAGTATTATCCCCTGTGACCCTGATTAAAAATAAGTCCTCAGCTTCTATCCTCTTCATTGCTTGCCATAAGCGGGGACTCAATGGGAAGGTAATTTGTTTCTTTTCTTGACTTGTTTTGATTTCATGTTCTAATCTGTTCGCAATTTCTACTTTCCGGTAAATATTGAAAGCTGCCCCGTGGCAGCATTTGAATATGGAGTCGTCGGGATGAAGTCCAAGGAGAGGAGCAGCCATGGGTCAAAGTCAGCGCTGATCAACACCGCCATCATCAACGTTGGATTCCAGCTACCCCACTCTTGGGGACTGTGGTGGGTATCAAAGATTAAGTTTTCAGTACCCCTTTGCTTGTCGTAAAAGGCAACTAAATGGGGAGCATGGTGTTTCGAATTTTGTCTCTTTAACTCGTCTTTAATTACATTCGTGTTCTAATCTATTTTTAATTTCTATTTACCTGTGAATATTAGATGGTACCTCGATGGCAACGGCTGGAGCATCTGAATATGAAGCTGTCAGGATGAAGTCCAAAAAGAGGAGCAGCTATGGGTCAAAGTTGACGCTGACCAACACGCCCATCATCAACGTTGGATTCCAGCTATATTTGGTCAGTATGTTTTTGTTTATCATATTCCCCCTCCCTCTCCCCCCCCCCCCCCCACCCCACCCCAACTCCCACCCCACCCCACCCCACCCCACCTCCCGTTTTGGTTAGGGAATTCTATTCAGGGGCCTTTGTGCATTTCGGAGATGATGTAATGGGTTAATGAATAGAATTTAGGTTAGGGCTAGTAGTATTATCCCCTGTGACCCTGATTAAAAATAAGTCCTCAGCTTCTATCCCCTTCATTGCTTGCCATAAGCGGGGACTCAATGGGAAGGTAATTTGTTTCTTTTCTTGACTCGTTTTGATTTCATGTTCTAATCTGTTCGCAATTTCTACTTTCCGGTAAATATTGAAAGCTGCCCCGTGGCAGCATTTGAATATGGAGCCGTCGAGATGAAGTCCAAGGAGAGGAGCAGCCATGGGTCAAAGTCAGCGCTGATCAACACCGCCATCATCAACGTTGGATTCCAGCTACCCCACTCTTGGGGACTGTGGTGGGTATCAAAGAATAAGTTTTTAGTACCCCTTTGCTTGTCATAAAAGGCAACTAAATGGGGAGCATGGTGTTTCGAATTTTGTCTCTTTAACTTGTCTTTAATTACATTCGTGTTCTAATCTATTTTCAATTTCTATTTACCTGCGAATATTAGATGGTACCTCGGTGGCAACGGCTGGAGCATCTGAATATGAAGCTGTCAGGATGAAGTCCAAAAAGAGGAGCAGCCATGGGTCAAAGTTGATGCTGATCAACACGCCCATCATCAACGTTGGATTCCAGCTATTTTTGGTCAGTATGTTTTTGTTTATCATATTCCCCCTCCCCCTCCCCCCACCCCACCCCACCCCACCCCACCCCCACCCCCACCCCCACCCCCACTCCCACCCCACCCCACCCCACCTCCCGTTTTGGTTAGGGAATTCTATTCAGGGGCCTTTGTGCATTTCGGAGATGATGTAATGGGTTAATGAATAGAATTTAGGTTAGGGCTAGTAGTATTATCCCCTGTGACCCTGATTAAAAATAAGTCCTCAGCCTCTATCCCCTGCATTGCTTGCCATAAGCGGGGACTCAATGGGAAAGTAATTTGTTTCTTTTCTTGACTTGTTTTGATTTCATGTTCTAATCTGTTCGCAATTTCTACTTTCCGGTAAATATTGAAAGCTGCCCCGTGGCAGCATTTGAATATGGAGCCGTCGGGATGAAGTCCAAGGAGAGGAGCAGCCATGGGTCAAAGTCAGCGCTGATCAACACCGCCATCATCAATGTTGGATTCCAGCTACCCCACTCTTGGGGACTGTGGTGGGTATCAAAGAATAAGTTTTTAGTACCCCTTTGCTTGTCATAAAAGGCAACTAAATGGGGAGCATGGTGTTTTGAATTTTGTCTCTTTAACTCGTCTTTAATTACATTCGTGTTCTAATCTATTTTTAATTTCTATTTACCTGCGAATATTAGATGGTACCTCGGTGGCAACGGCTGGAGCATCTGAATATGAAGCTGTCAGGATGAAGTCCAAAAAGAGGAGCAGCCATGGGTCAAAGTTGATGCTGATCAACACGCCCATCATCAACGTTGGATTCCAGCTATTTTTGGTCAGTATGTTTTTTGTTTATCATATTATCCCTCCCCCCCCACCCCACCCCCACCCCCACCCCCACTCCCACCCCACCCCACCCCACCCCACCTCCCGTTTTGGTTAGGGAATTCTATTCAGGGGCCTTTGTGCATTTCGGAGATGATGTAATGGGTTAATGAATAGAATTTAGGTTAGGGCTAGTAGTATTATCCCCTGTGACCCTGATTAAAAATAAGTCCTCAGCTTCTATCCCCTTCATTGCTTGCCATAAGCGGGCACTCAATGGGAAGGTAATTTGTTTCTTTTCTTGACTTGTTTTGATTTCATGTTCTAATCTGTTCGCAATTTCTACTTTCCGGTAAATATTGAAAGCTGCCCCGTGGCAGCATTTGAATATGGAGCCGTCGGGATGAAGTCCAAGGAGAGGAGCAGCCATGGGTCAAAGTCAGCGCTGATCAACACCGCCATCATCAGCGTTGGATTCCAGCTACCCCACTCTTGGGGACTGTGGTGGGTATCAAAGATTAAGTTTTCAGTACCCCTTTGCTTGTCGTAAAAGGCAACTAAATGGCGAGCATGGTGTTTCGAATTTTGTCTCTTTAACTTGTCTTTAATTACATTCGTGTTCTAATCTATTTTTAATTTCTATTTACCTGTGAATATAAGATGGTACCTCGATGGCAACGGCTGGAGCATCTGAATATGAAGCTGTCAGGATGAAGTCCAAAAAGAGGAGCAGCCATGGGTCAAAGTTGACGCTGACCAACACGCCCATCATCAACGTTAGATTCCAGCTATTTTTGGTCAGTATGTTTTTGTTTATCATATTCCCCCCCCCCCACCCCACCCCACCCCCACCCCCACCCCCACCCCCACTCCCACTCCCACCCCACCCCACCTCCCGTTTTGGTTAGGGAATTCTATTCAGGGGCCTTTGTGCATTTCGGAGATGATGTAATGGGTTAATGAATAGAATTTAGGTTAGGGCTAGTAGTATTATCCCCTGTGACCCTGATTAAAAATAAGTCCTCAGCCTCTATCCCCTTCACTGCTTGCCATAAGCGGGGACTCAATGGGAAGGTAATTTGTTTCTTTTCTTGACTTGTTTTAATTTCATGTTCTAATCTGTTCACAATTTCTACTTTCCGGTAAATATTGAAAGCTGCCCCGTGGCAGCATTTGAATATGGAGCCGTCGGGATGAAGTCAAAGGAGAGGAGCAGCCATGGGTCAAAGTCAGCGCTGATCAACACCGCTATCATCAACGTTGGATTCCAGCTACCCCACTCTTGGGGACTGTGGTGGGTATCAAAGAATACGTTTTTAGTACCCCTTTGCTTGTCATAAAGGCAACTAAATGGGGAGCATGGTGTTTTGAATTTTATCTCTTTAACTCGTCTTTAATTACATTCGTGTTCTAATCTATTTTTAATTTCTATTTACCTGCGAATATTAGATGGTACCTCGATGGCAACGGCTGGAGCATCTGAATATGAAGCTGTCAGGATGAAGTCCAAAAAGAGGAGCAGCTATGGGTCAAAGTTGACGCTGACCAACACGCCCATCATCAACGTTGGATTCCAGCTATATTTGGTCAGTATGTTTTTGTTTATCATATTCCCCCTCCCTCTCCCCCCCCCCCCCCCACCCCACCCCAACTCCCACCCCACCCCACCCCACCTCCCGTTTTGGTTAGGGAATCCTATTCAGGGGCCTTTGTGCATTTTGGAGATGATGTAATGGGTTAATGAATAGAATTTAGGTTAGGGCTAGTAGTATTATCCCCTGTGACCCTGATTAAAAATAAGTCCTCAGCTTCTATCCCCTTCATTGCTTGCCATAAGCGGGGACTCAATGGGAAGGTAATTTGTTTCTTTTCTTGACTCGTTTTGATTTCATGTTCTAATCTGTTCGCAATTTCTACTTTCCGGTAAATATTGAAAGCTGCCCCGTGGCAGCATTTGAATATGGAGCCGTCGAGATGAAGTCCAAGGAGAGGAGCAGCCATGGGTCAAAGTCAGCGCTGATCAACACCGCCATCATCAACGTTGGATTCCAGCTACCCCACTCTTGGGGACTGTGGTGGGTATCAAAGAATACGTTTTTAGTACCCCTTTGCTTGTCATAAAAGGCAACTAAATGGGGAGCATGGTGTTTTGAATTTTGTCTCTTTAACTAGTCTTTAATTACAATCATGTTCTAATCTATTTTCAATTTCTATTTACCGGTGAATATTAGATGGTACCTCAGTGGCAACGGCTGGAGCATCTGAAGATGAAGCCGTCAGGATGAAGTCCAAAAAGAGGTGCAGCCATGGGTCAAAGTTGACGCTGATCAACACGCCCATCATCAACATTGGATTCCAGCTATTTTTGGTCAGTATGTTTTTTGTTTATCATATTCCCCCTCCCCCTTCCCCCTCCCCCCCTCCCCCCTCCCCCCTCCCCCCCCCCCCCCCAACACCCGTCTTGGTTAGGGAATTCTATTCAGGGGCCTTTGTGCATTTCGGAGATGATGTAATGGGTTAATGAATAGAATTTAGGTTAGGGCTAGTAGTATTATCCCCTGTGACCCTGATTAAAAATAAGTCCTCAGCTTCTATCCCCTTCATTGCTTGCCATAAGCGGGGACTCAATGGGAAGGTAATTTGTTTCTTTTCTTGACTTGTTTTAGTTTCATGTTCTAATCTGTTCGCAATTTCTACTTTCCGGTAAATATTGAAAGCTGCCCCGTGGCAGCATTTGAATATGGAGCCGTCGGGATGAGAGGCTCAGCTATTGGTAAAAGTCAGTGCTGATCAACACCGCCATCATCAAAGTTGGATTCCAGCTACCCCACTTTTGGGGACTGTGGTGGGTATCAAAGAATAAGTTTTCAGTACCCCTTTGCTTGTCGTAAAAGGCAACTAAATGGGGAGCATGGTGTTTTGAATTTTGTCTCTTTATCTCGTCTTTAATTACATTCGTGTTCTAATCTATTTTCAATTTCTATTTACCGGTGAAAATTAGATAGTACCTCGGTGGCAGCGGCTGGAGCATCTGAATGTGAAGCCGTCAGGATGAAGTCCAAAAAAAGGAGCAGCCATGGGTCAAAGTTGACGCTGATCAACATGCCCATCATCAGCGTTGGATTCCAGCTATTTTTGGTCAGTATGTTTTTTGTTTATCATATTCCCCCTCCCCCCTCCCCCCACCCCCTCTCCCACCCCACCCCACCCCACCTCCCGTTTTGGTTAGGGAATTCTATTCAGGGGCCTTTGTGCATTTCGGAGATGATGTAATGGGTTAATGAATAGAATTTAGGTTAGGGCTAGTAGTATTATCCCCTGTGACCTTGATTAAGAATATTTCCTCAGCATCAATGCTCAATTGCTTGCTGTAAGAGATGATTAAATGGGAAGGTTATTTGTGTTTTGTCTTAAGTTTTTGGCTTTAATTTCATGTTCTAATCTTTCATCAATTTCTATTTTCCGGTTAATACTGAGTATTCGAAGCTCATTGTTGTGGTTGCAGTGATTATGTGCAACGTGAATGTGAACTTGAGTGTGATTGTTATTGTCGTCATCCAAACAATGTAAACAAACAATGAACGATGGACTACAACATCCTAACGATATAAACACAAAGAAATGGAGAAGGGCGAACATAAAGGGGGGCCAACGATGGACTACAGTAATCAGAAGATTTGAAAATTATCCTGTGTACTTCAAAGAAAAATAACTAGTTCTAAAACATGCATGTGATGATTGCTGGAGTCGAGCATCCAAGTTAAAATCTTGCTGTGGGGAAATATAACACTTAAACTACTGGATTTGTAAACATTATATTATTTCATTATGAATGTACATGTACTTCATTGTTTACAACAAAATATATTTGATACCGTATATCTGAAAAAACTTAAATTCATGCCCAAATTATTTTAACGATTAAAAAAGTTTGTAATAGCAAATAATTCCAGATATAATTTTTTTGTATTGTATTTTTGCAATGTGAAAGTATTTGTTACATAAAAATTGTATCCTAAATCAGCAGATTTACGGTATCATAGGTCTATGTTTAATTTTTGCCATGCTTTGTTTTGGTTGTAGGTTGCCCCCACAAGCATTTGTTTGACAAATTGTTCTTATAAATTCTTTTTGCATTCAAATTCTTGTGGAGGTTGTTATTTCTTCAAAGGAGACTGTGGGTTGGCCAGGGTAAGTTACCTGTTCAATCTATTTGATTCTGGAATTTGGAAACTTAATTGCAAAATATAATGATTAGCATTACATGTAATATGTACATTTAGCAGTTGTCATCATGAAGCATAGAAAAATCATTTTTTGGACCAAGATTTTTCTCAACATTAACCTCTTTCTCTTTTTCCTAGTATTATTTTAGTTGGTCAGAGATGTATGCAATTATTTTTCTATGATTAAAGCTGAACACCCCTCTTAAATGGGCCCCGTCACACAGATACCTGGTATATAAACCCTTCGATTTCGTTACACCCGATTGCACACCTGAAACTCTTGGCCAACGTGTAGTATTCTTTTCGGGGTCTTTGTATTTTATGCATTTAATTCTTATTTTATGTGTTTATTCTGTGTGTAAATAATGTATTGACCAGTTTATTTGATGTTAGTATTCTCCTGGCTTGAAAAAATTGTGTAAGACTTGATAATTTCATCGCGACCAGGTAAAACGGCGAGGCAAGATGTACGTCCCCACAGGTGAGACCTCTACAGCAAAATACTTTAAGCTGTCAAGAGGTCTGCTGCTTATATAGGGGTTGAAGGGATAATGGTGATGAAAGAGAAATATAGCGGACAATGCGTATTTACGAACGGTGTTCAGCTTTAAGACTTAATTTGCTAGTGATATTAATGTAAATATATTTTTATAGTTTTAGCTGTGTATTCTTGCTCTGCATGCACCCTATAGCGATCAGTCTGTCTGTCTGTCCATCTGTCCATCCATCAGTCTGTCCATCTGGATCGATTGTCCGGAGCATATATTCTCTCTTCTTGGCCCAATCTGGCTCATACTTCACCCTTATAGTGCCTTTGGGTAAAGGGTGTGCAGTGACCTTGAACCATGTTTCTAGGTCTAAGGTTAAGGTCATACCAGAGTTATATATAAAATCGTTGTCCGGGACATATCTTCTCTCCCATTGGTCCAATCAGGCTCATACGTCACTCAGAGAGTGTCTGTGTTCAAAGGTGTGCAGTGACCATGAATGAAATTTGTAGGTCAATGATCAACGTCATATGGGACCACGCAAAAAAAATCTTTTTTACAGAGCATACAGTACCGATCAAACCCAACCTAACAGAAAGTAAACCCCAACTAAACCCTGGGTTTACTTTCAGGGTTTACTGGATTTTCTAGAGTGGACCCAGAGTAAACCCAAAGTTAACCCAGAGTGGACACAGAGAGTAAACCCCGACCAGAAGTATACTCCTGAAAGCAGATGCTACATGTGTATTTGGAATATACAAGGGGCAGGAATTACAGGCAGTAAGATGGTTAGGTAAAAGACGGGTTTGCATCACACATCAGTGCGTACAGTAGACCCCAAAAGCAAACCCTGAGTTAATCCAAAGTAAACCTCGGGTGGACCTAAAGTAAACTCAGAGTGGACGCAAATTTTCAAAAAGCAGACCCTGAGTAAACCCCAAGTTAACCCCGAAAGTAAACCCGGGGATTAGTTGTGGTTTGCTCTGGTGTTAGGTTGGGTCTGTATATACTTTCCACTTAGCCCTATTTGGCTCATACTTCACATACACAGAGGTTTTGATTGAAGCGTGTGTTGTGACCTTGAATCAATTTTCAAGGTCAAATGTGAAGGTCATTGTAGAATTTTATTTGGCTAATACTTTACCTAAACAGAGCTTTTTGGTTAATGGTGTGCAGTGACCTTGAACCAAGTCAATGTGAAGGTCATAGCGGATCTCTTTTTAATCAGTTTTAGACCGTAGATTATTTCCCATTTGCTTAATCTTGCTCAGATTGAATAAAAATGCCTGTATGTAAGGGGTAATGAGATTGAATTAGAGGTTCTGTGCCAGTTGGAAAATTTCTAAGTTATAGGTCAAGGTCAAGGCAAAATTATTTGGTTAATTCTTTTTATCCTATTGTCCGTTATTTAAGCGGGGCCCTTTGAGATGGTCACCATCTCAATGTTGTCTAGTTGGTAGCAATGGACAACACCAATATTTTAGTAAAAAGTAGTGTAACTGTATTTGAAGGTTTGCATGTACTATGAAAGTTAGTGAATTGATAATAGGTGGTAATTTTATGGTAGTAGGGAGTTATTCCTGGATTTTAACATAAGGCATGTAAGTCTTGTAGTGTTATACATGTATAAGGGGGTGCCTGAGAGTCAGATATGTAATGGCCGCAGTTAACTTTTTGTCTGAGAAAGATTGCACCCTGTCCTTGGGTCACTCTCTGCAAGGAGAGAAGGAGAGCAGTAGGGTGGGATCTAAATGGGACAAAATTTTCACAGTACACAGGGGGGTCCAATAGATCTTTTATCTGACCAGAAAAAGATATGGGTGATATTATTGGATAATTTCTCTCCTTATGTCATTCCTTAAGTCCAACAGGTAGTTATAAATCATTTTGGCCAAAGTGCAAATTATGAATTTTCCACAACACAGTGGTAAAGGGAGGTACCCCCACCCCAGAATTTTAACTGTCCCCTGGTCAAAATTAGGAAATTTTGATAAACTTTTTTTTGGTGACATATCTAAATTGAATATATACTGTCAGAATATTGGTGTTGTTCTATCTGTTAACACTCATTTAGGCTTTGTAGCCAAGGAAAGATAACTCTGATATTTAGCTAGGAATAGACAGTGCTTATTTAGCCTGTATGTCGAATAGTACCATGGATGAACCTGCAGACACTGGATGGTCTTAGTAAGAATATTTTTGTTTATGCTGCCCCATCCTCCCTTATATTAATTTATTAAGCTTATTATTAATGAAATTATTAATTAAAATGACCCATTAACCTTCTTTTGTTAATGTTACAGGTACTTGACCGCATTTGGTTTTAACCTCGCATCTCTGATTCAATATGTCCGCAGTCTACGAAATTAATTTCACAAAGGAGCAGAAGGCTCAATTTATTTCTAAAACAAAATGAAAGACCAATTTCTGTCATTTTTAGTTAAGCCGCCTGAATGAGTCAGGGTGTGGTGTTTTTCAGCCTGTCTTCAATGGTAAACAACAAAAAGTACCAGTGCATAGATTTTTTTTATACAAGGACATCATATTGACAAAATTTTACATGTTTCTCATCCCTGTCACTGCAAAATATGCATAAATACAGAACATTTAATGTCTCTTGAACCACAGTCAGTTAACAAGTTATCAGTCACTAAGGAGATACACAGGTCATGAACCATATCCGCGGTGTCCATTTCCATAACATAGTATGATGTTAATGTAATGGTTTAGTTATTTTTTCCATAAGCATGCTCATTTGCCCTGTTGTCTCTTTCGTTACTGTAGAGGGAGAGTGCCCGGAGTTTACAATTCTTTTCTTCTTACTCCCAAAGAGTTGAGTGGTCTTATACTTTGTTGTTTTCTTTCGTATTCTGTGGTACTGCCTCAGGTGATCGAGCTGACTCATCTTCTGGTGGAATGGTCCTGCATGGTCCCAACACACACCAACCTTGTTAGCTATGAGGGATGACAAAGACCCAGTTCCATGAGTAGAGGTATATACAGTGGAGTGACAAGTGCAGTAAAGTTTTTGGCCCAAGTTGTATTCTTAAGTGCGTAGGTGAAGACTGTCTGATGGAGACTTTTGCACTTATTAGTAGTTAAGAGCCGTCAGATTTTCGGTAAGTTTTGGCCCAGTATTTGTTTATTGATGACCCTCTGTATGCTGGAAATGTCTTCAGGTTCCAGGCCCAGGTGCCTTCCGTAAGTTAGGAATTTGGCACTGTAAGTAGGTAGGTGGGTATTGGATGTTAATGACATTCTCCGATAGTAGTCATGGACTCCGGAACAGCATGGCAGAATGTTGGATATTGCCCTCTCAGCCTTCTGTATGAAAAGTTCATCAAACTTGCAGAATTTATTTTAGCTCACCTAAGCTGAAAGCTCAAGTGAGCTTTTCTGATCATTTTTTTTCGGCGTCCATCTGTCTGTCTGTCCGTCTGTCTGTCTGTCCGTCTGTCTGTAAACTTTTTACACTTTCAACTTCTTCTCCAGAACCACTGGACTGATTTCAATCAAACTTTGCACAAAGTATCCTTAGGTGAAGGGGATTTAAGTTAAAATGAAGGGCCACATCCTCTTTCAAAGGGAGATAATAAAGAATTAATAAAAATTTGTTGCTATCTTAAAAAAATCTTCTTCTCAAAAACCAAATGGCCAGAAAAGCTGTGACTTGTGTGGAAGCATCCTCAGGTAGTGAAGATTCAAATTTGTTCAAACCATGATCCCCAGGGGTAGTGTAAGGCCACAAGGGGGGGGGGGGGGGTCATATTTTTACACAGGAATATATAGAGAAAAATATTTGAAAATCTTCTTCTCAAAAATCAAATGGCCAGAAAAGCTGTAACTTGTTCAAACAATGATACCCAGAGGTACAATGGGGCAACAATTGGGGGTCAAATTTTTACATAGGAATGTATAGAGAAAAATCTTTAAAAATCTTCTCAAAAATCAATTTGCCAGGAAAGCTGTAACTTTTCTGGAAGCATCCTCAGGTAGTGTAGATTCAAGTTTGTTCAAACCATAATCCCCGGGGGTAGAGTGGGGCCACCATGGGGGGGTCAAATATTTTCATAGGAATATAAAGAGAAAAATCTTTTTCTCAGAAACCAAATGATCAAAAAAGCTGTAACTTGTGTGGGAGCATCCTCAGGCTGTGTAGATTCAAGTTTATTCAAACCATGATCCCCGTTGGTACGGTGGAGCCACAATGGGGGGTTAAATTTTTACATAGGTAAATATAGAGAAAAATATTTTAAAATCTTCTTCTCAAAATCCAATTGGCCAGAAAAGCTGTGACTTGTATGGAAGCATCCTCAGGTAGTGTAGATTCAAGTTTATTCAAACCATAATCCCCGGGGGTAGGATGGGGCCACAATGGAGGGGGGGGGTCGATTTTTACATAGGAATATATAGAGAAAAATCTTCTTTTCAGAAACAATTTGTCTAGATAAGATGAAACTTTTGTGGAGGCATCCTCAGGTAGTGTAATATTAAAAAAAAAATCCATAAATTTAAAATCAAATAAAAAAGTTTAAAACCGAAATGGGGGGGGGGGGGGGGGTAAATTTTTACATAGGAAATAAATTTGATTATTCTCAAAAATATTTAGCATACAATATTGCTAATATGCAAGGATATTGTCATTTGTTGATTCTCAGTTGTTTAGACTGGGGCCCTTGATAATTCTTGGGCCACACAAGGGGTTCAAAGTTTGATATAGTTTTATATTTATAAAAACCATTGTTCAAGATGTTTTTGAGAATGGCAATGATCAATATGTGATATAACTATGAAATCACCCAGGTACAAAAGGGGCTCAACATAAGAACATCTGGAGAACATTTTGAAAATCTTTTAATACAGGATTTATTTTACCCATTCATTGTCCCAATATTTTGGATATGACTTCATAAAGCTAATTTTATTATGTCGATTGTTGCTCAGGGGACGATGTGGCCCATGGGCTTCTTGTTAGATATGATATCTTTAGCTATAAACTATTATTTAGTAAAGAAAAAATCCATATATTTTACATTTTCCTATATTCTTATATAGAGCTTATCTTTTAAAGCAGGACAATACAGTCTAAAAATGGCCATGACCATCGAGCCCTCTTAAAATAAATGAAAATGCAAAATTTTAGAAAAATTGCAGTTTATCAAATTTGAAGTGATCCTGATTGAAAAAAAGTGATCCTGATCAGAATTTTTTTTAAATTAAAATTTTAACAAAAATACTAAAAGATATAGAGAAAATGTTTTAAAATATTGTTTTCAAGAAATACAATGCTACCTTTAGTTATTTTACTATGAAAGCATCCTCATATCATCATCTCACCCATATGAGGGTCACAGTGACCTTCTTTCACTTAAATATTTATAATTTTTTAATAGTTCATTTTAGAATTTTGTTATCTTTAATGCATTGATGCCTAGGATGTTAAGATTGGTCAGTTGAAGTATCTTAGATCTTAATATGATGTCCCAAAAAGTGGGCTTCTTTTTATGTATTGTTTAATGTATGATAAAATCTTGAAATAAATGAGAATTTAACTAAATTTTACAATATATTTCGATAGTTCAATTTATAATAAACCATTTTGAAGCAGAATGATACAAGAATTATTGTTCAGGTGAGCGATATGTGGCCCATGGGCCTCTTGTTTATGTGAACCAGTTCATATCTAACTCGTGCATGCATACAAGTTGCTAGTCCTTGAACTAAAGCATCACTGTTGCTATCAGTTGGGAGTTGGACCTCAGTTTTTGGCTCCTGATGTATGTCTGTAGATTGTTCAGCTTATGAATAAAGCACTTGTATTGTATGATTTCAGTGCCAGTCACTTCCGAGTAGTCTGTAAGTGTTTTATCCAGTTGAGCGGAGGAGTCACTGGTCACTGGTCTAACTTTAACGTTGTTCTCATGTTACTGTAGTCGCAGGGACTCTAAACTTCTTCTCACCAGTGCCGCCTCACTTGATGCAATTGTCTCATCATTTCCATAATTTTTCTTACAGTTTTGGTGGTCGCAGCCTCTTTTACAACAGAACTTGTTAGCAGTCTGCAGCACCTGTACCAGCTTTCGGGGAGTATTATTTTTGACAAGGGGTGAAAACCTCTGGGTCTCGGCATCAAAGTTGCCTTTGGTCTCTTGTTATATGACATATCCTTCACCAGTTCCACTTCAGTCTCCTCCTTTCCAGCCATGCTGTTCACTCCTCTTACATAAGGTTGAATTTTTATCATGCTTTCAGTGTTGATTTCTTCTACTCGGTGCACTCTTTCTACCGCTGCATTCCCCTAGTGTCGGGTACCTTAACATTAAGACAGCAGAGAATGGAGCTGGTGTCTCACGCTCCTACCTTTGTTTTCAGGCAGCCAAGTAGCAGGGCATCGCTGAGGGTTCCAGTCTCTGGTCCTCTGGATTTCTGCGTTTTGTACAGCTGCACATCACTTGAGCTGAAGTGACAGGTAAGACACTTGGAATGGCCTCTTATGCACAGTCCTTGTCTCCTAAAAATGGCAAAGTTCATTTTAGGCATCACAGGCTACTACAGTAATGGTGGACTGCTGTTTCTTCCTGTAATGTAGTCAGTGATTTAACATTTATCTTCTCTCTGTTGGACCAATCTTTATTTACACTCTGAACTGTATGTTGTATAGGCTTACTACGACAGAGTCGGGATGGCAGAACCAGACTGGACTGATCAGATGAAGAAGTCATTGATGAAATGGCATCTTGGTACACATCCTGGGGTGGACACATCCATTGGTCACTGGGCGACACTGACTGGGAACTGTCACCAGCTTCTCTTATGTCATAGTCATGGCAACCGTCAACAGGTACAACTTTTGAACTTGAATAGGGATGACCCTTTTGGAAATAACCTTTGTGCTCTCCATGGTTTATTTTGGAATGGGTTCTCTTGGAGCGGGGCATGTTTTAATGTGGCCTGCCTTTGGGTACCTGCTACATGTGTACATACAGTTGCAGCACTTGTTGTATCCCCATCCTTTTATCACTAACTAGATGATATCCTGTGCAAGTGCGGGAATTAACACTTTACACATTAATGGCACAATGCTAAACTGTTGAACCATATATTTTTCTTCATTTTCCTATATACTGTATCTGATTTTTTTGAAAAAAAAACCAATTGAATGGCCGGATATTTATATTTAGATGACGGATGAAAAATCTTAACTAAATTGGATGATATACATGCACGTGGCCTTAATTCTTTTTGTTGCAGCTGAGTGGAAAATGATAACAATGAATTTTTTTAAACCAGTGAGTGGGTTTTTAGGACGTCTCTAAATTTTGTTCTTTAATTCAAATTTCACAATAATTTTTATTATAACTCTCCCAAATGAGAATTTCAGATAAAGACTGTTTTGAATAAAAAAATCAATTTGGGGAAGGTGGTCACCCCCCCCCCCCCTCCCCCCCAATTTAATTTTCCTGTTTAATGCATACATCATTTATTCATATAGACATGCTTATTTATTTGCATATTTTAAACCAAAGTTGTCAGATCCAAAGTATCTGCCCGATGGTTAACTCACCCTACAATTTCCGCCATGATGTAAATTAGTCCAACCGCGTTCCTGAGCAACCCGTTCTAGAAAAAAATTCTTTCCATTAAAACTAAAATCGTATCAAATTGTTCCATTTTATTTAATAACCTTTTTTTATTAACAAAGAGTCCCATCCAAGGTATAACTATCTGCCAGCGATGCATGATGAACCCGTCCTACACTTTTTGCCATGATAGTTTAGTCAAATCGCGTTCTGGAAAGTTCTATTCAATTCTTTCGCGAGAGATCGCGCTTTGCTAGCTTCTATTTATCATAACTAAAATTATGCAATCAAGAAACGAATTGCCTTATTTCATTTATTCAACATTTGTCAAATCTAAACTTCTATGTATAATGTAAGTTCCTTATAAATTAATTAATTGCGTACTTAATCATTCAATATTATTTCATTGCAAGCATATATTTTGATGCTAACTCCCACTGACTTGGATCCGCCAAAGCATGTCCACCACCTTACTCTCATTTTTGCTATTTCGGGC
This sequence comes from Magallana nippona, assembly GCA_033439105.1. Lineage (NCBI taxonomy): Eukaryota > Metazoa > Mollusca > Bivalvia > Ostreida > Ostreidae > Magallana > Magallana nippona. The sequence goes on from CM065926.1 coordinate 26,842,485, forward strand.
TTGTTTATCGAAAATGAAATAGGTTTTTAATTAATCTCACAACAATTACTTATCAGTTAAAATTCAATTGTAGCCTACGGACATTATCTCACACGTGCTGAAATACAGAAGGTGTAAGCAGTTACTCTGATGCAGGCATTTTTTAGTTTATTTGCAAGAAGTCTTAATTTATAAGTATAGATGTGTTAGTTTAAATTAAGAGTGTAACCATTATCTGATAAGGATTTTTTCCTTCTTTTGATACTTTGTTAGGATTAAAAAGGGTGAATTGATGAATTCTGTCAGTGGTGATCACAGACCATGTCTTCAGATTATCTCCCCCTGGATTTAAAACTAACTGCACATTATCACTTGCTGAGCTTAGATAAACAGTCATTGAGGTGATACATGGCCTTTGTAAGCTAATAAGAGATCCTGTGTATCAAATTTCAAAGATGGTTCTTATATGTTTAAATGTATTTTATTTGCTAAAAATGTAGGGAAAATTCAAAATTACAGACACTTTTAGGTAATATGTAACCTTTTTCCTTAGTACAACATGACTAAGTTAGGAAAAATCTGTCGATATTGAATCTCTATTCTTCATAGTATTTCACTATTTCTTAATCATCTTCAATCTTTTCGAGTTTTTGTGGTTTTAACCCTTAACATATGACAACTCATGCTTTCTCCGAAAGAGCATTTTTGTTTGAAATGTACATGTTTATAAATTCCACTGGCATATTTCATTTTTCATAGTACATGTACATGTACCCATCTTCAAGATTGTGTCAAGTTACTCCATAATAGGCTTGTGTAGCCTTTAAAGCAGTGTCACCCTTATTTAAGGAGGTTCACTCAAAGTTAAAGGTTTTGATAAAGTACCCGTCAATATTTTAGTAAAAATTAGTGTAACAGTATTTAAAGGCTTGCGTATACTAGGAAAATTAGTGATGTAGGTTTACATATATATATAAATAGTTTGCAAGATCTTCTTGAGATCTACAATAGTTATAAAGCTGATTTTATCGTGGCTATTGCTGCTCAGGTGAGCGATGTGTCCCATTGGCTTCTTTTTTTTATAAGATAATTTCAAGATGAATGTATATTTTTATATTTCTGTTTTTGTATCACATATTTTTTATCTTGATTAAAAATTAATTGCTATATTTAGTGTTTAAAATTTGCATATTTTGTACCTAAGTTCTGGTGCATGAAAAACTGCAATCAGTGGTATCCATGCAAATTAAAGCAGGGCAAGTGTTAAAGAGGTCCTATATTGAACATAGCAGTGTACAAATTTTATGGATAAGAAAAATAAAAGGTCATTTATCAGTAGAAGGAAACCTCCACATACCATGTGGCTATATTAAAAAAAGTCTCAACTTTTTTACAAGATGCAGGGTGGACAAGCAAATGGTTCCAAAGATATTGAGCAGACAGTTCTTTTCTGCAAATCCCTTTCTTTCCTGTTGTTCAATTGAATGTAGTGAATGAGATGACCAGGTATAAGCAACAGATATTGGAAAGTAACATTATACAAATATTGACTTTGGGGTTAAGGGCAACGTTGATTATATTAGCCCCGAGAGGGACGAAATATTGCTGATGCAAAGCGGAGGGCAATATATTCATTCTTAGGGGGCTAATATAATCAATGTTGCCCGAAAACACAATCAACATTTGTTTTGTTATACGAAGAAACAAACCAAAAATCAAGAAAGGATTCAAAAATAGATCCCCATAATTTTGTTAGTTCAACATAAAATTCACTCGTTTAATTTTGGACAAAGTCCATTTCCAAAATATCGTCGGCATCAAACGGTCACTGGTGATATTTCACCGTCCATACGAATTAAGGTACAGATGTTCTACCTGATTTTACTTCACAACAATTTGCAAATCCTTATTTTCATTATGATAGCAAACCGTTACATTGCACGTCCGTGCCTGGATGGATTTCCTGTTATGACGTCACCTTGTTTTGGAAATGCGAAGATTTATTTACTTCACTGTTTACGAATCAACAAATCAAAGGCGATTAAATGAAATAGAGGGAATATTCTCTAGATATTATTCCTAGCTGGTCAATATCAAAAAATTATTGACCAGTCAATATTTTTCGGATGAGCTAATATAACAATTATTGACTATTCATCTATAAAGAGTTATATAGTGAGAATATACTACTGAATATAATAATTATTCATAATCACCTGCATATTACAACATACTTTGGATACATTACAGTGACCAGAGCCAATGAAGTATTTTTAAAGATTGAGGCATTGTAAAATCCATGCTTTTGTTGGCCCAATGTCCAGAACTAAGGATCAAAGAGGGATTTGTTTATTTTTCACCCCACTGAATCTCAATGATCGTAATTTATATTGAAAAAAAAAACCCCAGAAGTGTTCACAACATTGAAATTCCACCTGCAGCTGAGAATACATTCAGATGTATTTTGTAAAATTGTTAAGCCCTCCACACCTTTGGAAAAAGTTTTCCGAAAAGCTCAAACTTGTTATAGCATATATAATTACATGATAATTAAACAAACATCGTCTGCTGTAAGGAAATGATGGAATAAGCTAATCTATGAAGTAATAATATCGCTTAATTGATTACAATTTATCATTTTTCATTGAAAAAAATAGTTGTATATAGTTCTCCTCTTGATTTGCACTGTATATAGCAATGTAGGGTGTAGCAATGTAGAATAGATAAACTGAAAGTAAATTTTTGAATGTCTTAACAGAAAGTTGTCAGACGTGCTTTTGTAATGTAAAATAATGGGAGAAAAATAATCATTCAATATATACTTGTGTGGGATAGTTAAATTCCACCTCGGGGCCAAGATTCATGATCTAGGATGGCACAGCCTCATCCTAGGCTTTAATCATGTCATTGATATGATACAGTATTGCATTGTATTATACTATACAATACCACAAATTGTATGATATATTAGGATATTGTATTGTATCATATGATGCATTATGGTATTATACTATACAGTATGATGCAATATCATAGGAATAGGAATAATGTGATTATCGTCAATCACATCCATGAGTGATATAGGACCAGGATTTTTTAGCTTCTCTAATAATGGAGATCAGGCTCTGTATCTGAAGCTAGCATTATGTTTCAAATCCAAAATTATATGAATCATGAAATTTGGTCAGGACAGCATTTTCTTCCAACATTCAAACCTGTTTTAAACAACTCAAAAAACTTGCCCAGCATCCAGATAACCAAGATCAAGTTCTGTATCTGAAGTTACCTATATATATTACACCAATAGCTATGTCAACTGTGCAAGTCAGATTTTGTATGAACCAGATTTTTAATTCCTTATATAACCAGCTCTAAGACCTTTGCAGAATTTAATTGTTTAAAATCTTAAACCTGCCTATTAAGCATCTGGATAATCAAGATCACTCTCTGTAGCGGAAGCTAGCTCTTTGATTCATTTACATAGATAAATCAACCATGCAAGTTTGAATAAGTAAGAACCATTCGTTTCCTAGATATATGACCTGCTCCAAAAATCTTAACCTCCTCCAGCATCCGAAACCTATGGCTCAGATTAATCATCCAAGCCTGTTGAATGCATCAGTATCACAAGATGCATCATCTATCCAAATTAGTGAAGATATAGGACCAGTAATAACTTAAACCTCCTCCAGCATCTGTTGAAGGCTCAGATTCAGCATCTAAGTCTGTCAAGTCCATAAGTATGCCCATATGCACCATCAATGCAAGTTTGGTGGAGATAGGCCAAGTTGACAAAATGCACCAAATCTCTTGACCACAACACTACCCCTAAAGTCAGCAACAAAAGGCGCAAAATCTCTTGTACATAACTCTTCCCGAATATCAGCGACAATATTTTGGAAATAAATTCTTTTACATCTTGGTTCCAGCCCCTCCTCTCTCTCTCTCTCTCTCTCTCTCTCTCTCTCTCTCTCTCTCTCTCTCTCTAAAATACCATATATCAAATATTTTGTCTCTTCCATCTTCCATTACTTTATAATTGTTTTAAGTTTTGTCAAGCTCTATGCAAAATAAGCCAAATAATACAACAGGAAGATGCTTTAATTTATATGTGTTCTTTTTAGTTCCATAATGTGGGGAATTCTTAGTCTTTATCAGGAAACAAAAAAAAAGGGAGAGGGATATAAAGAGGATTAGCCTTATAAAGTAATGCATTACAATATACTTGTTGTAATGACTTTCTGATAAATTAATACATGCATGGTACTAAAGTGCTGGGGCCCGTTTCACTAAAAGGCGTACGCCAGGCGTAACCTTAGGCCTGGCATAAATCTGGACTTAAGTCAAATATTTCGCCTAAGGTCCGTTTCACTAAAGGGCGTAACTTTGCGCCCGACCTAAGTTAAGCCAAAAATCTACGCCTAGCCAAGGGTAGTCGTAACTTTTGGCGTAAACATAAAATGATTGCTAATTCTGTTTCTGAGAATATCGTTGCTGACCATAATGTTTAATTGTACAATTTGTCATTTAAATGTGATTAAATTCACATGAAATTAAGAAAATAGAGAGTTTTGATAGGTGGTATCAATTCTCGCATAGAAACTTTCTTACCATGCTTTATACTATGCTATTTAGACAAACAATCGATACTTTTTATTCGATTATTTGTATTCAGTAATTTGATTTACGTTTTATATCTTTTAGTAGATTGAGTAATGAATAATTTAAGTGTACATGTATGATGTACCTGTAGTGCAAAGGTTTATTTGTATAAGAATAGTGTAGCGTTTCATTTTTACCCAACTTCCACGCAAAATACATATATGTGTGAACGAGATATTTTGAAATTTAAAACTCACTGAATGAATTTATTGGCTTCCATTTTTTCCTCTTTTTTATTTAATATTTGATAAGTAAAAGGTGTCATGCTCAGGTAGTTAAAGGTAAATCACAAATGTATCTTTCAGTATTGATAAGATGTAAATACTAAAATATGATGAAAGCTCCAACTGTGTTTCAGACTTGTCAGAAGTCCTTATTTTTTTTTAAATAATTGATTACGTATTTAACATACGACAAATACAAAACACTGACTCCAGTTTCAATAGGTTTCGTAGGTTAAATACACCTACTTTTTATTAACCTAAAATTTATATGAAGCCTTATTCAATATACTAAATATACAAGCATGTGTACTTGGGAAGTTCATGTTGAGTTCACCATCATCTTAAACTTCAGTTGGCTCGGACAACTTTGGTTAAACATTTACAAATAAACGTGCATGCACTTTTGTATTGTTTCATTTATTCCTGAATTAGAACTGATGAACTTTATAATTATCATCAAGAATTTGACTATCGCATCATAATTTGAATGTTCGGCATTTGAATGGACTAAGTGAAAATGTACCCTCTCACTTAATTAATTCGAAAAAACTAATTTCTGAAACAAATTGTGATAAAAAATTTGCCTTGGAATCTCATCAATTTATTTCCTAGGTCATTTTTGCTCCACATATTACATTAACACAAATCTAAATATCAAATTTATAAATATATTTATCCGAAACTATGGGTTATTTTTGCGTGAAATAAGAAAAATTCGTTATTTTTAATATCTACTGTATAGTTGTTTGATGCTTGCTTAATATTGTCCGATCCATGGCTCATTACTGCATTAATTCGCTTTATTTTCTATGTTTAAACAAATTCATTGATTTTCTTTAAATGATTAAGCTAGAAACTAGAAAAATTAGAAGAAAAAATTATATTATTTTTACTTGGGCCATAATTGACGCATGATCAAAAATAAAATTCCAAGGGTGTTCATGCATGGTGAAATCACCCTAAATATCGATAACAAAAATAGTTCTGTTGAATTAATAATTTTGAACATATCCTATTGACTTGATGAAATATATCCTTCAAATAAAACATTTCAGCAAGTTTTGTTGTGTGATTTTGTCACTAAGCAGGATTAATTTTTAACAACAATGAACATAAATCATTAAATGTAACCAATGTGCCTAAATACTTTGCGTCTCTCTCTCTCTCTCTCTCTCTCTCTCTCTCTCTCTCTCTCTCTTACGCAATCGCATAATTTAAAAACGACAAGTTTCTATCTTTCAATCTATCTAGATACATCTATCTATCTATCTATCTATCTATCTATCTATCTATCTATCTATCTATCTATCTATCTGTTTATCATAATATATATTATTATGTATGCGCATGTGCATAAGCTCGTTATTAAGGACGTAAGTCTGGCCTTAACTTAGTCCGATACTAGTATTTACGGCCAGGCTTACGCCTCTTAGTGAAACGCAATTTACGCCGGACTAAATTTTGGCGTACGCCCCGGGGCCTAACTTAAGTTTCGTCGTATCTTACGCCTTTTAGTGAAACGGGCCCCTGGCATCTTTGCAAACTCATGCAAAGAAGGAAATAAAAGTATATTATTACCTTCTTCCACGATTAAGGTATATTCGAGTTCTTCCATCCAACCATTCATATCTTCTCATTGACACATATTCCATGCATAGAGGGAGTTAGTTTCTACCCCTCTCTATCAAAGCAAAAAAACTTTGCATGTGCCCAATAGCTGAATCATTTTTCACAAGTCTAATAGTAACTGGATCTATTCTATCAAAACCTCAGGATTTAAGCCATTCACATATGAAAAAGCACATATCAAAATTCTATCCCAGTGGCCGAGTGTCTGTGTCCAAAATAACATCTGATAGTTAAAGAGGCCACATATGTGCAGGACCAATTATGTCCTGACTGTCCACCCACAGCCTATGAATCTAAGTATTTCTTGATTCCATTTAGAGGATATGAGTAGTTGTACATATCATACAAGACTCTGATTTCCAAGACTAAGAATACAGACAGGCATGAGATGGACAGTACCGGGGTATTACTGGTACATATTGTACTAAATCCTCTGAAAGTTTCCACAGATTTGTATGTTTTTAAGAAATAAATTTGACTCTTTTCTCCCAGAAACATGCGCGTACCAGATATTAAGGTTACAAAACACTGCAAATCACATATTTCATTTTAGTGACTAAGTGTACCCCCCCCCCCCCAATGGACAACCATATATATGGCTATTTGGGAACATGAAGAGTTCTATCCATCTATCTATGGTGAACATGATCACACCAATTAAGTGGTTTTTAACATCAAACAGTTGATGATTTATAATCAAAGTGGTGTCAATTTAACATATGCTATCCCTTTTGTTTATAATACTTAGAGTAGTCAAGTCTATAACATTTGATATTTGTTTATTAATGATTATATATACTCCACGTGACTATTTACTATTATCCAAAAAATGCACTCCCTATGGAAGTTGACACTTTTTACTTTAATTTTATGATACTGTTCTCTTTAATTTTATTTATCCTGTTACAGTGATACGAAATTTCTAATTTCTCACTTAATGTTTAAATGCAATATTGAAGAGTGTGCTTTCATGAAAAAAGAAGGTGCTTGCAGTGTTGCTATATTTGTTCACTTGACCAGTGCTTTTGAATAATAGTGCTTCCCGAAAATGTGTGGATTTACATAGAAATGCTAGTTGAAAACAGTTAAGATATGGGAGATTTGGTGCTATTTGTCACTGACTTTTCCAAAGAGTTTAAGTATGGGAGATTTGGCGCTATTTGTTGCTGACTTTTCTCGAGAGTTTTGGTATGGGAGATTTGGCGCTATTTGTCGCTGACTTTTCCAGAGAGTTTGGGTATGGGAGATTTGGCACTATTTGTCGCTGACTTTTCCAGAGAGTTTAGGTGTGGGAGATTTGGCGCTACTTGTCGCTGACTTTTCCAGAGAGTTTAGGTGTGGGAGATTTGGCGCTGACTTTTCTAGAGAGTTATGTTGTGGGAAATTTGGCACTATTTGTCGCTTACTTTTCCAGAGAGTTATGGTGTGGGAGATTTGGCGCTTTTTGTTGCTTACTTTTCCAGAGAGTTATGGTGTGTGAGATTTGGCACTATTAGTCACTGACTTTTCCAGAGAATTTAGGTATGAGAGATTCGGCGCTATTTGTCACTGACTTTTCCAGAGAGTTTAGGTGTGGGAGATTTAATTGGCGCTATTTGCCACTGACTTGGTTTATTCGGGTTATGCATTACTGATGCTATTTTCTGTAAACAATATGGAGGCTACTCAGCAGCTCGCCCCCTTTCCTTTTGGTTTTGTGACTTCTTACATGAAAGATGAACCAGCACCTTATGGTCAAAATGGATTAGCCCTGGGTATAGTAGAGATGACATATGTATAAAATGCCATTCAAAATACCATCAAGTTTGTGTGAGAAAAACTACATGTATTTAGAGATTGAAATTGAAGCAAAATTACATGATTGCCATCCTGTAAAACAGTTAGGTTGCTATATATTACATTATGCAGAATTTGGGGGTTTTTTTCTATGAAAATGAACTACTTTTTTTCAATCCTATTCATCATTCATTTTTTAACAACATGAAAAATTACCATTATAGCACATTTTTCACAACAAAATGAACTACGGAAAAATGCTGGTTTTCAAGATGGATATAGATATAGTTACATACTAAAGCACTCACAGGAATGACTTTGCATGAACATGTTCATGCAGTATAATGCCTCAAACCACTAATGTTTCCGAAATACATGTGCACTGTACTAAAATAACAAATTTTGGGAAAATGAACTATTAGCAAGATAATTGCTGTAAAACTTTTCTCTTTAGCGAATTTAATACTGTTATATAACCATATCGTAAAGTTTACTCAGGGTAGGTGTAAAATGATGTATTGTATATGCTGTAAATTAATTGAAGGGTATAAATAAAATATTTTTAAAAAAATAATACATTTTAAGTATACTTATTGGGTGTTGTAAGAACAAAATTCACATTAAGTTGTAACTTCTGTATTTACGCCCAACAAGGAAATTTACAATTTACAATATGAAAATAGGTAAGTGTCGCTACAAAATTAAACAAAATGATATATTATAAATTTTGTATTTACACTCTTTCAGCAAATATATGAAATAAATGTATTTCTGGAGGAAATAGTACATGTCTTTCGTGTAACCATGTAAACCAATGCAATATAATTCTTATCAAACTTTAAGACATTATTTTTTAAATATAGATATCACAAAACATATCAATTATATATATACTCTAAATGTTCACTATATTCGAAATAGTTACATGCATGATCGAAGGATACATTCATGTATAATAATTCGAGAGATAGTTATTAAAATGTTTCTTGTTTTCGAGAGACTAACTGTATAGAATTGAAGATGCTCGTGTTAAAACATATTAATCTACAGCATAAATATCAAAATTTTAATAAAACTGTACAAATAATATTATTATTAAATAAATAATTTCCCGCATCCAGGTAATTCTGCGCTGTTTTCTGTTCTATTTCCGCTCTATTTTTCGTATTTTAAATAGTTTTAATTTATAAATCAGTTACAAGTAGAAAAAATATAACCGTCCGCTCAAATTTATTTATGTACTGCCTAAAATTTTGCCTACAAAAAAAATAATTTTATTATTTAATCGCTCGCCCGCTGGTACTTTTTTTTCATTGGATGTCCAACGAACAAGAAATTACCGGGGTATATTGGTGTGACCTAAACTGTAATTTTGATATTGAATAAATTAAACATGTAAATTTATTTATGTGTGTTTCTTTGCTGTTGAGCTAAGAACAAGTTCCATGATCAAAATTCCACGATGCGGGTCAATTTTCAACGGATTAGGGTCTTTATTCAGCACCTTTGGTCTCAATATTCAACGTTGAAAAATGATCATCTTATGTGATGCTATTACTTAGCATGTGATAAATATAATTATTCATACCCTTTTCCACGTCACATCCCGTAGCAGCCGTTGACCAATACCAGCCCTCGGGCCTTTGGCCCTCTGGCTGATATTTGTGCCCGGGCTGATACAGGATGTGATATGGAAAAGGGTATGTATTATTCTCTTCCAATATACATGTATGTGTTTACATGTTTAATTTACATGTATATCAATTCATAAAACTGAACAGCTAGGTTTATCAATCAAAATAATCCCACAATTTTTCCCCTTTATCTAATATATACAAGCTGTTTATAGGGATCACAGCTAGCATACATTGTTAATGATTACGTAGAATGTGAGTGTGATCTATAATAAGTTAATCTGCATGCATTTTCGATGGGGTATAATTATATATATATATAATAATAATTCTGTGTAAAACTTAACGGATTACCGACCGATTAACACCGTTTGTAATTAGAAAGCGTTTAGCTGTTAAACTAATCAATCAAGAATGGGTTTTCATTTAAACCGCTTTGATTTAAAACTTTAAATGGTTTGACCCTAAAATAAGTCCAAATGTGTTGAGGCAATGTGTGAAGTTGATCTTACAAGGACTTTAAGAGAACATTGTGACAAATTGAGGATATCCTAGTGGAGCTTGAGATTTAGAAAAAGGTATTGTAAAAATGTGTTCATTGCTCATCAACATGTCTTCATATTTATTGGGCTTTTCCTTAAGATATAATTATTGTAGATAGTAGAATTAATGATGGATTTAACTTTTCATCAAACAATCACAGTAGTAACATTTTAAATAACGTAACCGTCATTATTAATTCATAAACATTTAAAACGTTTTCCAACCTAAATGTTATCAATTAAATAATATTATAATAACTCAACCAAATAAATTTTATTTTGCTAACTGACATATCTTGCTTCGGTTAGCATTTGGGACAATAAGAACAGTCGTGGACATACACTTAATGTTTCACATGTATGATAGAAATTCGTAAGTAAAAGCGTTATTGAAGTATCTAGAGCTACGACATACACTGCTTCTACAAGAAATACCTTAAATAATGTTTAAAACTGTTTACATGCATATTGAAGTTACCAAAATAAGTCTATGCTATCCCCCTTATCCCTTTGGCAACCCGAAACACTTGCCATGTGCGTTTATTATGAAAGTGAAATTATGATTTGATACCTAGTAGAACAGCTTCAAAGGCAGGATTAGGATTCAATAAAAATGATCCCTAATACTTGAGATTAAACTTTTTGATTTTTAATCTCTTTTAGCCTTGTTGTAAATACCCAAAAAACCATGTTGTAAATACAAAAATAAATAAATAAATAAATAAATAAAATCGAATTTCTGTTTGATTTTAAAGATAAAGAATCTTTAAGATACATAAGCTACGTTGAAGCAATCATTTTGCCACTGAAAAAAAAATTTACAACGACTTTTCATTAATTTTCTTCTTTAAGGAAATCTGTTAAGGGAAACAGAAAAAAAAATGTTCCTTCTCAAGATAAGCTGCATATTTTTTTTTTCAGATTGCGTCATACAAATATGCTTTGATAGAAAATTACGTGACTATACGGATGCTACATGATAAAATCTAGTAACAGGATTGTTGAAGCACAACAGACTATTTTTGAAAACGCAGAGAAAATTTACGTCTTTCACTTTCACTAAGGAACTCACCCTTTAGTCGCGATTGAAGGCTTCAATTTTGTTGACTTATAATAGATTTTGAATTCGCAGGAATTACAAAGCCTTAAAAAGTGTCACAGTTTGGTTAAAAAAAAAAAATACACTCCGAAATTTCAGAGGCAGCCCTTCCTTATCTCAATACGAAATCGTGCACAAAATAACCTTTCTCATTTTAATGACAATTCACACAACATTTGTGTTTGTGCTATTCCTATTGAGTATTGAAAAAAAAAATAATTAGAAAAGACGTCAAATGACGCAATCCAAATATATCCTAATCCACACTGGTTAAGAATAGCATTTAAAGATAAGATGAAATTCGTCCAAAAACTATATAATATAATAGGGATTTTGCTAGTGTCGGAAACACAGTAGGTGTCCTTCCTGTTTTTAACGGAAGACCTTATAATGATTTAATTTCCAAATCTTCTGGGTTAAACGGAAGATCTTATTATCGTCCAATCCTTCTATTATCAAATAATTATACTATATGATTTATCACATGTCTATCTCAATTATGCGGTGGATATCACTCAAAGGATACATTTTTGATATTCCACTGTGTGTTCTTACGCCACATGACGTCATAATTAAACATTACGTAGCTTCAGGTGGATGATTGACGTAGAATGGAAAAGCTCGAAAATGAAATGTTTGTTTGTTAATCTTTAAGGAACTTTTTTCCGTGCGTAAAGTTGTTGACGTCTTGTAGTATATGTGTTGTGCGGTTCTCAATTATAATTTTTATAGAAAAGTTGAGGTTTAACAAAATACGTGGTAAAACATGTGATAAAAAGAATCTCTCATGATTTGCGATGAAAGGCTCGGGGATAGAAAACACACAACTCGTTAGATAAACATATACCATCGCAAATCATGAGAGATCCTATATTTATCAATTTTTTACCCTTTGTCTTAAAGCAATTTCGTCCAATAACAGTTGTTTGTAGTTTTCCAAACTATTAAAGAGAAAATCCTTTTTTGACATGTCTTCTATTTAATGAAATCACTTTTGTCTGTCAATGTCGTCAGACTTTCTTTTTTTAAGTGATTTTAACCAGCAAAAATTTCAATAACGTTTAGGGATATGATTATTTGATTTTAAAGGTTCTTATTTTTTCATTATCACCCGTTTGTTAATAGTTTATTTTTTGCAAATATTAAATTCTTGTAAAGACTTTTAAAAATTAAAATTCTTGAAACAAATATTCGATTAGATTTATTTATGCACCTGTTGTCCATTTCTTTAAGTGGCACAAGGATGGTACATTGTACAAAATACCAGCTCAAGTAAAGTGCATTCTTCTGTTGGGTATCAAAGTCTGACTATTCAATAAAGTGCATTTAAGAGTTAGAGTTATTACCATTTAAACTCTTTAAAGGAAAATAATTATATTTAAAAATTAGATCCTATTTTCCTGTGTTTTTTCTCTCTCGTTTTTTATCTAGGCCACCTGCTAAAAGTCTTTTGAACTGTGAAATTTGAATTACAAATAACATTTGTGTTTTTAGTAAATTAGCACTTTTCTTAGAAATGTTTAAACCATTTCTATTTACAAGAATTATAGTTTGTGTCTTCATCTCATAGGTTGTTATTTCAAATTATTGTCAACAGCTTGGTAATATTGTCATTTACATAAAAATATTTTTTTTCTATAATTTTCAGCGTTTAGACATGGCTCTTCTGACCAAAGAACAGTATAAAGGTATATCTTTACGTTCCTACTGATGCAGACCATTATTATATTATAAACATGTTTGATTGACAGTCCTCTTTGTTTCTTGCAGAAATAAAGGCGACCTTTCGTTCTATTGATACAAACGGGGACGGACGGCTGTCAATAAAAGAGTTCAAGGAAGCCGCAAATAAAATGGGTCAAAATGTAACAACAAAGCAGGTCAAAGAAATGTTCAAATTGGTCGATGATAATGGTGAGCAATATTATACTAATAACACACGTCTTACGGGAAAAAAATCTCCTAGAGGTTAAAAATTGTATTAAAACAAAAACAAAAAAACAGAACGGTTTCGAAATCATGACTAACATATTAAAAGTTTAGGTTTAAATCAGTGTGCTGTACGTTATAAATAACATACTTCCGGAAAACAATAATTAAAATGTTGATTTAGTTGATTTAACTGTTTATTTTTAGCTCACCTGAGCTGAAAACTCAACTGAACTTTTCTCATCGCTTTTTGTCTGTCGTCTGTCTGTCTGTCCGTCTGTAAACTTTTCACATTTTCGACCACTTCTCCAGAATCACTGGACCAATTTCAACTAAATTGCCACATAGCTTTATTAGGTGAAGGGGATTCAAGTTTGTTAAAATGAGGGGTCACACTTTTTTTCAAGGGGAGATGATTAAGAATTTATGAACATTTGTTGGCTTTTTTTTTAAAAATATCTTCCTCAGGTAGTGTAGATTCAAGTTTGTTCAAATCATGATCTTTGAGGGTAGGGTGGGGCCGTAATGTGGGATCAAAGTTTTACATAGGATTATATTGCTAAAAATCTTTAAAAACCTTCTTCTTAAAAACAAATCGACCAGAAAAGCTGAAAATTGTGTGGAAATCATGACCCGTAGGGTAAGGGTCGGGCCATCGGGGGGGATGGAATTTTTAAATAGAATATTTAGAGAAAAATCTTTAAAAACCTTCTTTTAAAAAACATGTGCCTTGAATTGCTGTTACTTTAGTGAAAGCATCCTAAAATAGTGTTAAATCAAGTTTGTCAAAATCTTGATATTCAGAGGTTGTGTGGGGCCACACTGTGGGATCCAATTTTAGAAAAAAAATAATTTAAATTGTTCTAAAAAATCAAATGTAATTATATATGGTATTACCTATGTGCAAGCATCTTGACATATTGTTGATTCTCAGTTGTTTAGACTTCGGCCCCTGAACAATTTTTGAGCCCCACAAGAGGTTCGAAGTTTGATGTAGGTTTATGTGTATATGAACAATTGTTTAAGATTTTCTTGAGAACTGCGATGCTCAATTAGTGATATATGACTATGAAATCATCCTGTTACGAAAGTGGCGCAATGTTTAACATTAGAATATCTGGAGAAAAAATTGAAACTATTTTTATACAGGATATTTTCTACTACATTGTCCTTATATTTTGTATATGACTCCATAAAACTGATTTTATTATGGCTATTGTTGCTCTGGTGAGCAATGTGACCCATGGGTCTCTTGTTTTATTTTATTATGAAAGGCAGTATGTAACTGTACGTCACACAATAGATATGACAAAACTTCTTTAAACAAGTCTCAGCATATGAGGATTAAGGGCATCGTTTCTCCGTATAATGAAGTATCAGCATAAAGACATACTGTTGGCATATACTGTTCAAGTTTCATAATATAATGAATTATCAGCATTTAATATCAAAGTATTATTATATAATAAAGTATTAGCATAAAAAAGCATACTGTCGGCATAAATTGTTAAAGTTTGATAATATAATGAATTAGTAGCATAAAATATCAAAGGATCATTATATAATCAAGTATTATCAAATAAAGACATCCTATCAGCAAATAATGACGAAGTATCAATACATACTGATGAAGTATAATCATGTAATGAAAATGTGGCATCAAATAAATACAAGATACCCGCATTATTATGATGAAGAAGTATCAATACATGAAGACAAAATATTTTCATATGATGAAGAAATATCCCCACATCATAATGTTATTGACATAAGGCTGTTACTAAGCATATAGCTACATTGGTAGCACGGAAAAACTGTCGTACGTGTGACTGACTTCTATCTGTGAAAGAAATGACAATTTTTCCTACGTAACGGACTGATAGAAAATAAAGATTATCAACAACATATTTTCAACCTTTTTACAAGAATATTTTAAGGAACATGAATTTAAGGTGGTATGGGGCACCTCCAAATTGTGACGTACTTCCTATTGAAGTAAACAATAAAATCAAGTATAATTTTATAAATGTTTTCTAACCAAAAAATGTTACATAACAGCTTAGCGCAATTGGATAAAGCGTTAGTTACGAATCTGTAAGTCATAAGTTCGAATCCCTCTAAGCCTTTTATATGTTTTACCTTTCCAAAAACTTAAAAAAAATATGTTTGGTCAAATATTGTAAAACTTGAATATTCTAAACCGGTTAAAGTAATTTGATTATAACGTACTTTTATCCACGTTAATATCGACAGGTGTCCATACCACCTCAAACAGTAAATGGTTAGGTGGTTCATATTGTTGATGTGGGTTTTGCCTTTCTTTCGCATTAAAAACTCACTTCTTACCCGCATTAACCATCAAAGAAAATCTTTCATTGTTTAACTAGAGCAACAAAGTGAAAGGTTGGTTCACCACATCTCAATTTTGTACATAAGGAGAGAAGATTTTTTCGATGAAAACGTCAAAAAATTCTTGGGGTTGTCCTCTATCTTCAATACTACAAGTTACGCTGTGGTATTTTTTACAGGTGATGAATATTTGAGCTATAAAGAGTACGAGAAAATGATGGTTGAACAACTGGAATCACAGATCGTAGAACATCAGTTCCTGGAAAAATGTTTTGCGAAGATGGATGTCAACAGAGATGGCACTATCACGGCTAAGGAAATTGCAAAGACCATGAAAATATCTAAGGCGGAAGCTGACGAACTAGTGAGGGAAGGAGACACGGATGGAGATGGAGAATTAACCTTCGAAGGTACAGGATTATAACTCTGTATAGGGATAAAAAGTCATGATGTTTTTAATGGATATATCTATGAACATTTGCGATTTTTTTTTTGTATATATTTAACGATGTTTAAAAAACCTCTTGACTGAGGATCTTCATGGTTCAAATTTATTTTTAAAAGAGATTTCAATATAACCACACTTTGACCACGCTACATATATAGCAGGCATAGTTTGGGCAATGTTAGTAGTCACTTAATTTATATGTTAACATACTATCACTAGTCACATCCTATCACTAGTGCTAAATAATTACTTAAAAAGATTAAAAGGTCAGAAAAAAGCAAGATTCAGGGATGTTATGAAAAACATACGCATATTATACAGAAAGAGCACTTTATGTATATGAATAATATGGAATGGGAAATAATCTACAAATTACATTCACGGAAAACTGAACATAACATACTAGTAGCAGATAATATATTTTTTAAACTTCCCTAACATACTTTTATGTTATGAATCCGCAATAAAAGTAACGATATTCTTGATACCTTTTTGTTTGGTTGGATTTATAATGATTAATCAGCAAGCTGTATTTAGAAACAGTTGAGTGTCCAATACAATGTCGACTTTTATGAACGTAAACACTTTATTTGTTCTTGAAGAAACACTAGTAGTGATCTAATGAAATTAATAATTAATGCTCGTTGACGCAGAAGGGAATGTAATATTCTTAACATAGATTTCACTATCTCTATCTTTCTCTTTCTCTCAGCACTTCAACCACTGAGCTACACATACTTTATTTTGAATTGCATCACCATGTAAAATTTCCAAAACACGTGTAATAAAAAGGGTAATTGAATTTATCGATGAAATGATAATATTATACCAGTTGAATTTTGTTTCAATGTTTCAGAATTTGTTGCGGTATATCGGGGAAAAGCGGATTGACGATTACAGTACAGAGAGATCCAAACTGATGCATGTTCAAAGAGTCATATAATTCAAACATTCATTTTCCCTTTGAATTTACACATGAAGCTGAACGCCAAACCCACAAAGACTGATATTCAATATTGTCATAGTATTACAATTTTATGATATAAATATAATGATGCAATTATAATAGTAAATGGAGTAACAAGATACATTATGTCATGCATAAATACACAATTTTGAATCATAAAAGAGTAATAATGACTAATATTTACATTGAGTGTATATTTCCCCTTATGTTTGCATTGGAAATCTGCGACGTTCAATTCCCTGTTAATACACTTGGCCTATTCATGCGCCATGAGCACAAATATAAACGTCATCATACGTTTTGAGTAACTATATTTATTATTGTAAGATTAAATGAAACGTTCAAACTTGCATAACCAGTTTGATATGTACTTATGAAAAATAATAATTAAATCAAAACTACTAGTTGTTAAAAAAGAGTTTTCTCTACAAAGTTTCTGGCACTATATTTTTAGTTGCGAATGCGAACTACATACTCAACATGTTAATATGGCTGTTCCATGTATGTTTCATATCCCTGACTAAGAGCGTATACAAAGGCTTAAAAGCGACGATACACAAATACGTCATACAAATTAACATCAATATGAATATAAATATAAGCATTGAATGCTTATTTTTGGATATCGTCGGTCCAAAAACACACCAAGGCTGTGCAGACAAATTGAATACCGCGCTGTATAACATTTTATGCAAATGAATGTAAATGATAAAAGTCTTAAGCCTCTGTTCGTCTAATTATCTAACACAAAAGCCTTAGAACTATACCATCACCAGAGGCGAGAATACAAATAAAGGCTACAACAATAGTTAGTCACTATATTCTATTAAAATTCGTGATTTTAACTTGACTTGATTTCGATATAAGAAGAAAACAACTTCTTTTAAAAAATTAATTTTTCTTCCAATATTTTCTAAGTGAATAAGTTCATATGTTTTGAAAAAGAGTAGAATTCTTTACTTCTAAGAGAAAGTCCTGTGATAAGATTAGAATTTTTGTAAAAACTGTATGAAAAGTGCATGTATATACTACCATGCATGTACAAATACAATATTTCAAAGCGTTTATATAGCAGTTAAAGATCAAAATCTTCTAAACATGCAGAAAAATTACACATTGGTCTGCTGCTAATGCAATATTATTAACTCAAAATCTATATCTTAATTTTGTGATGCTAATTACATAATTTTAATACAGTGTATACAGAACTATCAGTGATGATGTCACTCGAGTATGGATCCACCTTAAAATCATCGGAGGAAAGTCGTCTATTTATAAAGCCGGACACGAGATTAAATGAGAGGATCACGTCCATTGTGTTGTCAAAGTTTATCTAAAGTTTAAAAGAGACAGCATTGAGCACTAATCGATTTTAATATTCCGTGCAAAGAAGGCTTATATTCATGATTACCCAGTATGTTAGTAATGAAAATATCTGTTCTTATGTCAATATTAATTTATTTAGTTATTTAGTTTCTTTAGAACAAATTTTACTCATTATACATGTATATTGATTGATCTAAAAAACAATCCGAATTTAAGGACTAATTAGGATTTTTTCATGATACTTTTAAGCGAACTTTGTTCGTTTGATAATTTAAATTAAGAAGCCAATTTTTAACATGTGCTGCGATGATGTGTTATTTAGGTACATGCAATTATATCATGTATGTATATGTCCCTGCTTAAGACAGATAAAGAAATATGTACGTATAAAAAGGTTCAGTGTGCATTTAACAAAAGAACTTATGACATAATCATATCATGAACAAATGACACAGTCGTAATTTTTTTTGGTCTCATTGAATGGCCTAGTTCGAAATATCTTACGTTTTCCTGGCCTTTTTTTTTTTTAAACGATTTTGATATTTTACATGCCAGGAAAACGTCAGAACCGGCGCCATTATGAAAACTAGAAATTGGCCGCCTCCAACTGTAGGCGGCATTCTCGGCTCGATGTTAAATATTTACGAGTTGAATCAAATGTTTCACTCGCAACTAATTAACAAAACGATGGTTTTACTGCTCACTAATATCAATTTTATGGGTCCTTACATCCCATTAACAGGCCGTTGAACACATTCTATCGAACTGTTGAGATTTGTTTTGATTTCGTGCATTTTTTAAATCTCGCGAGAAAATAGGTCAACAACACTATATTGTTTATCAGTGTGATTATCAAAATGTGCAGTAAAATTATATTTTAAGCTGTATTTTTTAGTTGAAATCAGTGTTTACGCAAAAACGCAAATGAATACACAAAATTTTGCAAAGCATGGGTCTTAAGACTTTCCGGGGGCTTCACCCCCTGCACTCCCTGTCGATTTTGAATACACTAAAAATAATTCTAGCTACGTCACTGGAAATATATATCTATTCAAAATCGAGAGTAAAATGCCGCTTCCAGTTGGAGACGGCGAATTTCCAGTTTTCGTAATGGCGCCAGTTCTGACGTTTTCCTGGCATGTAAAATATCAAAATCGTTAAAATACGCCAGGAAAACGTCAGATATTTCGGACTATGAATTAATGGCCTTGCACAAAATTTACACAGGAACATAATCATAAATGATTTTAACCTCTATTTGTACATTTTGATAGTTTACTATAAGTGAATTGTTTTGTAGCTGATGATTAATTAGAATTCATAAATTTGGTCGTAAGTCATAACATATTAGGATCCTTTGTAACACGCGGCCCTGGGATTTCAGTATTATCAGTACTTTGATTTCTTAAAGAGGAAACGGACAATCTGCATTCAGTTCTACCCAACACCAAGTTCTAACTTCTAGATCTCAGTTTTAATGTAGTGGAAAATACAGACAACAATTATATACACATAATCCATAAGAAAGATAAGCCCAGCATGCAGCATCATGCATGGAAAATCGCTGTGTAACGTTAGGCTGGAGAACTTATGCTGTAGCCCAAGTTTACTTTCTTTTTGGTCTCTACAGTATACCTTTACCGTACAGTAGCTATTTTGGTGAAAGTGGCATTGTGAGTTCATTCTAAAGTTGTGCACTGCACAAATTAAGATATATCTTGCAACTTTACAGTGTACATGAATGTTTGTGTGCATATTTCCCTCGGTTTGACGTCAGACAACAGAATAATAAGCTACCCAAGATTCCGCATTAAAACTCAAAACAATGTCAATCGCCATGTTGTGATGTTTACATGGAAGGGGCATCAAAATCTGATGTCATCACGGTTTGTTTTGTCTTTGCATGTGCGATAGTACACACGGACTGTAAAAAAATATTACAGTACTTAATCTTCGGCATAAAAGTTTTTGCAAAGTCTTCCTATTTAAGCTGGTTTCTGCGATTATTTCTTAACTTCCTGTCTGTTTCTCCCGCCATTGTTATGACTATAGCAGTAGTAATATATTCAAGGAGTGTTTAACTGTTAACGTGAGATTGTCATGACGAACATTCTGTACATTTTTAAAGGTGGAAGACATATAGAATGAACAGTGCACACAAATCAGAATGAACGAAGTGTCTTGGCAGAACGGACCGCGAATGATGGCCAACGGACCTCATGAAATGGCGGGTAGACAAAACAATAACAATGTGCCTGGAAGTCGGTCGCAAGACGATGCTACGGTCGGATACTTTTTCCAGCGGCCCCAAACTGACACGGAACTTAACACCTACACAAATAAAAGATGGGCCATTGGAGATGACAGCATAATTGAACATGTTAGTAATAATTTAGCATCATCCTACTATTACACACAAATTCAATAATCATGAAGTTAAGAAAGATGAAATGTCTGTCAATAAAGTGAAGCCTTCACTACCTGGCCTTGATATTGTACACACTACACAAAGTAGCAACTGTTAGAAATTCTTAAGGGGCATGTCATTCTGATTGTTGTTTTTCCAAATGTTGTATGTCTTGTGATCGACTGGGACAGTTAGGTGTTAATGGGATGTTGTATGTTGTTTAACAAACTGTCTTAACAAACAGACTGGAAAATCGGGTAATTATCCGCCTGCAGAGTCCAGGGATTTCCGTAAACTTTATCTTAACAGCAAAATGTCACAAATGATTATTTATTTATATGTAAATATATATGTTGGGGCTCAAATTTATTTCTCAGAGTTGTGTTTTCTTCGACTTTGGTCAGAGTAATTCAACACCACAAAGGACCTTCTGTACACTGCATACTGATTATATTTAATTTAATTTTCAAAATTCGGTCTAATAATTTACCTTCTGAATGGAATTTAGACTAGTGCTTTAATTGATAATTTCCAAAATTTCACTGCAAGTCGAACCGATTTTGTTTGACGTATTTTGGTGATTAATTTATTTGGAAGTCCTATTTTTGTGACATGATATATGATGCTCATTTTTGATTTTGTGTTGCTTTCTACTGATGAAACAGATAAAGAAAATACAAACCATGTAGAGTGGCCATTTTGCACACTATATTCTGGCCAGGTACTGTAATTACCCTCCAAAGTATATTGTCTGCATTTAGACTAATATCGAGTATCGTATTCTGATTGTTTATGGAGATTCTGATAGTGTTTATTGGCATGTATTTGCAATAAAGTCGGCTAGTACTAAAGTGTTTAATTTGTATTTACTTAATTTGTATATTTCAGTCTCGAAATATGTCAACAGTGCAAGATATTGAAAAAGATTTTCATGGGATGTCTTTAGGAAGAGAGGTAAGATTTTATAGGTCACACACCAGTATATCCCCGAAGGTTCACATCAAAATAAGGCTGAGGCAAACAATTCTGAATTCCCTTTCATTTTTAGGGAATTTCGATCTGCTCGCATTAACTTTTCAAAAACCTTATTTATAGTTTCAACAAAGGCATACAGACTTGTGCATCTATTGTAAATTTGGCCAGAGGGCTTTTCCACAAAATTTTGTCTGGCATTCTAGTTAAAATTAATACCCACTCTGCACTCTAGCTCAATTAAGAACCAAATAATTAATTTAAAATGAACTTGTGTTGTATAAATTTGAAACTAAATTTTAGATTCCCAACCCAGCAAAAAAGATTTGGGAGATACAAGATCAACCCAAGCAGGGAGGAGATCAAAGTAAGCCTATGTTTCCGGGCAATCCATGGACAGCAAGAGAAGACACGTGGGGAAATCAATCAGGTGCTCCAGATACCCACAACTATATCCAATCAAAATTTATTTAGATTTCTAATAAAACTTATATAGATCTTTAGTGCAGTCTTTTAAGATAAAGAACACTGAACAAGGAAATTGAGACACTGAATTACACAGCAGTTCAATTGTGTGTTTAAGGAGAAGGTTGTGTAAAAGCGTTGTTGAGAACTGTTGGATTACCTGTCTGAGCCAGCAAAATATCTTATTGTCAGTCCCCGGTAATGTTCATATGTCCTTTTCAGTCTTTCTCTTCTTTTTTTTTTTTTTTCATTTTCTTGTCTAAGACCTATAGCTGCTTGTGATGGTACCATGACTAAGCTTTTTTTAAAGTGGAAAATTTCCAAGAAGCAAACAATTTTCACCATTATTTAAAAACTATATCTAGGATGATTTGATGGCTTTGATTTTTGATTATATATATACACTGTTCCTATTCCACCATGTTTTATATCTTAGATAAACGTTTTGCATTTTGTTTTGTCCTTTTTAATCCAGATAAAAAGTTATTCTCTCAATATATTTTTTGAAATTATGATGATGGGGTAAAACTGGTGTTTTAATTTATCAAAGCCTATTTCTGGTTTCTATTATAATGAACAAAATGTTGTTAAGCATGATGTCTTTGTGTATGTGTTTCTTTACTGGTCCTGTCAACGAAAGAATGTTTGTTAATGTTTGTGACAGTGAGAGACAAGGATACACAAAAGATAAGCAACACAAACCATCTTTAAAAAGTTAATTAGCAAAATCTTTATACAGAAAATGCCATATTTCCCCCCACATTTAATAACTTCCAAGTATTAACAATTTAACATTGAACAAATTATGCACAAGATAATTCTCATGAATTAACGTACATTACATCAGTTTTTTTTAGATGTATGTTTTTTTGTTCTTGGTGCAAAAGAAAATAGTTATGTCTTGCAAAAATTTCTCCAAACAGGACCTGTTATTAAAAAAGTTTTCAAGAATACTGTAGAGTCTTGTAGTATTGTTATTAGTTTATTGTTATTCTATGTGTTATTATTTGCAGAGCAAGGAGCTTTAGGAGTAGACATGGTTGAGTATGTCTTGAGTGGATCTCCCACAAGGAAAGAACTGGATGCACGACTTCGTGGAAAAGGAGGCCCACCACCGCCTTTCATCCAAAATGTAAGTTTTGTTTATGTCAAAATTAGCACAGCACTTTGTGCTGTAAATCATTAAAAAGACTTGGACTTGCAAAGATATCATTTTCTAGTCACCTCTCATTTCATGCATAAAAAGTTTTGAATTTTTGTGAAAAAATAGGTTAGCCGTAGGTTTATAAAAATTGTATTCTACGGAAGAACCATATCAAACATATTCAGTATAGGTTCAGGTATTCTGACAATTTCTTGTTTGAATACTTGGATAATTTGGGATGATTACACTTTTAATATTCTCTTGAAAGTATGTTGGCTATATACAACCTGTAAATATTGTGGAAGTTTATGTGTATCATATATAAATTTATCTTATAAATTTTTCATTTATTTTTTTCAGATGAGAAAATTCAAGGTACTGTATTATAGATTTTTGTTTCAAATGTTTTGTTTGTTAGCTCACCTGAACAGATTTTTTTGTTGTTGCAATTTTTACAATATTTTAGAAAAGTTTCAAGTTTCATTTCAAGAACTTCAGAAGAGATACTGTGAAATCATTTTTATTCGTGGGGGTCAATGTTCATGGGTAGGCAAAATTTTCCTGGTTTGTGGGGACATAATTTCGTTGGTAGTGTAATCAAGATAAATTTAATAAATATGAAACAAATGATTGTGTATAGGTTCGTGGGGATGTTAATTCGTGGGCAAGTGTTACCTAAAAGCCACGAACATTGATCCCCATGAACCATGATGATTCTACTGTACCTGCTTGGTAAAATTAGTTTTTCAGTATTAGGTATGACAGTTTTTTGTCCTTTTTTGCAGATGCATGGACCAGTTCCGGAACCTGGAATAGATTCTCAGGGAGATAAGAAAAGTAATACTCCATCTCCTTTTGAAGGTCCAGATGGAGACAGGGGGGATGAAAAGCAGGAAAACTTACCACCGAATGCTTTGTTGCAAAATGGCTTAGATGAGGATTATAGGTAAATTTTAATTGGAGCATGTATCTTAAATTAGTTGTTCTGGATTTTAAATAATGGTGCATCTATTACGATTGGAACATGTATCTTAAAAAAGATGTTAGGGATTTTTAATGATGGTGCATCTATTAGCAGTTTTTATTTTCCTATATCTCACAATATGTTTGTGCACAATATGTCAAAATTTGCAAGTTCAGTTGCATCAATTTAAAGAGTCTACTTGTGGACATGTAAACTGAAAAGGGAAGGCTTCAGAATCAAAATGGTACATTTTGATTTCAAATTATATATATGATATCCAAATGCATATTTCTTATATTAAAGAATGTAACATGCATAAACTATAAACTATAATTTCTTCACAAAATCATGTAGGTGATCCCTGTTGAGATGATCTGTATAGTCTTTGATTACCTATATTTTTTCTTTTGGGGGAATACTCATGAGCAATATCTGAAGGTTAAAGAGCTTTTTTTGCTCACCTGAGCTGAAAGCTCAAGGGAGCTTTTCTGATCACTTTTTGTCCTGCTTCTGTCTGTCTGTCCGTAAACTTTATACATGTTCGACTTCTTCTCCAGAACCACTGGGCCGATTTCAACCAAACTTTCCACAAAACATCCATAGGTAAAGGGGATTCAAGTTTGTTAAAATGAAGGGGCCAAGCCTTCTTTTAAGGGGAGATGAAAAATCATTGAAAATTTGTTGGTATTTTTCAAAAATCATTTTCTCCAAAACCAGTTGGCCAGAAAAGTTGAAACTTGTGTGGAAGCATCTTCAGGTAGTGTATATTCAAGTTTGTTCAAATCATGATTCCTGGGGGTAGGGTGGGTTCACAATGGGGGGGAGTCAAATTTTTACATAGGAATATATAGTGTTAATCTTTAAAAATCTTCTTTTCTGAAACTGATCAACCAGAAAAGCTGTAACTTGTGTGGAAGCATCCTCAGGCAGTGTAGATTCAAGTTTGTTCAAATCAAGATCCCAAGTGGTAGTGGGGCCACAATGGGGGGGGGGGGGGGGGGTTCAATTTTTACATAGGAATAAATAGAAAAAAGTCTTTAAAAATCTTATTCTCAGAAACTGATCGGCCAGAAAAGCTATTACTCGTGTTGAAGCATCCTCAGGTAGGGTAGATTCAAGTTTGTCCAAATCATGATTCCCAGGGGAAGGATGGGGCCACAATGGGGGTAGAATTTTTAGGAATATTTAGAGAAAAATCTTTAAAAATCTTTTTCTCGGAAAGCGATCGGCCAGAAAAGCTGAAACTTGTGTGAAAGCATCGTCAGGTAGTTTAGATTCATTTTTGTTCAAATCATGATCCCCATGGGTAGGGTGGGTTCACAATTGGGAGTCGAATTTTTACATAGGATTATATAGTGTAAATCTTTAAAAATTTTCTTTTCTGAAACTGATTAACCAGAAAAGCTGTAACTTGTGTGGAAGCATCTTCAGGTAGGGAAGATTCAAGTTTGTTCAAATCATGATCCCTGGGGGTAGGGTGGGACCACAATGGGTGGGGGGGATCAAAATTTTACATAGGAGTATATTTAGGGGAAAGTTTTAAAAAATCATCTTCTAAAACACAATTTGCCTAGAAAAGCTCTAACTTTAGTCAGTTCAGATAGTGTAGATTAAAATTTGTCAAAAATCATAATATCCGGGAGTACTCAGTAGGGTTGCTCCACATGGGGGGGGGGGGGGGGGGGGGTGTTTTCCAAATTTGCTATGGAAAACATTTAAATTATTCACAAAAACTCAAATTTAATTATATATGGTTTTACTTATATGCAAGCATTTTGACATATTGTTGAATCTTTAAATCCAATAAAGCCTGTAGCAATTGTACGATTAAATATTTGAATATAAATAAGCAAACCCCCGCTTGGGCCCCAATTATACGTCATTTGAATTTATTGGACTTAATAGTACAAAATCGATACATAGTGTTATCACAGGCAAAGACGCTGAAAAATGTAATTATTATTCGACATTGTTCAGATATTTTGTATATGACTCCATTAAGCTGAATTTATTATGTGTTTATTGTTGCTCAGGTGAGCGATGTGGCCCATGGGCCTCTTGTTTTTATAACCCTTATAATTCAAAATTTATTTTTAGAAGAAACAGTTGCCAAAGCTCCCCAAATGGTGAAAATCAAATCCCTGGAATGGACTCAACTAGAATGAATGTGAAGGAAGGAGAATATCTTGAGAACAATCAGCAACTTAATTTTCCACCCCCGAGCTGCCAGCTTGATCATCCTCCCTTTGATCCTGTAGGAATTGATCCTGTACAGTTTGACTACAGCAACCAAATGGGAATACCATCTTCTATGGACAGTCCAAATTTCAACATGGATTACACCCAGGTATTATTTGGAGAGTATTCAAATTAAATCTAGCTTTCTTAAAAATCAAGCCCCCAAAGACCATATCTAATAAAAGCTGAAAACAACTCGTAAATAGGCACTGTCATACACACCCTTCGATTTCGTTACACCCGATTGCACACCTGAAACTTGTGGCCGACATGTAGTATTCTTTTTGTGGTGTTAGGTTTTGTGTTTATTCTCTGTCTTATTTGCATTTTCTGTTTGTAAATAATGCATTGACTTGTATTTTTGATGTTACTTTTCTCCTAGTAGCAGTTATTCTTAGATGTTTATTTTTAGAAGAAACAGATATACATGTATATTTGTGAATATTAATATTAAGATATAATTTTGTTGTCGTTTTCTATATTTCGTTGTTTATATTTTCAGTTGCTGCAGAGACAGCAGCCGATTGCTGTATTAACTCAACAGCAGTTCCTTGCTTCACAGCAGCAGCAGCATCTTGGTAAGTTTCTGTTTGCTTTTTTTGACAACACTATTATTTAACTTTCAGTGTATTGGATGTTGTTTTATGTTTTGATGGAAGCATTAGGGGGGTTTTGATTTGTATTCAAAATCAGGCCACCTTCGAATAATAGTTTGTTTGCCCTCGCCTCTAACTATTGAAACACTGGGTTCTACTTCAAACTTTTTTAATCAAAGAAAACAGTTTCTGCAAACTAACCAGGAATCGTCAATGTTAATTGAATGTTGATGATAAAATAAATATTTAAGAATTTACATTTTCATTAGCAATGAACTGTTTGTACTTGATATTTTTTTTTCAAGGGATTGGAACTCATGAAAAAAAGTCCTGATTCACCCTAATTATTTTTTTACTTGTACTCATAAAAGTTAGCCCCCCATGAATATGATTCCTCCATTAAGAAAGTTATATGATCATTCAGTTGGGAGAAGTAAACAAAAGATTAGTTAGAGGGTCTTCAATTCAAAATTATTCCTTGATACTTGTATACTGTAAAACAATAATTGAAGTAATGAAGAAACACTCATATTTGGAATTAGAATATTTGAATTGATGTTCGTCCATTGTCATCCATTGTCTGTTAACAATTGTGCAGTTTTACATTGCTCAATCTACTGAGCCAATCTTGACTAGACTTAGTTTGTAACATGGTCACTCAGGTCACCTATTTCTATCCTTTTTTGTCTGTCATAGGTAACATTTGAACATTTTTTAGCTTCTTCTCTGAAAATACTAGAATTACCTAGACCACATTTAGTGTTTATCCCCCAAAAATTGAATTTTTAGCTCAAGTTGTTTAATAAGAGACAGAAGGAATTATAGTGAATTAAATCAGCAGGTCCTCACGATTTAGTTTTACAGTATATCATCTTGGGCAGTTAAGATTAAACAGAAAAAAAAGAAGTAATTGAATATCTGATGATGGCTGTTAATTTAATGACTGTGGTAATTGAGGTACAGTCCCTGAAACGCTCTGCGAATGAAGAGTGAACTGTCTCATTGGAGTTCCAATTGGCAAAGAAGAAAAAAAAACCAAAGCACTGAGCATATGCTGAACAATTCATGAATACCTAAAACATAGTGATCTGAATGCTTTGAGATTAGTGAGCGCAATTGGTTGGTGAATTGAGAGCGTAAATCAGTGAACAGAAAATACACGGTGATAATTAGAAGTGAAGCATATGTTATAAATTGGAAACACAAAATTGAGAAAGTAGAACATTTCAGGGACTGTACAACATCCTCCTAATATTGTGGTCATTATTTGCATGGCTTTAAGTGATTTTGTGTATTTAGGGTTGACTGCTGCAGCCATTACTCCATCCCCGTATGTTATCAGCCAGGATCCTTATGCTGTGGGCATACCTATAGCAGGTTAGCATTGCGGTTTGTCAAATTCAAAGTGTTAAATTGTTTGATTCGTTATAACCACCGCAAACACGAAGTTTGATTTCATAGACATTCATGAATCAAATTAAGGAATATTATGAGCTTATGCTTGTGATTTGTAACATGAAACACAAGATTGCTAAGTATATCTGCTTGTTTATGTCACAGTGAAGCAGATTTGATATCAAGGTTATGTTTAATGTGACAATGAAGAATACCTACACTTTTTGTAATTCAGAGACTTTATAATGTGTTTATTTGTTGTGAAATATTTAAAATATGTCTGCTTTGCATGCAAATTTTGCACCCTGATTAAAGAATTTGTATGCACCGTTTAAGAAAAACACAAGCATTAATTTTATTTACATTTGCAAATTTCTTTCTTCTTTTAAACCTGCTAAGAAGCAAAATTGTGTATTTCTGTATAAACTTTTCAATGGATGAAGATGTCATACTTGTGACCTCACAATGATCGTTGCATATGCTTATAAATGACTGATGCAGTATTATGTTCAATAAAAACACAGTTACATTCTGGACTTCTGAAAATAAAGATGAAAATTTGTCTTTGATAGATCCTTGGTGAAAAGAACAAAGTTTAGCTTGGATTGATTATATGATTTTGTTGGATAGCCAATCTTGGTCTTGTCTTACACATAGATTTGGGTAGCTTGAGAGGGATTTTCTGTTGCCCTATGGAGTTCGAATTTCTATTCCAATCCAAATAGTGAAATCCCTCCTTTTTTCCCTTAAAATTAATTTTATCTGTATCACAAAGCAATCAAACAAAGGCATGGTTGTTGAAAGTGACAAATCAGAATTCACAATATTGACAAAGTTAAGACAGGTATTACATGTATTATGCCTATAGTCAATTTGCAGGAAATTAATGCATATACTTTATGATAGAAAGTGATCTTTGTCCAATTTCCTATATAAAAAAACAAACCCCAAAATGTAAGATTTATCGCCGAACAATCCAAACTAAGAGAAACTGTGGGTATCAGTCAAATGAATCAAGATGACAAGTACATACTATACCTAAAAACCATTCAGATATGTATGGCCCCACCCTGAAACATAGTTTCTTTGGGGCAATGATAAACCTCACTAGCATCAGTGTTCATTTCTTGAAAATTATTGTGCAATACAAATTTTCAAATTTTAGATCAATCATATTAGTTAAATTACTAAATTCAAGAGCTATGGCCCCTTTCTAAAATGATGTGGAAAATCCCTGCTTTGTTGAGTTACATGAATACTCAAATGACCATTCAGGTCCATGGGCCTTTAGTTGTAAGTCTAGTTGTACTATTCAATGGTGGATAATTGTTCATTCCACTTTTAGGACCAGCAGTACTTCATCCTCAGTATTATGGTGTTCAGGCCCCCTGGGGCATATATCCTGCCAATTTAATCCAACAACAAGGGCAGACAACTCCACAGCCAGCATCACATCATCAACAACAGCAGCAACAGCTAATGAGGGGACAAAACGGGCGTTTAACCCCGAATCAGAATGAATCGAATATACCACCCCAACAGCCAAATATGAATCAGCAGTTGCCTACCCCACCAAGTAAGAAAACTCTTTTTATGATACATGCGGTGCACAGGTGCTTGAGGACAGGAACCAGCCCCCCCCCCCCCCCCCCCCCCCCCCAACTTTTTGATAGAAATTTCATGTACACAACATGTTCCATTTTAAATATCTAAAAATCAAACGATTAATGTACACCCCCCCCTTGCATATAAAAAGAGGAAAGGTATGCCACTCCGGTTTGTTTACATTACAACCCCTTAGTCATTTTGGGACTATAAAACATGTATCCGCTTTATTTATCCAACAAGCATGGGATGATATTATCGCAGTAAATATATCTCTTCCTCACTATGCTTTTAAAATGAATGTATGTGTTTCTGTAAATCTACTATATCATGTTAAACGAGTTTTTTGAAGACAAGCTAGGTAACTGTGATGGAAGTCAACATCTTTCAGTGACGTAATGTACACTCATGATGGATAAAATCCAAGGAGTTTTTTGCGCGCCAATAGGATTAAATCGATTTTCTCGGATGTTATCGTACCAAAGTGACCGATAGTTGTTTACTTCCGTCACAGTTACCTAGTGGAGTGGCATACCTTTCCTCTTTTTATATGCAGGTTGAGGTTGTTTTAAATAAATCGTTTATTTTCAATTAATTTTCAGATATTTGATATGGAACATGTTGTGTACATGACTTTAAAAGAATTTCTATCAAATAAGCGACAACTACCCTGGGGGTCTAAATCGGGGAGAAGGGGGGGGTCCTGTCCTCAAGCACCTGTGATGCGGTGTAGGGATGGGATGATCCACCGATGCACTGGTGCATCATGGTATTTATTTTGATATTTGGATCGATACACTTACCATTAATGCAACGATAACTGAGCAATCTTTTTTTTTTTCCCAAAAATATCCAAGATTCATATATTGGCTATTTTTAGTCCACGCGCCTAATATGAATGTACAAAGATGGGGGAAAACTTCGTAAAATTGTCAAAACTGTTATGAAGCTAAATCTGGAGTGTTACTTGTTTATGAAGAAATAGTGTATACAAGACTAAAGTAATTTGTAAATTGTGCAATGCTCATTTTGAATATGAAATCCTTTGGACATGCGGTAATACATCGACAGATTGAAGAAATTTTAAACCCTTTTTCATGTTTTCATTTAGTTGCAAGTATCGTGATATGTATCGTATCGCATCTCATGTATCGTGATATGTAACGTATCGTATCTCATGTATCGTGATATGTACTGAATTGGCCAAGTACAGTATTGTCCCATCCCTAGTGCGGTGCACATCATTTGAATAGTTCACCTAAAATGTAAGCTCATGTGAGCTTTTCTGCTCACCAATTGTTTGTCTGTATACTTTTCACATTTTCCTGGCATTCTTTGTCAAGTTTTTATTAGCTCACCTGAGCTGAAAGCTCAAGTGAGCTATTCTGATCACATTTTGTCCATCGTCCGTCTGTCCGTCCATCACATTTTGTCCATCGTCCGTCTGTCCGTCGGTCAGTCTGTAAACTTTTCACATTTTGAACTTCTTCTCTAAAACCACTTAGCCTTTTTTCAACCAAATTTGGCAGAAAGGTGAATATAAATTGCAGAAATGAAAGGCCAGTTTTTATTCAAAGCTGAGAAAAACTTGAAACTGTAAAAAAAAAAAAAAGGGGGTGCATTTTTAAAAATCTTCTTCTCAAGAACTACAGAGTCAGATTCCAATGTAATTTAGCATAAATCATCCTTATGGAAAGGAAAATATAAATTGCAAAAATTAAGTGCTAATTCTGTTCCAAATCTGAGTTAATTACGAAAATGATAATAAAGGGGGGGGGGGGGGGGGGTCAATCAGTTTTTAACTTCGGGTTCATTATTCTGTATTTCAAAAACAAGGTTCTTTGTTTAAAGCAGCCATATTGGACGCTTGATACAAGGGTCAACCTGACAAAGATCAATTTGTTTGTTCTGCAGCAGTTCATGTGCAAAGGGAATCTTTGAAACATGCAACATTTATTGGTGCCGATATTTTGAAGTAAATTGAGGTTGAGGGTGCATTGATTTACCCAAAAGGACCCAAAAGAACCCAAAAGGAGCTCAAAAGGACCCAAAAGGACTCAAGAAATAATTTGATATTGGGCCAACATATGATACTTTTTTCATATATTTCAATTTTTATACGATAACTTGCAGGGAAGTCTTCATCCATCATAAAAATGTGAAATGTTTTGATTTCATACAATAAAATATTTATATCATACAGTTTTTAAACCAAACTAACTAATAAGACATTAATGGATCAGCAAACTATGGACGATTCTTTGTGATGTTTACAATACTGCGACCTATTTTATAATTAGCTATGGGGATGAAGTACATCTTAATACAAATTATGCAATACAGAGGGCCCCGCTTAATATAATACCCGTTTAATATTATAGTTCGGTTAATATAATAGTTTTTCAAAACACAAAACCATTTCTTAATAAATCATTGTATTTTACATAGGTTATTATAATAGCTTAAAATGTGCACCCCGCTTAATATAATAGAAAGATCACACCTGTCAATTGAGTTTCACACCTTTTTCACGAGCTAGCCCCTCATGAGAAGCTGTATAAACACTCTGACTCCCCAAATCACTTTGAAATTTACCGACAGTGCTGGCCAGACGGGATTAGTCACGCCTCACTGCACGTGGATTGGGTACTTTACCTATGCACCTGTCAAGTGACATCGCAGTGTATATTGAAGTTCTTTACAGTTTGAATAAGTGAATGCCTCTTATTTTTGTAAAATAATTTATAACAAATGGGGTATTTTACATGGCTTAGCATTGTACATGATGTTCCATTGGACGATTTGTACTGCAGTTACGTGGTGACAAAATCTTTTTTAAGTATGCCTTTATCCTAAAGGAAGAATGGGCTAAATAATTCAAAGAAAATAAAAAAATTCTGCATAGCTTTGTGGATTATTTGATTTTTAATGAAAGAAGTTATTAAAAACGAATTGTCCCACGAATGCCTTATTAGATTTAGTCAAAACCGGAAGTACAGGCAGAAAACAAAATGAAAGCATGTCAACCCATCGGAAGCATATTGGTGGATCTTGCAATTTTCCCAGCTTGTAATAGTTAACTTTATCCATGAAATTAACTTTTTTGAAGCATTTAAAGTAAAGGTTTAGAAGAATTCATCAATTATTGTGGAAATTACATTGTCTAGAAATAGATATTAATAAAACATGACGTGAATAGGTACATATCATACTTGTACACATTGAATTTAGCTAGGTTCGGTTATTATTATAGTCCGGTTAATATAATAAATTTTCCTGACAAAATAACTATTATATTAAGCGGGGTCCACTGTATAATTGAAAAAAAATGTTCAAGTTTTATTTATATATTTTTATTTGCAGGTGAAAAAAATTCACTTTCTACAAACATTTCGAAGTGAAATTAAGCTATAAATAGTAAATAAAATCCAAACTTTTTAAGACTTTTGGATCTCTTTCGTGTCCTTTTGGGTTCCTTTTGTGTCCTTTTGGGATTATCTTGGTCCTTTTGGGTCCTTTTGGGTAAATCGATGTACCGGAGGTTAAAGATTTCAATGCGTTGACATTTTCAGTTGTGACGGTAGTTTTAGTTTGTCTTGATTTTTGTTTCATTTCATTATTTATGCTTTTTAACTTTGGGAAATGTCGCCTGTTTTTTGAAATTTTTGCGTATCAAATCAAACAAAGGTTTCGATAAATCAGGCAGCTGACTGTTTACCGGCGTCTAAATGAGCAAAATCTGATGCATTAACAACTTAATAAAATACAATTCATTTAATTCAGTCGCTATTGGTAATTTGGTATGATCTCTGAGTAATGGTTGATTTATACATTGTCTTTTGTTAAGATTCTTTAGATAGCATTTTCTCGAGTCTATTCAGTCTAAACAGAGATTATATTTGCTGATGGAAATGTGTAGGTATATATATGATTCATTTTGAAAAATCGTGCTCTGTGTTTTAGTGCATTTTTTCCCAGTTTTTGGGTGGGCCTTAGTACAACAGAGTGATATGCCTGTCAATACATTAAATAGCTCTTTAACTTATCACATGACAACATATTTCATTTAATTTCATACAAGTTCACGCCAGGTAAACAACAATAGTTTATAATGGAGAAGACCAATTAAATTTTTGAATGTTTTTAATTTGAGGAATTGAGCGCATTGAGGTGCAATTTTCTTCTTTCACATGTAGGTAGATTTTAATTAAATACAATACCTAGTAAGTAGTTCAGGGAGCAAATGTACCAATATGCTCTCGTATTTTTTTTTGTTAATTGAATTTTCCACTTTCACAAAATATGTACATTTCTCATATTGGAAAAACCTTTGACTTTAAATATCTTATTCTGTACAATATCTATGTAGTGAAAGTGAATTTTACTCCTTATATGTTGATAGCTTTATAAAAAGGGAGGGGAGGAGGCTAAAGTGAAAGGGAAATGGAAGTTAACAGTGTACCCCTACTGAAAATTTATATCTTGCATAGGATCTTCTTACTTTCTGTAAAAATGGTATTGCAAAGATTAAGTATATTCAAAAATAAGTGTTAAGTTCAGATATTTATTTTTTGTTAATCTACCGAGGGGCCACATGGCACATTATCCTTTGAACGCCTGTATAGAGCCATTGTTACTCAGGTGAGCGATGTGGCCCATGGGCCTATTGTCTGTTTAGGCACCAGTGTATGAGAGAGGAGATTTTGTGGGCTACTATATTGGTATTCAAGATCTCTGAAGTTTCCAATTTTATAGCTCAAATTATGGTTTTTATGAACATAGGTTAAATAATTACATTTATTAAAAAGGGAGACTCTAAATATTTTTAGTTTTCCTAGACACCCTTTTAACACATAAAATGACATTCCTCCTGTTAATTAGGGTACTGATAAGGGATATGTGTCTCTTGTTTATTGCTGGCAAAATGCCTGATTGCTTTTTTAATGCTTTAATAACTGACATATACATGTATATATTTTCAGATCCGCAGTATCAGATTTTGGCTCCAGCTTATTATGACCAAAATGGACAACTGATCATGAATCCCAGAGGTCTCAATACTCCAGTACGCCTTGTTTCACCTGCTCCAGTCCTAGTCAGTGCAGCTACTGCTGCAGTTAGTCAACAAGGTAAACGTCAAAACTTTCATCTTTAATAAAATGAGTGTTCAACTCAACTGATATAAGAGCCAGATAAAGGTTTTTTAGTTTCTGGTGTCTGAATTTAGTTTCTCATCTTCATTTTCAATAGAAACATTATATATAAAAGTGCATATCAATAAATTCATATAATCAGATTAACAGCTGCCATTTATTCATTATAAATGGACTGTTTAAACATACAATTTATTCTTTAGATTGACATGTATGCATAAACATCAACTCATTATAACAGAAAGGCATTAACCATGGTTTAATCCAGAGTACACTGTACATTGTATTTGTAAACCGATAAATAGATATTGTGATGTCAAAATAGTAGTATTGTTTTTTTTTTTATTTTAATACAAAGAGTTCTACACAATATCAGCCTCAAGTTAATGGTTGGGAATTCGATTTCTCAAACTTAAAAGGTGCATTTAAGCTTAATTATGTATCTTCAAAACAGTGACTAACAGTAATCATTTAAACTACTTTGTTAGTTCAAATGAAAAATTTCTCTGCCTTTCCTTTTTCTTTAGATATAATAGAATTTATTTATTTTTGCAGGTGGAACAAGCAACCCTCTTCGTCTTCTAACTACTCAGGCACAACAATTACAGACATCAACACCAGTGAACTTTTCAAACAACAACACCAACAATCCAAACCATATGGGTAGGTCATACATTGGAATTCATATACAATGTACCCATAACTTATTAAAAAAAAGTTTCTATCAGGAATGTGTCCCTGATTTTCACTGTCATGATTGCTAAATATCTCCTAGTAATTGTTAGTCCGTTAAATGAAGTTTGATAAATTTATATTTTATTCAAGTTTCTTTAAAGTTCCCCTGAGTTTATCAAATGACTCAGGTGAGCTAGCTGTTGTCTGTCTTCTATAGATGCATTTGAACATATTCAGCTTCTGCTCAAATAAGAGTTGAAAAATCTAATAAAATTCTTTTTTTCTGTAATGCATATCTTGAATGATGAGAAATGGTAAAGATAATGCCTTTTAGCTCATTTCTGATCACCTTTTATGTGCAATAAAAAGTGAATTGAGATATCTATTAACAATTTAAGCACAATTAATAAAAATAATGCTTTAAAATAATCAGGAGATCAGAGTTATTTTCCACATAAAGATGGTAAACAGAAATAAAGGTCACATTACACTTTTGTGTACACTATGTCAATATTTATTTAATTGATGTGTATCTTAGATCAGTTATAGTTCTACTGCATACATAAATAGAGAAAAAAAGGATTTAATTAAATCAAAATTTTGGCAAAGTATTATGAATCAAAATTGAATGATCATATCCCAAATCCTGAATCTTTCCACCTAAAATCTATTTAACTACCTGAATGGTTAAAAAATCTCATTGTGCAATATAATATTTTTATTGGTGTCAAATTATACTTTATAGAAAATTAGCTTTATTTCAGCTTACTTCAAAATGAGTTTTAAAATTTAAATTTAGGACAGAGAAGGGATTCTTTGGATTACAAGGGACGCCAACAGATGCCTCCTCTGAATCAGTTTTACGGCTCTATTGGAAACATGTCGGGTTCTCCCGCTGGACCAATGGGACTGGTACAGCCCGGACAAAGCATGACCCCTCCTCCATCTCTCTCTGGCTCTTCCTCCAACTTGTCTCTAGGTGAGTAATAGAGCTTGGACAAAGCATGACCCCTCCTCCATCTCTCTCTGGCTCTTCCTCCAACTTGTATCTAGGTGAGTAATACAGCTTTGACAAAGCATGACGCCTCCTCCATCTCTCTCTGGCTCCTCCTCCAACTTGTCTCTAGGTGAGTAATACAGCTTGGACAAAGCATGACGCCTCCTCCATCTCTCTCTGGCTCCTCCTCCAACTTGTATCTAGGTGAGTAATACAGCTTTGACAAAGCATGACCCCTCCTCCATCTCTCTCTGGCTCCTACTCCAACTTGTCTCTAGGTGAGTAATACAGCTTGGACAAAGCATGACCCCTCCTCCATCTCTCTCTGGCTCCTACTCCAACTTGTCTCTAGGTGAGTAATACAGCTTGGACAAAGCATGACGCCTTCTCCATCTCTCTCTGGCTCCTCCTCCAACTTGTCTCTAGGTGAGTTACACAATCAAATTGATTTGTACTGCGTATAGAAATGCCCATGAGAATTGACATATAACCCTATTTTGCTTAATTGCATAATGTATTAAATTGCCATTCCGTGGATTATTGAACTCGGGTGACTGCTAGGCCATTGGCATGTATGTGTGTGTATTTTGATGGGAAGTTGTTGACCATTTTCTTTAAACCATGTTTTACATAATATATTTTCAGCAGGGCTTTCCGGAGGAAATAGAATGTATAATGCTGCTCCTGGTGCAGAGGCAACAAAATTCAGAAATAATCCTGTGGGATCAAACGGTTTCTTCTCTGGATCATCCCTTTTTCCAAGTAGAAACATGATCACTAGAAGGTGCGTTTACTCTGTGTGATTGATCAGTTCATGGATTTAAAAACTAGAAAGATTTTGAGCATCACATTTTTCTCATTTAAATAATTTAGTCAGGTCACATGAGTTACTCAGGTGACCTATTACTATATGTTTTTGCCCAGTAGCATTTGTTTGTCTTTAAACATTTGAGCATATTCATCTTCTTCTCTGAAACTGTCAGGGTTATCTTAACTAAATTTTGGTGTGTAGGATCTAAAGGTGTTAGGGATCATCAGTTTTGTAATACATGAACCCACCCAAGGGACAATTAACTTTTGGTTAAACATGTAAAAATTGATGCAGTATTTAAACATTTAATTCTCTGCTACTGTCCATTTGGTGGACAAGTGCTTGGTTATGGTCAGAAATGTTTTAGATAAATAATATAATTACTTTATTATATTGCACAGTGTTGGGTAAAAAGATTAAAATGTGTCTTTTATTTCAATTTAGTTCATTGTCCAAAGAAGGAACTGGAAGGAGCCGCTTACTAGAGGACTTCAGAAATAACAGAATTCCAAACTTGCAGCTGAAGGACCTTAATAACCATGTAGTGGAATTTTCTCAAGACCAACATGGATCTAGGTATTGAACTTTTTCTTATTTTTAGGGATTCAAGGTTCATCAAAGAAAAACGAGAAAATTACTATTATATTATTCTGATTAGGCCTAAGAAGAAAAATTGTGTGTTTAGGGTAACACTGATGAAAAAATTAGGTTAGTAGGTAGGTAATTTTTTTTAATTTTATCATATTTTTTTCTCCATGAGGGCACAAATACTAAGATAAAATCTTGAGAATGTTTGTTAAAAACAGGTTTTTAATGGAAAAATATGAAAATCACAATCAGATAAAAACAGACATCTAAAAATGGCAGGATCGAGGCATTTTTGTAGGTTAGGTCGGGTTACCCTAAACACACAATATTTTTTTTTAGGCCTTAATATGAAGGATAAAATTTGAGAAATCGATAATTAAGCAAGCGAGTATACAAAATTTCAAGTTTAGTCAAACTGAAACCCATGTGGGTCATAGAAAAAGGGAGAGGTATTAATTAGGTCCAGTTTGTTAGTGCAACAATGCTAAAAGCTACATTTCGGAACTGAATTGGCCAAGTATTCCCATACCAAATAACCCAATACAGAGGGTTCCACTTAATCTGATAGCGGTTAATCTGATAATTCGGTGAATCTGATATAATATCAAAACACCAAACCATTTCTTATATATCCCTTTATATTTTTTCCTGATAATCTGATAGGAAAAAATGTCATTTTCGGTTAATCTGATAGGATTGTGACAGTGTAATATTGATTCCCCACCCTTTTACACCTGTATACACCTATGTTTTTTTGGTTGACACCCCTCTTGTGTACACAGTAACTCTTTCCATGGCATTAGTTACACTTCAACGCACACAAGGGGCTCCTTTCTTCGCAAGATGAAAGCTACCGACATCGGTAATTGTTTCGGATGACTGCACACAGGACTGTCCTTACCTGTGTACAATTTTAATTGTTTGTTTACTTACCAATCGCATGTGTTAATTTCATGCTGGGCTTGCACCATTAAGAAGTATTTAAACGTAATTTCTGAATCAAAAATGACAGGCTTTGGAACATGTGACACCGAGGAAATTCTGACTACTTTCAATTTTACATCGTGGTAGAAAACTTATAAATAAAATCAAATATTTTTTTATCATGCATAATTAATTATTTAAGAGCATTTTATAACAGAAAAAGAATTAAAATAAATAGTTCAATTGAAAAGAGGTACTGTTCAGACAGCCATTTCCTCTTATTACTTCCTGTCAAAATGGCGGCCACTTTAAATCCATCGTAATGTAGAGAAACATATTCTTTTGGGCATTTACAAACAAAATAAAGACTTTCATGCTATTTCATTGCTATTGCAAGGTAAATTATTTCATTTCAAACTGTTGACATACAAATTATATCCTTTCATTGATAAATTATGTCTTGAAACAATTTATATTTAATTCTATACCAAAATCAAAGACCACAAAACCGCTTGACTTGAACTTGAACTTTATTTATTTTACAACGATTGATAAACAAGTTCTACAACTTATATTAATATCTCTCGTTGGCACGGATGTGAGCGTGAGGGGGTCATTAATGTGGGAAGAAGCCGGAGTACCCGGAGAAAACCCACGTGCCCAAGCGGGCGACCGCCATACCCTATCACATACAACCACTGTCGATCACGGGGATCGAACTCGGGTCGCAGCGGTGAGAAGCGAGTGCATTGTCCACTACGCTAAATCGGTTATTCTGATTTTCGGTTAATCTGATAATTTTTCCCTGACAAATTGTCTATCAGATTAAGCGAAACCCTCTGTATAAGATATCATGAAGTTGAAGAGTTTTCTCATTCTCTCTTTTCAAACAGATTCATTCAGCAGAAGCTAGAGAGAGCCTCCCCACAAGAGAAAAATGTGGTTTTTAATGAAATCCTGGCACACGCTTACAGTTTAATGACGGATGTATTTGGCAACTATGTCATCCAGAAGTTTTTCGAGTTTGGCAGCAATGAACAAAAACAAACTTTAGCTCAGCGTCTAAGAGGACACGTTTTACCTCTGGCATTGCAGATGTATGGTTGTCGTGTCATTCAGAAAGCATTGGAAACCATTCCATCCGATCTCCAGGTGGAAATAGTGAAAGAACTTGATGGCCATGTAGTTAAATGTGTGAAAGATCAAAATGGCAACCATGTTGTGCAAAAATGCATTGAATGTGTTGACCCCATTCATTTACAGTTCATTATCGATGCATTTAAAGGGCAGGTAGGTATTTTCTGTGTTTTCATTCCACATTTCAATTGTTTGGTTTTTCTGTTTGAAGGAGAGGACATATCAATCTGATGGGTTTTCTCTCTCTGATTCCTGTAATACATATTTATTAAAAAATCTTTGATAATTGTGAAAAAGAAATGAAATGATATAACAAGACATTAACAAAGTAAGTGTACAATATAGGTTATTGTGTATGTAATGTGAAACATATCATGGATATGAACTACATACTTGTTTAAAAAATCAACTTCACTCATAAGCATGCAGAGAGATATAAATTCAAAGTAATAGCAAGGAAACAGAAGAAAGTACACTTCCTCCATTGTAGAATTGCTCATTAAAAAAACCTGTCATGTTTTCAATGTATATGTATTTTTTGGCAGGTTCTTGCATTGTCCACTCATCCTTATGGTTGTCGAGTCATTCAGAGAATACTGGAACATTGTACTAAAGAACAGATTGCACCAATCCTAGAGGAGCTGCATCAAACAACAGAAAGATTGGTACAAGATCAGTATGGGAATTATGTTGTACAGCATGTTCTGGAACATGGATCCCATGATGACAAGAGTAAAATTGTTGCAGAGATTCGAGGAAAAGTCTTGGTCCTAAGTCAGCACAAGTTTGCAAGGTAATATGGGTACACTACTGCTCTCGAACATCTGAATCAACCCACTAAGAGGTCACATCTGAATCAACCCACTAAGAGGTCACATCTGAATCAACCCACTAAGAGGTCACATCTGAACAACCTTTTGATAAACCAATCACATTGTGACTGGAAAAACTCTGCCAGGAAAATTTTAGCTAATACTTGTATTAGCATTATTCAAGGTGGCCACTTAGTCATAAAAAGCACTAACTATCAGGAATACATATAGTTGATGAAAATGTGCATAGTATGTAGGTTTTTGCTTGGTCGAAAAGATTATGATCTTATTTTTGATATTTAGATTCTTAGGTTTTTATATGTGACCTCTATTTGAGTTGATTCAAATGTTTAAGAGAGGTAGCGTATCAGAACAGTTATTTTAATCAGATTGACAGAGGCTAATGTGGTTCATAAACTCCAATGTTATTGATATTTCAACAAATTGATGTACTGCTGAGATTGATGGAGATGAATGTAGAGGCCCATGGACCTAATATAGCAATAATTCACTTGATGATAAAATTCTTTTTTTTTTTGTAGTAATGTTGTGGAGAAATGTGTTTCATACTCCTCAAGAGCAGAGAAAGCAATGCTAATTGAAGAAGTGTGTGCTTTAACTGATGGGTAGGTTTTTATGTTGATTTACTGGCTCTTCCTTTATGAGGTCAAAATTAATCGCTTCCCTATTTAGATAAATTCCTAATTTACTATCACTGTCACAATGTTCGGTATGAACATTTTTGCATATTGACGTCCATGTTTATTGGAAACCTGAAGTATTTTCTTTGGATTAAGTCATTTTTAAACATGCAAAATATAGGTTAGGCCTAAAAAAAAATATTGTGTGTTTAGGGTAACCCGACCTAACCTACAAAAATGCCCCGATCCTACCATTTTTAGATGTCTGTTTTTATCCGATTGTGATTTTCATATTATTTCCATTAAAAACCCATCTTTAGATATGAATCATCCCTGACAATCTGACGAAAGAAGAGAGATTTACTTTATAAAGGTTAATTGAAAAACAGGGATGACATAGTCATTAAAAAAGCAGACAAAGGATCCACAGTAGTTGTCTTAGACAAACAAGCGTATTTAGCTGAAGCCAACAGACAACAGACAGACGATCGTTTCTACAAGAACCGAAGAGTTTTCAGATGTCATCACTGACACCCTGGACAAAATGATGAAATTGGTGTTAATGTTTACAAAATGCTTCGCCCAACCAACTGTAGACTGGGTCAATTTTATCTGCTTCCAAAAATCCATAAGGAAGGAATGCCTGGACGCCCTATAGTTAGTGCCATTGGTCATCCCACAGAGAAAATATCTGAATTTATAGATTTACACCTCCGCCCACATGTAAAAGATTTGCCATCATACCTCAAGGACACTTAAGATTACCTGAATAAAACACTTTCCTCTGGCCTTCCAGACCATACTCTTCTCGTTACAATGGATGTCACATCCTTGTACACGAATATCCCTCACGATGAAGGTACCGAGGCCTGTATGGAGGTATGGGACAGTAGAACAATTCAGCATCCTTCAACAGAATCTCCACTCAAGCCCCTTGAACATGTTCTCAAGCTGAACAATTTCAAGTTTAAATGCGACAGTACATACAAATAAGTGGAACAGGTATGGGCACCAAAATGGCTCCCTCTTACGCCATTTTTATTTACTGGAAGATTGGAACGCAACCTCCTCCTTAGAGCTCCTTTCAAACCTTTGAGCTGGTTGCGGTTCATAGACGATATTGAGATGAAATGGGTCGAAAACCAAGACTGCCTAAATGACTTCATTACCTTTGCCAACTCCTTCCATAATTCGGTTAACTTCACAGTTGACATATCTAGTTCAAAAAATGTATTTTTGGACACTACATCAACTCTGGAAGATGGTGAAATAAAATTCAGTCTCCATACGAAACCCACTGATTCTCATTTCTATCTCAAGCCATCTAGCTGCCACCCTGCCCATACTTTTAGAGGAATTCCTATAAGACTAACAACCCAAATCAGACGGATCTGTTCTTCTGATGAAATCTTTGAAGAACAGAGCAGGATATTAAAATCCCATCGGTGTAATCGAGGCTATAAAGCCAACACAGTACAATCTGCAATTAATGAGATAGTTACAACAGATAGGAAAACCCTTTTGCAATACAAAGACAAAACAGACAAAAGCAGGGTTCCACTTGTCACTACCTATCAACCCGTCCTTAAGAACCTTAACAGCATCCTTAGAAAAGTTCTGCCCATTCTTTACATTAACGAAAGAATGGTCGACCAGTGGTGGTGTTTAAACGCCCTAGGAACTTAAAGGACATGGTAGTGTGAACAAGATTAGACAACCCGTTGCCAAATGGGAGATTTAAAACATGTTCAGATGCCAGATGCCCTCTGTGCAAGCACAGCACCAATGCTGACAGTTTAAAAAGCCCCATCACAGGTCGCAGATATTTGGCAACATGTCTTGCCGCACAGACAACTGCATCTATCTCATTAGTTGCAAAG
Organism: Magallana nippona; assembly: GCA_033439105.1. Classification (NCBI taxonomy): domain Eukaryota; kingdom Metazoa; phylum Mollusca; class Bivalvia; order Ostreida; family Ostreidae; genus Magallana; species Magallana nippona. Next base: position 26,886,453 of record CM065926.1, read on the forward strand.
TTTGCTCTAAGCAATACATTAGTGAAAAGGTGACTACCGCAGAAGAATCAACAACCACCACTCTACCATAAAGACCAAAAAATCAAGGAGCCCGTCGAGGAACATTTTAATATGAGTGGTCACAATTGGGAAGACATGACAGTAGTGGTTAATGAACATAATCCTCATTGGACAGTCACAGAGAGGAAAAGCAAGGAAAAGTTCTGGATACACAGACTCAAATCATTCAGACCTGATGGCATGAACAAGCAAATTGACTTCACTAGAATGAACGTTTCATAGCCTAACGTCACCTGATACCCATACAGTAATTTTACCAAGTCTGTCAACTGCGCCTCTTTCAGTTATTAGTTTCCTTTACTATCTTTTATTTGTTATTATTATTTCTTATTAGTTTCCTTTACCATTTTTATTTGTTATTATTATTTCTTATTAGTTTCCTTTACTATCTTTTATTTGTTATTATTATTTCTTATTAGTTTCCTTTACTATCTTTTACTTGTTATTATTATTTCTTAATCTTTGATTAATTTATTTTTTCTCTTTTACATCAAACTCCGATTCATTGTAAACTCAATTCCTTAGATTAATTAAATAATTTGGATCTAAACCAAAGTGCCGTACGACTTAACAACGGGGGGTTAAATTTTCCTTTATTAACTCGGAGGTCAATTTTAATTAGCTAATTTACTCAATCATGCGTGAAGTTGGCAGTCGATTGATTTCTCAAGAGCGATCGACCGCATTGCCAACACCTTCTCTAACAATGTGAACTAAAACTGTGTAAAATGTTGTTATTTTTTTTATAGTTCCTGTAGTAGTGTTAGTTGTAGTGCAAGGTTTTGTTTTCTTTGTTTTTACCACTGTAATTTATTTCTTGTGTCCTGAAGAAGGGACTGGTTGTTCCGAAAAGGACTATGTGCGGTATGGTCAAATATCTGCCCCCAATTTTAACCAATTTTTAAATAGTTTCGTGTAAAAATCAAATCTTCATAAATCATTATACAGAGGATGCCTATCACTTTAATCTTGATTTTAGTCATCATTGCTCATTTGCTGTTTATCTATGATGTCACCTAAATGACCTAATTCCTGCAAATTTGCAAACAAACGAAAATATTCTCATTTTTGCTTTATATTTTGCATTCGTAAGTATAGAGCGCAGTTCTGCTCAAGTACGATTTTAACATAGCTTTTCTTCAGATAATTATACACATTATACTAAAAACTGGTACTTGAGCAAGCCTGCGCTCGATGTTTCCCAGTCGAAAAACCATCGGAAAACACCCATATTTTGCTACAAAACATCAATTTATCAAAATAAGGCAATCTTTATGACGTCTTTTCTACATTATGACGTCACTGTGGTGATAACCTTTTACACCCTTATTTTAATATGATTTTAACTATCTTCCACCTTATTTTTAAAGCTTTTTATAAAACTTTAATTTTGGGGGCGAAAAATGCATAATACCGCACATAGTTCTTTGACAATTTCAATTGTTCATGTCGTTAACCATTTTCAGTGCTTTATATTACCACAGATAACAATATATAATAATCTTAATATTCAAGGATCATCACTTATATTTTTAACATGGCAGGAAAAGAGCTGTATACTAAGGCTTTAAAACACTGTATAAAAAGGTTGTTGATACTTGTTAAAAAATTCAGGATTGTATTCTATAAGCTTTTACACCCTATTGTTGAATAGATTCTTGATATAGTGGCTTCATTTGCCTGTGATTCTAAGTAAACCTTTCATGAACCACAGACTGATGGTTTATCTCTGATGAACAAATTTTCGAAGCCGATATAATGTTTATTTATTTATTTTGTAGGCCACAGAGTGCTCTCTACATAATGATGAAAGACCAGTTTGCAAATTATGTTGTGCAGAAAATGATTGACGTAGCAGAGCCCAAACAACGCAATATTTTGATGCACAAAATTCGTCCCCATATTGCAACGCTCAGAAAGTATACCTATGGCAAACACATTTTGGCTAAATTGGAAAAATTCTTCATGAAAAATAATTCAGACCTTGGACCCATAGGAATGCCTCCAAATGGTGCTCTTCCTTGAAGAAAAGAGGACTAGAGACCAAATATTGTTATTCTTTTTGTGCATTTGGATACTTATAATAATATTGTGGGTTTTTTTCCTTATTGTATTTGATATTTTGCTTGCCTTAGATTGCTAACATAGTATAGATTTGTATCATTCTATTTTACTGTATGGGCTGTTTTTGATTGTGTATAGCTCAGCAGAGCAAAATTATATTTTTTCGCATGTTGTCCTAACTGCAGTTAACATCTCTGGTAATTGGAGGGGGTATCTTCTTTTTTTTTTGCCAACCACTTGATCACATGTATTGATAAAATTATGGTCCATTCAAAGATTAAAGTTGAGTTTAAGGTGAAGTAGATTTTATGATATGGCTTTTTTATATTCAGGTTTCGGTCATTTAACATTCAGTGATTAGTGCAATATGTCAGTGACCCTTTTGAACACAATGTGTTGTATTAGAAAGATAAGTGTCCTATTGATTTTAGTGTGTGATGAAAGTGTTGAGCACACTCTGTGTTTGAAAATCCTTTTAAAGCAAACCTTGCCTAAACCACAAAAAACCATCAATAGACCCTTTCACAATAACTGCAGTACTGCTCCCTTGCTAGGCATAATGAAAAATTTTGGCGATTTTTCAGTTGGTAGATGATGGAATGACGTAGATTAAACAATTGACGTTATGTCATATTTCACTAAACTGTGTCATTTTGCACTGCAAAAGAGCAGTATTGCAGTTACTGTGAAAGGTTAAATAGGTCAGAATATATGCCTTGACTTCACGTGTTTGATGTGTATATATTAGTAGTGTTGTAAATATTGTAAGGACTGTAACTATGCATCTTTCCTCAAAATACCAGTTAAGGTTTACTTTGTACAGGATTTATGTCAATTGATATAAAATAGTTGATGTAAATAGTGTAAAAAAAATATCCAACTAATCCTGTTTATATAAGTTATACTTTCCATTCCAATTCCTCTGTGAATTTTAGTTTCCATCAAATCTTAAGTGTTCAAGCAATGAATTTATACATACCAATGAATGCAATACAAACATTGATTAATGCTATTGGTATCATCATCTACTGATATGATTACCTCTCAAAGTAGGATTAACTTCATTAGAAGCAATTAAGGCCTTAGCTTGTCTAATGATGTTATGTACTTTTTAAACTTCTTTCTTCAGACTTGAAATTTGTTGGCTTCTGATTTGTATTTTTTTTTTATTGATACCTTTGTTAGAATATTATTTCATATCATTGAAACAAACACAGGATTTAATGCCGGTCAATTATCCTTTTTGCATTGTAGATATATCACTGTACAAAACCACATAATGAAAATTTCCAAGTGAATTGTAAAATATTGTATATTTGTACAAAGAAAAATCATATCACTGTTACACATTTGGGGTAACAGTTGTTTGGTGCTATTACATCACAAGAGTGATGTTAAAACTTCTCATTATCATTATAGGTCTGTAGCTGGATTACTCTGTAAACATTCAAATATTAAATTTTGAAAAATTGAATCAATTGGACAATTTGTGTGATTTCAAAGGTTGATGCTTGTGTATTCTCCTCCTAACATATGTGAATCATTTTGTAGATGCATTGACTAGCATATGATCATCCTTTACATTTGTTATCAAGTAGTGAAGATTGCGTGTTGATTATATCTATTTTGATGTTATTTGTTTTCATGCTTTCAGTGCTTTGCAATTTTCTTCATACTTCATTTAGTACGTGTGAATATTCTCTATTTTCACTATTTTAACATTCATGTTCATATGTAATGTAATGCATAATTCATACATAATGCAGATGTTAATTATATTGCTTAGACTGAAGCTTAAAAATTATATTTCATCATAAATGTGTAGATTTATATGATGCAAACTTCCATGGGTCCAAGAAATAGTAATGATGATATTTTTGTGTGATGGGATCGTGTTTAGTTGCACTGCAATTTAAAAATATGATTTGCATTGTAGATATTCACTGTACAATAGTTATCAAATGTTTATGTATAAATTGTATAAAGCTTTTGAATGTAGTGAAAATATATGTAGCAAAAGTACATTTATTCACTCTGAATAAATCATGTCATGAATCAGTTAATTTTGTTCTTTTGTCCCCAGTTTGCCTGCATTCCTTAAGCAGATGTGTTTATGGGTTGGTGGATTTTGTTTCTAAGTTTAGAGAAGAGAAACGGAAAATTTAGATTTATTGGTATGAAGAGGTATAGCCACTCAGTACACGGTATCGCCTACAATATACTAGTAGGGCTTTTTACAAACATCAGACGTAATCAGTACTTGGCATTATATAGATGAAAAGACTGTAGAGAAATGTAACTTGCAACAAAAACCTGGCGAAAAGTGTTTTAATTACAAATAGAAAATTGATCACACTTTGAACAAAAATACAGATTTGAGCATTTCGACCACGAAACTTCTTGAAAAGTACAAGACCAATTATTGCCATTTTTGGTTTGAAGCATCTCTAGGATGAGAGGAATATAAATTATGAAATTTCTTATCATACTACCCACGGGCCTCGTGGGCAGGGCCAAATAAGCAAAAAAGGGCCAAATTTTCAAAAGTCTTCTTCTCTACTCCCATATATATTTGAGAAAAAAACTAAATGCATGGTTATGAGGTCCCTGGGTCAAGGGTTCAGGCCCTAGGGCGGGGCCATTATGGACATATAGTCAAAATGTATTAAAATTAGAAAATCTTTTATTCCACTCCCTAGGTTCTTGTAGTCAAATATAAAATCTAGACGTGTATTGATTTTAAACTTTATCTTCATTAATTGGTAGATAAAAGTTCTAGAAATAAATGTGACAATAGAAAATATAGTTTTTATTGCTGTTGCAACAATGAACAACGAGTATTAATTTTCGATCCGCGCCTGATAGTATCAATAGTGAAACAGACTATACTATTTTATGCAGAATGTTCCTTGAAAATGGCTCAATATACTATGTTTTTACATAAAACAGACACCCATTCTTTTTTTTAAAATGCATGGTATTGCACACCAAAAGCATCAAGCATGGCTATGATTTTATCAAGCAACCCAATGTTTATATTTTCAACCACGTGTAGAATGCTTGAACATGAACGATAACTCTGTTCTGAATATCATCGTTTAGTTTAACCGCTAGATGATGAAATAAGACAAAGATTTCAATAGATTTTTATGTTTTAACATATATCAAAGTAAGATATGATATGAAAACGACTAGTACTTACATATTTTGAGAATATTATCCGAACACTCATACTTCAGCTCGAAATTTCAAAGGAACTGAATAAATCTCGAGGAAGTCTCGTGAACTTTCATTCGAGCACCCCTGGATTTAATACAGACTAACAACGATAAAGAAAACATTCCGAACACATTCGCAGGGGTGCCGTTGGCAGTGGAATAACGCGTTCGGAGAAAAAAAAAAGAAAGAAACAGTTAGACAGAGAACGTTGTAAAATGAGAATCGATATCGGAAACTACTTTGAGCGGTGAACACGTATTAAAAACTTCATATTTAACTATATGAGCTTGCCAGCTTCTTGCTATAGACAGGTGGGTCACACAGCGATGTGTTTTCTTTGTTTTACAAGATACTTACTCATAACAGAAAAGAAGCTTATGTGTATGGTACGATATTCATTGTCTGAATATGATAAAATTTGTATAGCTATCACTTGAATACTAAGAAATCTTTAAATTGTATATGTTTTTAGTCGAGAGGTCTCCAGAAGGGACCATTTTGACGTTCTATTTCATTATTATGTATGTTGTCAAATGTATGAAAATAATGGTGCAAAAGAGCTCTTACCGATTGTCATCGACACCAATACGCAACCATACTATAAAATACAGATGACAATATATGGTATTTTTTTCTGTTAACTGCACACAAACCTGTTTATATGAATTCAAACAACTGTAAACAAACCTGTCGTATTACCTCGTTCTGCATGCTGCTTTTCTGAATTACTATTCCTGCGCAAATCCACCTCAAACGTTAATCGTCTATGGAATATGCATAGGTAAATCGCCGTTATTCATTTTCAATTTATGGCTAGTACCTCGTTAATATTTATAAAAAAAAATTGCAAAATTTTCTTTAAACTTTTTTATATATATCTAGTCATGCTGACAAAATTTGGGTCTGGTTTTCAACATCGCAAAAATGCCGTTAAATACGGCATATATACCTTTAAACTGACACATTTTGAACAATGTCAATATTTCGGATCGGGGTTTTTTTATTGTGAAAATTATCGCATATATGCTGTTTTCTTATACCCAGTATCAACGAATTTCGATTAAGGATAAAATCCAATGTGTTTGGATAGAATAAAAATGAAAAGTATGGATGGGCAAAGCCGCATTATTACAATCAATCAAAATGAAGAAATTAAAACAATCAAGTTTAATGATATTACACCAGTCGAAAAAACCCTCATAAATCAGGAATAATGCCTGTTTAAATCACAACTTTCTTTCAAACATAAATCGAAGGAAAATGGCGTGTATACGTCGAACACGTTTACCAGAATATATATCACGTGACACGCTTATCATGAAAGGTCAAGCGAGTTCACACCTGGTAAACAACACTTGTTTATAAAGAGAAATTTGGCATCTTTAAACAATACATATACATAGGCACAGCAAAGTATTTTTTTTCCTTTTCAGATTTGATAAAAATACATGTATTTTGGCCAACAGAGAAAAAAAGCACCGAAGTGTTCGTGTATTTTCAAATATGGGGAGGAGCTAAATAATAAACAGTGTACCCCTATCATAAATTAAGGTGCACATGTATATGCTCGATGTGCTCGCTTTAAGTCGGATAACAGGGTATTCTATTAGGGTAAAAAGTTATGTACACGCATATTTTGAGAGAAATTGTTATTTTTATTCTTTCTTAATTAACTGAGATGGGTATTTGATATCATCCTTTCTTAGTATACTTGTGACTGATTGACATGCAATGTGCCTTCACTTATCCACCCAGTTTATTTAACACTCTTTAATTTCACACATATTAAACACACATATACATGGCATTATATAAAAGAGTGGAACGTCAAAACAGTTAGTGTGCCTCTTGTTAATTTGTTGTGTTTGCCATTGTGAACTTTTGACCCGGCAGCAGTGACCTGCACAATGGGTCATTACTGAATGATGTTACATAACATTTAGGTGCTTGAACTTAAGGTTGACATGCATAGTTCATTAAATAGGCGAAAAACAACTTTATATGCAGTTGTTTTGACCATTAGATGTATTAGAGGCGTATTAATTTATGTATAACGATTGCAATTATATGATATTTCTCATTTATTATGCTTAAAAAAGAAGATGGCGGGATAAGATACCGCAAATGCCCATTTGGTTTTGTAGTAAAATACAATTTCAAATTTAATTTTTTCCAATTAAATCTATTTTATAATGTTATGATACAAGTTTGCAAAAGCATAATTTCTAATTATATTCAGTTTTAAATATTTTGACAAACGATAAGAAAAAAATATTGCCTTAAGTTTTGATGATGTCGAACTCACAACCTAAAATGCCTAGTTTAATAAGGTTACCTAATGTCTGATGCTCTAAACACTGGTCCGTTTCAGTCACAACAAATTGTGTTGTAAATGCTGTATGTGACTTTAGCCACGAACTTACGGACTTTTTTTTCTAAAACGTTCAATTGTTGGGATACAAAATGATCTTTTTAATGTATAGTGGGTCATCTATCCACGTTTTTGTTGATTGAAAACGGTTTGTTATCCATTAGACCTTATTTAGACTATGACAGAAATATGGAGCACAGACCCACTCTAAAAAATGCAGTTATAAAAATTAACACTATTTGGAGGTGTTGATACGCATTCGCCAAGTTAAATTAACATATTTCATGTATTGATCCGTCATTTTAGATATTTTATTCACCCTCTTCTTTACTGCGACCAATTTTACTTCTTAAAAATGATTTTGTTTGTTTGTTTGTGTTACGTACGTGTTACTTATTAAACACATACAGTTTCCAATTAATTGTACAAAGAGCTTTCTGATTGCATTTCAAATAGATGACCAGTAGAGGTCAACCAAGGTTTCTGTAAGAAATGACAACCTGTCAGTATTCCGACACAAGGGCGCTTCCTGTCAAGAGGGGACCATAAAAAGTAATAAATGGTAAATAAAGAGTAAAACGGACAGCGCGTTAATAGCATACCTATATCAGTTATATAGCAAGGCGCATGCTCAGATAAATCAGAAGGATTCAAATCTGCACCAAAACCATCTCACGTCACCCAGAATTGTTTGTGGAACTGAACATTTAAGGTAATATTATAACTGTGTTCTTAAAAGCCTCTAAACTTGTACTCTGCGAGCGTGTATGTGTGTGTGGCGGGGCGGGCGGGGGTATATGGTTCTATTACTGCTCACAAAATGTAGTTAAATACTATGTTTTGCTTTCTTATTATAGAAAATGATGTTTTCTCGCTTTTAACTGGTTTCGTTGTACGAAACGATTCCTCTAACACATGAAAAATGATGTGATTATCATTTGTTAATTAAATTTCATTTTTCGAGTTCAGAAAATATGAACTAGCGAGAGAAAGGGTAGGATTTAGTAGTAACATCTTGTATTCATTGGCTTACTCGTATCATTTCAATGAATGTCGATGCATTATTTAGTGTGGTATTCCATTCCGAAACGATTATCGGAATTATTGTATGACAACGGGTTCAGCATACATGATAAAGTCTAAAGACGATGCATAAGTCCAGTAAAAGTCTAAATCTCTTAAAATCGTACGTTCATTATTATTAGGCTTTCCAAACTTAATTCTTTATTAAACGTCACTCATTCAATTAGATTAGAAATTATCATATGAAAAAAAAACCCCGAAGAACAATATTTTCAATATTATCCTGTCCAGTTAGTTTTAATTTTGCTACTATAAGAAAACGTATCTTTAGAAATCCACACTATTATCAGATACTCGCTAGGATTGTCTTTGTAGCTAAACAATAAAGGAAAAGAAATAACAGACCATTTTGCTGTAAGGATACCTGTTACTTACTCATTTTTTTCCTTTTCGTCGTTATTCAAATAATCTGTTGTGGTTATAACTCTTTCAAATATCAGCTCTGTAGAATTCATAAGGTTATCGTTCAAGACCCAGGGTTCGGGGAGTTTTCTGCAAACAATAATAGGTTCCTCGTTTCTTCCCGCCAGCAGGATCTAAATTGTACTAGTATCCGTTACCAATATTCTATAGAGGCACTAGATATATCTTAGAATAAAGATGAACACATAATTATCGGTCTATTCTTCTGAATTAAATGCAGAACATCGAAAACTTCCCACTTGCGACATAGTCAATTCCCCTTGCATTATGAATATGTTATGTTTAGTAATTTAAACGCATATTAAGAATTAACTAAACATAAATGGGCGTTTATCTAACAAACAGAAGCATGCTACAATGTAGGAATTAAACATTGATGAGCGTTTATTGTTACAAAACACTTATCCAGAGGTTGTTTCCATCACTTCACCCTAATCCTATTTCTCCATTAAGTATATACAGTTTTCTTGGTTTAAATGAGCATCTATCTGGGGTTTTCACTGATATTAAAAAAGCAACTATTAAGATAAATGTGACGTTAAAAGTAAAAATAAATGTACATTGTAACAATAAAATTAGTATTCAAAATGAATGTAACAGTACTATAGGTTAGTAGCTTATATAAAGATTGTTTGATATATTTACAGAAATGACAATGAAGGTATTATGCAGCATATACGTAGCGGCTCTGTTCATTAGTTGTGCGATGTGCCAAAGACCGAGGGCTGGACCCAGATCGAGGAGCTCTTCATCCTCCGGAATGTCAGGTCTCTACCCTCCTACTTATAATTCTTTTTAGTGTCTACTTTGCTCCGCTTCATGGACAAGGATTATGAAAGATCTTAGACTTAAGGGGGCTGGATGCTCAACAAAACTACCCATCAGATCTAGCGTAGCTTTCTTGAATACGAAATTTAGCCATAAACTTTTTCATTTAGAAATTTTTATGATTTACATTTTGAATATATTTCTATAATTTCTATATATTTATACAGAGTTCTTTGTCGTAATGAATTTTTAATATATATACCGTAAAAACAAAAAATAACCACTACCATCAAGCCATCTTAACTTTCAGTCATTCCAAATACTTATTTATCATATGAAATGTGTCGGTAGCAACAGCATAGAGAAACGATTATCATAAATCCCATTGTAGATACTAATATAAAACTTTCATCCTTTGTACAACAATTTCGACATAAGTCTTAGACACCTTATTGATTGAGCTATACTTCATATACACCATGTCCTAAAACGGTTTTGCAACACATTTTTAAATTATTTGTTTATCATAAATTCCTACTTCGAGTCTTCTTCTTAGATTTCCCCCTTATTATATATATCGACCTAATCTGAGATATTCAACAGATATGCGTGTTTTCGTAAAATAAAAAAAAATATTCAAAAAGTGATGGGAAAAGAATCTGTGTCAACATTTTCATATGGTTGTATCAAACACATGATGTACTAGATAAACGTGTGCGTGTTGTAGAATTCATCGTACTAGTGATAAGTGTAATTATTATCCACGTGCAATTCAATTCTAATTTTATCCTATATGTACATGCATGAAAATGAATATAGAAGCCATTTTATATATAGATAGTAGTATAATGTTTATCTTGCTATTGTCATACAAATCAGTAACCAACATTTTTACCTTTACAATCGATGGAATGCACAGAGATGTAGGTTAGTAACAAAGAAAGAGAACTACGCATATATATGTCGTGAGGAAATAATAAAATAGTTATTTAATGTCTTATCGGTCATTAAAACCAAAATATTTCCCACGGTGATGGAAACAGCTCTGTGTTGCCCTTGGCTTTTTTCACAGGGCAAAGGCAGGCACCAGGCTGTTCCCTATAACACATTTGGTGGAAATTCTGTGTTTGAACTGATCGCATAAGTCTAAAATGTGTTATATTAAATCTCCTGTTCAAACAATTTTTCAGAGCAAAGTTTATCGAATTGTATAAAATAAAATCTATCACAGAGAGAGCTTCAGGTTAGCTTAATGATTTAATTAATACTGTTTTTATTTACATGTACACTGTATCATTTTCCCATCATGTGTGCTGATACCGGTATTTAATTATGAATACTTATTTTGTCAGGTTTTTTTTTTTTATCTCTACACTGGTTGTCCATTCATTGCCATTGATCAGACGATAAGTAACTGTAAAGTAAAGTAAAGTAAAATAAAGTAATTAAAATAAAGTAACTGTAGAGTATCTAACGATTCATGCCTTATTAATGACGTCAGATACAGGTACGTTGTCCTAGGAAACATACATGTGTAAGATATAAGTATTCTGGATCAATCCTCTACATCTCTTTTTATTTTTATTATTATTATTACGACTACATAACAATACATCTAATATCGATCATTCTGTGTTTTTCATTTTTATCAAATGAAATTAAATACCATCGCCAGTGATAAAATCAGGGAATACTTTTACATGAAAACCTGAACCTTTTACATTTATATGTGATAATTGAAAATGTTTAAAAGCAAATTAGTTCAATCATGGCGCAATGATGTTTTCAATACATGCAGTTACGGATTTAAAGTGCTCGTAAAAATCAGATGAAAACAGACATGTATCGCTAGAGTCTTTTACTGATTTACCATTTTCAAATGTTAACGAGTTCTTGACTAATTATAATTAGTCGTGTACTCATTAACAATTGAAAATTGAAAGACACTCTCAAAATTTATCGCTAATTCAGCAGTGCTCATAACATTGAATGTCCTTTTTTTGGTATAATTCCTATTATTGAAACGCGATGTAAAGTCTGCACCGTGATGCATGTGTATGTATAATAAGTATTACTTTGGTTTTAATTTCAGAAAATATGATGAATTTATTGATGATGAAATCATGTAAGTATACAGTCAAAAATTGGCTTTCTAATTTAAAAAATAACAGTTTTTGCACATGTTCTTACATTTTCCATCAGGTTTATTGGGGGCTTCTCTAGAAACGTTCTTCTGTTGTGTTTCATGAGAGCTAGAGCAACGAAAAAATGTTTAAAAAATATATTTGGTATATATTAAAAATATATAAAGAATTTGACTATTTTAAAGTGTTTATTAGTTGTGCTATTTTCCTTTTTTAAAGTGATGGGTCCAGGTGGAGGACTAATGGGTGGAAATAACTTGATGACGTTAATGATGCTAGGAGGTGGGGAAATGATGCCAATGGACGATATGCTATCAATGATGATGATGAGAAAAATGTTTTCAGGCGGTATGTCAGGTGGTATGTCAGGCGGTATGTCGTTACCAGGCGCTTCAACCAACACCCAGGGATAACTTCATGTGCTAACGCCTATAGCTTATTGTTATTATATAACATGACTTTGAATGTACACACTGCTTTGTTTGTCTGAGATTTTATAAAAAGGGAAAAATGAAGTTTTTTGTTTTGCTGTTTTCCTCTAGTGCTGTATTGTTGTTGTGAGTTTATTTTCTAGGTTGTGTCACAATACGCTAATATTCATATCTTATTTCCGCTATTGAAAATTAGCAAGACATATTTAAAACATACAATTATTTTCATTGCATTAATCTTTGCAGCTTATCAGTATATACAACAATTATTAAACAAGTAAAGAACAGAATTGGGGACCCTAGTACATGTATATACATAAACAAAAGATATGACACGTCAGATAAAAAAAATCATTTAAAAAACAAAACAAAAATAATTACAGATATTACCTCTTAATTTCATGTTTTAAGCAAATTTATTTGTCGAGGTTTATGCATATAATAAAAAAAATTAAGAATTAAACAATTGAAGCAATTTGTACATCGATGGTTTTCAAAGAAATGCGTTTTGATATTTTAAACGTTATTTCATATAAATTGGACAAACTAAAATGGAAAAAAGTCTTTAAAAGAAAAATAATATCTGTGGATTTTGTGGGTTTTATTATATCTTCCAGTTTTGATGGCTAAACGATGGAAAGACAATCAAAATTTATAATAAAAATTAAAGGGGTATATAAGTCCTTTCAATAACATTTCTAGTTTTCACAGTTTGTGGGTGGCCCTTTAATAAAGACGACAGACTTACGAATTTACTCGATCTTCAAACCTTCTCACCTGTTATTCAGAAAAAAAAACCCAGTCACCATTGGTATATATTTTTTTTATGTCCACAAATATTCCATAGTTTTCATTGTCCGGTAACAAATATAAAGATAATGTAATAATTTTAAAAACGAGTATAAAAAATGGTATAATAATACTTAGCCTAGTTAAACAAACTACAAACTGTGATGAATACAACCATCATACTGATTAAGTAACTTGTTAAAAATAAATGTATATTATTGGACATAAACATTTGGGTATTTATATATATATATATATATATAATACACACAGACAGTTGACGCCTTGATAAAAGAAGAGCATAACCTGTACAATATAGGTAAAAATGCAACACCAAAGATATGATACTGTGCAGGATAATTATGCCAGTGCCATAGTGGCATTTTTGCACCCGTCTAAGGTGTATTTAAAAAAACAACAAATATATCATAGATAGACCACATCATCATACTCAGTCATTGCCCCCCCCCCCCTCCCCCGAAAAAAAAAAACACCCAAAAAACAAACCATGCAATAAAAAACTTTCTTCATCTTTTTTTGCTTTTCAAGAAGTACCACATCTGATCCTCTAAAATCCCCCAGTACTGAATTTTGGTGGTTTTCCAGTGCCCTCCATCTGAAGGGACAATATTATGACGCTGCAATCTGTGAAATTTTGACTTGCTAAGCTTTGAAAGCTGTAAAAACTTGGCAAACATTGAAAACTTTTGGAAGTTACTCTCTGATAAGACAACAGTATAGAGGCAATCATCAAGTCTCCACTATACACCGCTTGTTTAGGATTAGCTGAGGACACCGTCTAATATGTAGTCTGTTACCTAATGTTAGGATAATTTGATTGTTTACAATTATTACATTATATAATAACACAAATAGAGCAAATAGACTTTGTCCAATATTGCCGAACTAGTGTTGAGGATGAATTTCATATTTTATTTGTTTGTACTTTATACGGAACATTGCGCAAATTATACATGAAAATATGTTATTATAAGAAACCTTCTATGTTTAAATTAATTCAACTTTTTAATACTGAAAATGTTAAAGATCTCTGTAATCTTGGTAAATTAATTTCATAAAATATGTTATTAAGAGTCAACTGTAATATATAATTGTAAATTTTTATATTTTCATATATTTTTATTTTTTAAATATTTGTTTGTTTTTTTTTTCTCAAACTGTATATATATATAGTATATGTTATTCTGTGTACGTGCACAAGTTCTCCCACCTCATGTTAAACATATGTTATTTTGATAAGCTGTAAAGCTTAAAGAAATATAGAATTGAATTAAATTGAATTAATTGTTTAATTTATTTTTTAAGCCAAATGGCTTATCAGATCATAGAACATATAATACAGAGTAAAGAATTTGAAATACAGACAGCATATTACAACGACCGTGCATCAGAACATAACTCTATAATCTTATATATGTAGTACACTTAAAATCTTAAAATTCAACAAAACTTTCTTAAGCATCAACAAGATAAACTAATGAAATCAACAACTTATTCATGGAATATTTCCGTATTATTTATTTACAAGCTGCACCAATGTTCTGACGAACAATGACTTCACAGAATAGCGACAGTTGTATTATTTTTAATTGTCTCAAGATTCTCTAACAAAGGCGGGAACATCTTTCATCAACGGATGACTAATTTAAAAATAGGACTAGTTTAGTTGACGTTTTTCCTCTCACGAACGTCTGTTAGTGGCAAGTGGCGAATAGGCGCAGATTCCGCAGAACGTTCCTTTTTTCCCGAGCAGTAGAAATTAATTTGCTCAAAGAAATTCACGTCAGTATGGTATTTCCAAACTCTTTGTTTTAAATTTTCCGAAACGTTTGGTGCTTTTAGTCAACTCTTTTTACTTCGGAGCAAGTTCTGAACTTTGTAAGGTTAATTGCAAATTCTTTCAGGACTTTCTGAGGTTGAGCTGGGTATGTGTAAAAGTAGTTATACGAATCTAACACATTGTGTATCTTTAAAAAGATCAAAGTAGTGAAACTATCTAAGGGAGTTGATTATTTGACTTTATAAAAATAAAATGCTGATTGTTGCAATTATCTGAAGGGGAAAACTATGCAAAAGCCTCATAAGGTTTTCTTTTGGCCTGTTGCTCTTTAAGCAGATAAGAACGTTATATATAGGCAAATATTCTAGATAAACCAAGAAATTAGCTACGGATGTAATTATATTTAATTAATGAACAAAATTTCGCAAGAAGGAGTTTTCACCCACACAAAAATATAAGCCTCATATATAGGTAAACTCTCCCCACCCCAGGAATAAAAACTTAAATTTAACATTGATTAATTGGGTCTACAAATAATATATGTGTCTTTGCCCCATTCCTTATGTTGTGTTAATTCTTAAAGGATTCTACAGGCACTGATAAGCTTTGTTGCTGGAAGAATTTCATTTTCAATTATTTTAGGCAGCATTTCTGTTTTGAACATATGATTTGAATACATGCAGGTCTATATACTTTGGATGACTTACAGTAACAATCTTCCCATTATTTAAAAATCAACTCCCAAAAATAAATATATAGGCCTTAACTTCACCTTCCCAATAATCATAACGCATGCTTTGCAGACGTGCTTGAGGACAGGACTGACGACACCCCCCCCCCCTCCCTTCCAAGTATAGACCCCCGGGACTATGCTCCTTTTTTCATAAAATTATCCTTTCATTACATATTTTTGATCTGATTTATACTTTCATTGTGAAAAATTACCTAAAACAAACATTGTTCAAAAATCAGATCCATATATATATATATATATATATATATATATATATATATATATATATATATATATATATATATATAAAACTTAAATGAATAAAAACACAAAGTCAGAGTAAAACATAAGCGCTTTCATTTTCATCTTCAGATGTTTTACAACTAACCAAGGTAACGACGTCATTATGACGGCATAATAACGTAAACAAAGTCTCTGGTGTTGACGTCACAATTTGCCGTATTTTTCAAGCATTACAGATATTAAATATGAAAAACAATGTAATTTAACACAAACTCACATTAAAATGGTGCATGGATGTTAGAATAAACTGTTCAATTTCGGTTTAAATGTTCTTATAAAATGTTTTTCTTTTTCTCGTCTTTCAATAGTATTAGACTCGCGCATTTTATAAAAGGGGAAAACAGTAAAAGATTTCTGTCCACATACGTCCAGATGTTCACTGAGTTTTATTTTACGATATTCCGGTGCATTAATATGCTGTTTATGTATCCGGATTCGTTCCCGTAACGCATTTCCTGTTTCCCCAATATAAAGTTCTCCACAACCAGAGGATGTGATTACATAAATAAATTTCTGGTATGGCATGACATGTCATTGTTGATTGTAAACTCTTTTCCACCAAAGTTGAATTTCTGAATGTCTGGTTAATTTTTTTGTACATCATGTCTTCCAAATATCCTAGGGCTAACGTCGCATATGTTGGAGCCATTTTGGTCCCCATGGCGGTTCCCTTGATTTGTATTAAGTGTTTACCATTGAAAGTAAAAGTATTGTTTGCAAGAACGATTTCCACAGCTTCTAAAATAAAATCTTTTAGAAAGCGGTTTATTTTCTCGGGATTCTTATTCATCCAATACTTTATTGCTTCAAGTCCCAGAGAGTTTGATATGTTACTATACAAATTGATAACAAACAGTGTCAAACACTGTCTATTACAAACAAATAGATGACAATAACGACAAGAAAACTATGCAAAAAAAAAAATCAAAAATATGTTAAAACGACATAAAACAACATCTAATTGAACAGATAAGGAAGAAGACTACTTAACAAATTTTGAATTTAGAGAAAGCAACTTTTACGGTCTTCCAAAAGTACACAAATCAGTACAAATCAAGGACGCAATAAAAACCCAGTGTTCGGAGTACATTCATTGTCCGAATCCAAGTGATATCTCTTTCCAATCAATAGTAGGCGGACCTTCAGCACCAACTCAAAGACTCAGTAGTCTATTAGACATTCTTTTAAAACCATTTTGTAGTGAAGTCAGAAGCTACGTTCAAGATTTCCTCCGTCATTTATCAGAAAGAATTGAGGAAAACAGCAAATTTGTTACACTGGATGTTATCAATTTGTATAGTAACATATCAAACTCTCTGGGACTTGAAGAAATAAAGTATTGGATGAATAAGAATCCCGAGAAAATAAACAACCGCTTTCTAAAAGATTTTATTTTAGAAGCTGTGGAAATCGTTCTTGCAAACAATACTTTTACTTTCAATGGTAAACACTTTAGACAAATCAAGGGAACCAAAATGGCTCCAACATATGCGACGTTAGCCCTAGGATATTTAGAAGAAATGATGTACAAAAAAATTAAACGGACATTTGAGGAGGACACTGGAAAATGTATCTTAACAAACTGGAAAAGATACCTCGACGATTGCTTTATAGTCTGGAACTCAGGGGATAGCAACTTCAAAACTTTTAAAGAAATATTAAATGAACTTAATCCGGACATTAAATTTACAGCAGAAGAAAGTCTTGATCGTATTTCGTACTTAGATATTCTATTAACCAAACAGGACGAAGTCATCATGACTGATATATATTACAAACCCACTGATACACATCAGTATTTACATTTTAACTCGTGCAATCTACGGCATACGAAAAGAGCAATACCTTATAATTTAGCAAGAAAGATATGTACCATCGTTAACAGTGAGCCTGCGAAAATACAGAGATTACATCAACTGAAACAGTTCCTGAGGAAACGAAATTATCCAGTAAAAATTATCGATGACGCCATTGAGAAATGTAAGAAGTTAGAAAAGATTTACTGAACCCCATTCAACGGAACAAAACCCAATCCATAATCCCGTTAGTAACAACATATAACCCGAGAAATCCAAACGTAACTCCTACAGTTAAACATCTTAACGAAGTCTTGAAGACGGATGAAACCTTTTCTAAAATATTTGAAAAACAGAAATTTATTAACAGTAAAAGACAACCAAAGAATCTAAGAAGAATTCTCACTAAGTCAAATTTTATAGAAAAAACATTAAAAACAAAAAAACAAAGTAACCAAATGCCAGGATCCACGGTGTGGTACCTGCCCGTATATCAAAGCAGGACAGAAATTCAACTTTGGTGGAAAAGAGTTTACAATCAACAATGACATGTCATGCCATACCAGAAATTTAATTTATGTAATAACATGCTCTGGTTGTGGAGAACTTTATATTTGGGAAACAGGAAATGCGTTACGGGAACGAATCCGGATACATAAACAGCATATTAATGCTCCGGAATATCGTAAAATAAAACTCAGTGAACATCTGGACGTATGTGGAAAGAAATCTTTTACTGTTTTCCCCTTTTATAAAATGCGCGAGTCTAATACTATTGAAAGACATGAAAAAGAAAAACATTTTATATGAACATTTAAACCGAAATTGAACAGTTTATCTAACATCCATGCACCATTTTAATGTGAGTTTGTGTTAAATTACATTGTTTTTACATATTTAATATCTGTAATGCTTGAAAAATACGGCAAATTGTGACGTCAACACCAGAGACTTTGTTTACGTTATTATGCCGTCATAATGACGTCGTTACCTTGGTTAGTTGTAAAACATCTGAAGATGAAAATGAAAGCGCTTATGTTTTACTCTGACTTTGTGTTTTTATTCATTTAAGATTTCTATATTTTATCCGACCACTGTGACTCTTTCTGGATTCGTGTCATATTAGGGGCTGTCTCAAAAGCTTCATGATATAAATCAAATTGTATGAGATAAATAGAACATCTATAATTGTGTGATT
Organism: Magallana nippona; assembly: GCA_033439105.1. Taxonomy (NCBI): domain Eukaryota; kingdom Metazoa; phylum Mollusca; class Bivalvia; order Ostreida; family Ostreidae; genus Magallana; species Magallana nippona. The sequence goes on from CM065926.1 coordinate 26,905,636, forward strand.
TTATATTTGCTTTATCCAACTCGTTGAAATGGATATACGCTTGGCAAGCCTCGCGAATATATACACCATTTCAACTCGTTGGATAAAGCAAATATAAAATCACACAATATAGATATCCTCTCTCTCTCTCTCTCTCTCTCTCTCTCTCTCTCTCTCTATATATATATATATGATACAACTGTTGAATTATATATATAGGGGGTCTGTTTTTTGAACAAATGATTGTTTAAGGCAAAGGTCTATATTTGGGAGTGGGGGGGGGGGGTAAAAAAGAGGGGGGGGGGGGTCGGTCCTGTCCTGCCCTCAAACACCTGTGATGGTGTGTTGTTTTTATGCGTATTACAGAAACGTTGTATTGACGTTGGAACAAAAGAGAGAATTATATTTCACATCGTATTCATATTATTCCAGACTGCACGGTGCAATGATACATGCTAAGAAAAAAATTTAAATATTCATTTGACCATTAATTACACCGCATTTTGTAGACCACATTTTCGCAAATTATTTCGACCATTAATAACACTTAAAAAATAAACAGCAATTTAAAAAGTTCACCGGGATATGAAGTTGGTTGATCACGTGATCAAATCCTGTGAAGCCCGAAGGGCTTCTCAGTAGTTTTATATTTACGTTTGAGAGAGACAAATCGTTCAGAACTGTTAAAAATTACCGAGATTTTATGTTTACAATAATCCAAGCAACAAGCGATAAGCGCGTGCGGTTATCATTGTGACGTCACGGAAACGTTCACATAGACCTTATTGAACGTTTTCGCTAATCTATAGGTTCATATAAGAAAGCATATTTGTAAATGTAAATATTGCATTTTGTAGACCACATTTTCGCAATTATTTTTTATGGTAAACGCGTGAAACGAATAAACAATTTGACATTGCTTGGACCAGGGATTATAAAAACATTTTAGTTGTTTTTTAATGCCTGTTATGTTTCATTTTTCGTGAGAAAGAAATGTCCAGCCATCCATGTCAATGATTGAATTTATCCCGGCCAGATCTCTCAAATTAGTGGTCAAATTACTCTAATCCCCATGGAAGGCTCGCGGCGTTAAGCTGGCTATTTTGAATAAAAACAGGAAAAATCCAGACATAACAAACTGTTGAAAAAAGAATCGTCTTAAAATGCAATATCATCCATTAATTCAAATCGCATATTATTTGTAAGTTACAGCAATGGTCTTTAAACGGTATTAGTTCACCGGGGTATGTGTTTCTCTCCTGTTGAAGATTGGGTCAGTATCAGCGACTACCTTTTTTTATTTTCTTTGCTGTGATTTGATGGAGAAATGTTGAAGATGAGAGTACCGATGTCTATATCACTGCTGTTTGTGTGGCTGCTGCTTTCCTTTGCCAACTGTTCTCATTTCAGAGGCGGTTCCTTGTCATGGAAACCGGCACCCAACCCGTCACAGGTATCTTAATTTGTAAAAATAAAAATTATATCGCATATGATTTAATGTGATATATACATGCTGTATATGACGTATTTTTACGGATAATAGTATGTTGGAACGATGCGTTGTCTTATATAATGTATTTAAAGCATCTAGTTAACTAAAACAGCCTCAAAATAGCATCGACCCGGTGTTGAATTCTAGAACAATGGTACTCCCTCTCCTACAGTGGCGGCCAGAAGTGAGAAAGTAAGAGAGATTGTGAGAAAACGCGCTGAGGTACCACTTGGTCAACTGTGAAAATCCACCATACGCTGTTTGCAATTTCTGCCATATTTTCGTGCAAATCTTAGAAGTGAATTCATAAATTGACAAACCATTGTACTGCATTTGAAATATTTCTACTGTAATTTGAATGGCACATGGTATCAATGTGCTTGTAAAAGTGTTAAAGTATCGAAGAAAAGTAAGCATACAGAAAACGAAAACTATAGACACATGTGGCATTGTATTCACCCAAATTCTTTATTTAACTGTATTGTTGAATGTATTAGAGGGGCCGTAAGGATTTTAGTCGGTTATAGTCGGTTTAGTTATTTTACCTTCAGAAATTGTAGTTTTGCATTCACAATTATGTCCATCCGTGTTGATTAATTTTTGTCTAAAAAAGACATAGAGAGGTGACTGTGAATCTAATTTAAATGGCGCGTCCCTTATTTTATATATATATATATATATATATATATATATATATATATATATATATATATATAGCACTAGAAATGGCCAACGACACGAACATTTGGTATTGTCAAATTTTCGGGACAACCAGCCCCTTCTTCAGGACAAAAGAAATAAATTACATGGGCAAAAACAAAGAAAATAAAATCTAGCATTACAACTAACACTACTAAAGAAACTATATACAGAACAATAACTACATTTTAAACATTTAAAAACAACGGGGACACATAGCAATAATCAAAAGTCTTTCTTCTTCAATTTTCAACGAGTATCAAATCTAAAATAATGTAATGAAAATAGTTGACAGCATGACCTACAAATTTTGGTATTTACAAGGAAATGACGTTTCAAAAACAGTATAAATGAATATTCTTTGATTTGAATAACTTGTTACCTTTTTTGGATGTTGATTTTTCAAGGGCATAAGATATGTAACTTAGTACGTGAAAAGGAATACAAAGGAATGTTTAAAATAAGCTTTTATCTAACTTTATTGACCCTTATTTTTGAAAGGTTGGCTCTACTCAATTAAACTTTAAGAAAGATTGATAGTGTTGTTGGAAATAGAAATGTTTTAAAATAAAATATCTATTACTTTTGAGAGAGCTTAATATACTGCATTGCTATGTCGGGTAAAGAGTCGGTCCGTTCTTATTTCAGATCGAGATCTCCCACCAGATGGCGTGGAGACGGTCCTACAGCAGCTCCTCTTTTTGTAACGACGGAACAATAGCGAACGGGGGAATCGTGTCTATTTCAGCAAACCTGTACTGTAGAGAGGGCTGCAACTCGACCGGACGTATCAGCAGCATGACCGGTAGATGCATAGCGTTTAGCGCAGAAGAAGATTGGTCTCTTGGAGAAGGATCGTTTTTATTCACTGTTCCCACCCTTGGAATTCAGTACACTTTCAGGTTAGTGACTAGAAGAATATTTTATGGAGATTTTGAAGTGTTTTATAGAGGCTTAATTTATGAAAATTATTAGAGTTTACTATGCGCCATTTAAGGATTTAATTGAAATGTAGCAGCAGGGCACAAATTTGGCATTCCCACTGTCAGAATAATGAGTCTGGATAATGTACAAAATTTTCCTTGACGAAAAATCAGTCAGGTCTGATTTTTTCCCGTAATCTAGAAATCGTCCAATCTCATCCCCTCCTACCGAGCTTAACCCAAAGTGATGTTAGTTTCATCAGATCACCCGAGTCTGCGAAGTTTAAATCTACACGATTGAGTTATACACAGTTTATCGATCGATTGGTCAAAACATTAAGCAACCTAAGAAAAACCATAGACTGCACGAAATAGCCATGAGGATGCTAGACTCAAATTGCAAGACTTGGCTATTTCTTTTATCTAACGAACATATGTAAATTAAAAAACTTGACTTACTTTTATCTACTATTTATGATTAATTCAATAATTTATTACAAGAAAGATGTAAATATAAGCAATAAAATGCTATCTTTGATGATTCATGCGGACTTTGAAAGTAGCGATCATTGCAGATAAAATTAACATAACCCGCTAACGCGGGTTTTTTGTTTTTTCTGCAATGTCGCTGCCTTCATATCCCACAAGAATCACCAAAGAAAGCACTTTATTGTTTAAATAACAACAAATTGATATTATAGGACCTCATTCTAAGATCAATAGTTTAAACCACCTATTTTGTACAGCCGATATACTAGTAACTTACAACAATTAAATTAAGCAAATACACTAAGGTGATTCAATATTTGTATCAAGGTAGTACAAAACAACCATTAAATTAGTTTTTGAAATAATATTTTCTAAAACACACACAACGATGGTATGATTCTTCATGAAAGTTAATATCAGTCCTTTAAATGATGCAATTTTGTTTTAGAGACCAGTGAGTGTTGCAAATATTCGTATTTTAAAAGGGTTTAATTGTTTCTATTTTTTGTTTCGTTATATAAAAAAAGAGTTTACTGTAGGTTACCAGTTAGAATATATTTTAGATTATATTTAAATAACAAAAAGGTATCTTTTATAAATAACATCCAAAACATTCTTATTCTTATTTTTACTATCCACTGAAGGGAGATGGAAATAGAAGGTTTGAAGCGATGTGGGCCAAAGAGTGATATATTTCTCACTTTAAATAATTAAATTCAATATCACAGAACAAAATGTCAAAGTTTCATAAAAAAAAGAAAATATGAATATTTGGGCTCTATTGGATTTGATCGCCCCGGCCGTATTTGACCACCTCATAATACTAAAAAAAATAGTTCCTTATTCCGTAACTCAGCAGAAGAGTTTTGTAGGCTTAAATTTAATAAGTACATGTACGAACACGAACTGTGAACATTTTATAAGAAAAAATTGTGCTATTTTTAAAAAGCTTTATGATTTATAAAGCATACTTTTAGGAATTGGAAAATGGTTAATATTTGTCAGATGTCATACTAGCAACATGCTGTATTTAATATACAGTAAGTTGTAATCAATGGACCAATGAAGTATTTCTTTTGATACAAGATAAAAAAAAAACCCAAAACCTTGTGAACACTTGATTATTCTATAAGAATTGATTGTTACGTAGGGAAGAACATAGAGGGCCTTTGCTTGTAATTGAACATTCATTTTTTGAAATAAGAATATACAACTCTCAAATGTATTTAACTTTAAACTACACTTTTCGGGTAAACAAAATACAATATTTCCTTTTTCAATTATGTACAATAAAGTTGCTTTGAAAAAGCTCATTTTTGATGTGGTCAGTTTTTTGCTAAAGAGTTGTTTGAAAACGGCATTCCAGTAAAGTACTATGGGTTTTATTTTATTGCTTTAGATTTGAAGGCTGTTGTTGGCAAAGCTTGAGAAATGGCGGTTCAAGTTCTTCGATGAGAATGACCTTGACCGCTGACTTACAACCCCGGAGTGACACGGGGGTCATCAACTCCTCTCCTGTCGCCACCATGACGCCCGTTGTTCGTCTTCTCGCTGGCTGTCAACATTCCTTGAGAATACCAGGTATACAATGAATCTGGTGATTACAGTGGAAAAGTAACATGGAACTATCTAAGATAGTACGTCATTAGTTACGACACATTTATCGCCATGTGGGGAACACGTTCAACATGTGTTATCTTTTCCAAAACATTAAGTCAAGGTGAAAATAAAATAAAAATGTTAAAGACTTTATTGACATCGAAAGAGATCATACACCAAACTTTTCATTTTTTTAACCTCGATAATGTGAACATATTTCTAATTAGAGGATCTTTTTTTTTTCTATTTTCATCTTTTGAAGCAGTATATAGATAACTGTGTATTGATATATTGATGTATTGTGCCTTGACATTTGACATTCCAGTATTTTTATCTGGAATTTGCACTTAGAATTCATTCATTTGGTATATTCACAGAAGACAGCAAACATAATTTATATTTTACATGAGACAAAGATTTGTCAGATAACGCTTTGTGTATGCCTACGTGCGTATATTTGTACGTTCAGTATTAATTGTATATTCTGAATTTTCTTTGTCAGTGATAGACGCAGACGGGGACATCGTGCGATGTCGGTTCCCGACCTCCAACAACACCAACGAGTGTGGCTATCTCTGTGACGGACTGTCGGGCAGTACCATAGACACGGTATATAGCTTGACGTCACTTCAATGACCTAAAATGATAATCATAAAGATCTGTTTAAGTAAAATGGTTGCTGTTTGGGATATGTGCTGTAATTTTCTTGTATTCCAAATTCTACAGGGCGACACGGATTTTAGCTGCAATATTCTCTCCCCCACCAGGGTTTTTTTTGGTGAAGGGGGGTGGGGGTGGGCGGATGAGGCGTACACATTCAAAAGATCCCCGAAAAGGTTCAAGCACAATCACAACAATGATTTTGGCTAAAATCATAAATATAAGACATTAACATTTGCATTTCTAACTGAACTCAAAACAATGTAATTGAGCATTACATAAATTAATCCTAAAATATAAAGTATTGTACCGTTTATAACCAAGAGCCGTACGATTCATATGTGTAAAGTGCAGTCTACATTTCGTTATTTTCTTGACAGTGGAATTGCAGTCATCTCCTAATAACGTCAAATTTTAAAAAAAATCGTAGAGGTAACATAATTGCAGCTATAAGGGTGTGATTTCATGGGGGAAATTTTAACGAGTCTAGACTTGAATAGAATGACAGTAACGTGGAAATTCTATATACTTTAGACTTTATACTTTGTCATTAGAGTATGACAACTCGAGAATTAAGGTATCACAATGAATGCTTATACGTTTCATTTTACGGCAGGCACATAGCATCGTTTTTGAAAGTGAGGGGGGGGGGGGCTCATCCAAAAAATCTTCGTATTAAAACAAAGAAAAAAACAAAAACAAAACAGAAGACGGCATCATGGTAAATAACTGTTAGTAGCTTATTTTCACTCAATCCTCGATTATAAATACAATAAATGGGGTGTTTCAATAATTTCTGATTTCTGATACTAGTATACATGTATATATTTTGAGGATTGTTAATAACTGCAATACAGTCATTTGGGGTATTCCGAATCACTTTTTAAAGATTTGTTGCAAAAAAAAAATAACAAGTTCATAATTGGTTGATCTGTATCAACAGAAAGAAAATTGTGTCAGTAAACAGATATATTCACACAATGACTATGTGTTCTTGTCAAGACCACCACTTAAGTGTATTGCGGGTCACCTCCGGGTATTTCGAATCAGTAGCTGAAATGAAAAAAAGACCAGTCGAACAGAATTAAATTAAAAAAAATGAATTAGTGTGTTTAATTTCCATACAGTCTTTATAAAAGAATTATTTAGCCAGGACATTAGTAACGTTAGTAACATCACCTGTTTCACGCAGCTAGTCTCTAGAAATGTAAAAAAAAAAAACCAAAAACCAAAAACGACAAAACGTACAGAAAACAGTAGTCCTGTCGATAACCTTCAAAATATTTGAACAGTATTTACATGTGTAATTATCGACAAAGAAAATTAAAATATATATGCCTCTCTTGCCTTTTATTGTGACTAACTGTGGTGCAGGTTTTATTTGGTTAAATCTTCAAATAGCGGGCGAGGATTTGAATGAGTGGATTTGTGATCCTTATTTTTTCAAGGTTTAATTGAAACATGACTAAAAAGAATCCATTTTAATCAACAAAGCTTGAAGCTACATTATAAAATGTAATTTTGTATCACAACAATCGAACATTCATAAATGAATAAAAAGTCCAAGTACATTCTTGGTCGAGCTATCATTTGAACAATAAAATGCCTCTTTTGGCGTTTCAGGAAGGTAGCGAGCATTTCAGCGAAATAAATAACCCGTATCGAAGTTTCTATGTTATAAAAATGAAGGTTATCAAGTGATAATATTTGATCCTAAGTAATTTTGTTTATTGAAGGATACGTGCATATTTAATTATAACACAACATCGGGAACAGGAACCTATGGCGTCGGTTTACAGATAGAGGACTTTGCTGTCTCGGCCCCCTCAATTGTTCTTAGCTCGGTGCCAGTACAGTTTTTGATCATTGTGTTTTCCGACTCGTTGTCTTGTGATGATAGGCCTTCCTTTGTGGACCCCACCCCACCGGAAGCCAGCTGTCATGTGGTCACTTCCACCTTCACCAAAACACTCGTGGCAAGAACCAAAAATGCAGCTCATTCGTAAGACGTTATGACTAATTATAAGGATTTTTGAGTATCATTGCTTTTAAAGGATGTCAATGTGTTATCATGGTAATTCTTCATTAAAGAATAACAAAGATATTCCTAATGGGTCCTACTGGAATTACAAAGAGCAACTTAGCTCCCTACGGTAGTTCCGGTAGGGAATGGTCAATAACTGTCACGTGGTCACCAACGCAGAATCAAGGTGGATATCATCTCATGTGTTTTAGTGCAGAGATAAACAGCAAGTATGTTCTATTTAGAATTCATCGATCGTAATTACAAAAAAAAATGTAAGACCTTGGCCTATTTAGCTCTTTGGTTGTTTCATGTCATTTCAGACTCTCTTCAAGTATGATTTGTATTGATCTGATGAAAGGAAGTAAGTCAACACGTAATTTGATTTAAAAGAAAGATCATTAAATTATTTCAAAATAATTCTAGTCTACTTTTTAAAAAACCAAAAATATTTTTCTCTCTCTCTTTTAGCGCCACCACCCATTAGACAAAACTGTCTTACGCCATCTAGTGAAGTCGTCATGGGGCCCAACATTACATTTAGAATGTGTTTTGATAGAAAGGTGAATGCGCATTACTTTCTTTAATGCTATCAAGGGATACTAGACCCACCAAATCAATTTATTTACGAAAATGGACATACATTAAAACACCTTTTGAGGAGTCTTCTGTTTTCTTTATTTTCGTGAACTTGAATAATATGAATACAAAACAATTAGGAAGCAAATGAATTGTTACTATTTATATAAGTAAGCACCTCCAAAAAAATTAGATATCGATTAAAAAAATATATACACGTAGTCGTATGGCAAAATATTTACATTCGTACCACATGATCATGATTTGATTTTCACCATTTAACAGATTATGCGACCAACAACGGATAAATTCATGAAAATATATTATTCAAATGGAACGGAATCAAACAGACTGAATATAACGGATCCAAGTTTAGTCACATTCTCGACTTCCAGCGACCGCACTGTTACTGTCACGTGGGGCGGATCATCGGGTAAGTTATCACTTTTGGCTCACCTCTGAGCAAATTTCGACCAAGCTTCATCAATGAATCAATGTATCAATTGAGGAAGCCTCGTTTTCAATATCAATCCATTATATCTTTTAAAAAGTCTCCTATGTAGACCTAGTATAACAACTTTTCGGGTTTGTTCAAACCATGTGGTGTATACATGTATATATATGAAGGGATAAAAGTTTAAAATGGGACCATGATTGGGGGTTAAAGTTTATCCTTAAGGTTAATTTTAAGCCTTGGACTCTAATGTAAAAGGAGAAGGAAAAGATATGCGTTCCAATTTATTTGGGGAACAAATTTATTTTTTATTATTATCAGTATCTTATATGAACAAATATATTTTAGATATTGAAAAAAAAAATTCAGGGTATATTGATGGCTGATTGGGCGATTTTTCAGTAATCAGTATTTCATTGTTTGGTAGGGCCAGACATATTGGGTGTTGGACAATATTATATTTTACTAGAAGCAGGTAAGTCCTTTACAAGTATTTACTGTCATTTCATTCACATGTAGGAAAATATTTCTATCTTAATACTAATCCTTCTTTTAATTGGGTTTATTTTTTTTTTTTGCAAGGAAAAAAAAACAGGTTCATTATTACATATAATGACTTATTTAATTTGTGTCTTGAATATATTTTAATTACACATATTAAAGCATTTCGTTGTGATTTAATATAAAACAGGATCGGTTGCCGCCCCTCCCTTAAGCTGTCTTTCAGACTGGCCTGGAATTACCCAACCCTTTTACTGGAACTTCACCGTAGGTATGATAGAACAAAATACTCTCTTCAGGATAATTATGCCAGTGCCAAGGTGGCATTTTTGCACCCACTTAAGATGTATTTTCATAAAAATCCATATGTACCAAATGATAGACCATTGTCTATAGAGTATATTACCACTTCTGTTTTTAGTTTGTCTCACCTGACAGGTGAGATATTTACCTTTAAAAATTAATATCCCATAGGAAAATAATAATTCCCATAGGAGAAATAATTTTCCTACAGGAAATATTGAAAATCCTGTAGGATTTTAAAAAAAGTCCTATTGGAATTATATTTCCTATTGAAGAAAAATATTTCCTGCAGGAACTTGATTCAGACAGGAAGTTTTCCTACAGGAAATTATAATTTCCTATCGGATATTAAAATCCTATGGAAGTTTTATTCAAATCCTATGGGAAAAATAGGAATTTAATCTTTAAATGTAAATATCTCACCTGACAGATGAGATACATTAAGAACAATGGTGGTTATAAACTCTATCATGTGGCATATTTGAATATTTCAAAGCATGCAGCTTAGACGGGTGCAAAAATGCCACCTTGGCACTGGCTTTATTATCCGGCAGGGTGTTAAATACTCTCTTCGGATGTAGCCGCACGTACTTTATTTCATTTACAGCTGAATGAGACACTTTCATAAACAAATCAAACGAATGTTTATGATTTTAGTCCTTACAAGATATGAAACAATATTGTTGTAATTTTACTATAAGTCTTTTAGATACGATTTAAGGTAAACAATCTTCCAAAAAATTCCCACGTTTTTAATTTCTAGAATGGTTTAAATGTAAATCAGATTTGTACTTATTAATTTCAAGAAATGGATGTATGCTGTTTGGAACAAATAACTGTAAAAGGTATCCATTTCTGCAATTTTACAACATTTGTTTGTTTTCAACTAACAAATGTACGTAAATGAATTTCCACAGTTGATCGAACTCCACCTTCCCTCAGCTTTACATCAAATCCTACACAAGTCAATGTCAACGAGCCGTTCTCTATGACTTGGATTGTGAGCGAATCACTCTCCGTGGAGCGCTGTAATTTGACAACACCATCATCTTCATCCATAGTGAACTGTCGCGGCTCCTTTAATCAAAACATCTTGGTGGCAGGAAACTACTCCATAATTATTGAAATAGAAGATTTATATGGAAACAAAGCGGAACCGTTTGACCATCAGTGGATCGTTAGTACGTATTTTTATCTATGTTGCCGGTATTTTTCTTGAGAAGAATACTAAATAATATTCATATATAATTGGATCTTGTAGCATGGATTGTGGACCATCGTCATTTTATTAGATATGATGGCTATGAAAACTATATGTATTATGTTTATGGACATCTTATTATTGATGCGTTGAAAATTTCATCAGTAAGCTCACTCCAATCGCTAAGTTTATGATACAGTAATGGTACATGTACATGTATTTGTTTTATAAAAGTTTTTTTTCTTCAAATTTTTAAACAATAATTTTTCCGTATAGAATGAAGCAGGCGTTTTGATTACGTGCATTGTCATATTTCTAAAGAAAATATAACCTAAATCAGTTGTTCTTGCTTTATTATATGTTGCAATCATATGACAGTCATTTTAATATTTAAGGTCATAGTTTCAATTTGCTGTTAGGTGTACTGAATGCTTTCACCAGACATGTTATTCTATGTTTAATTCCACAGTTGATCATACTCCACCTTCCCTCAGCTTCACATCAAACCCTACACAGGTCAACGACAACGAAACGTTCTCTATGACTTGGACTGTGAGCGAATCACTCTCCATGGAACGCTGTAATTTGACAACACCATCATCTTCATCCATAGTGAACTGTCGTGGCTCCTTTGATCGAAACAACTTGATCGCAGGAAACTATTCCATAAGTATTGAAATAGAAGATTTGAATGGTAACAAAGCGGGACCGTTTGGCCATCAGTGGATCGTTTGTACGTATATTGGCATAAAATGCTACAATTTAGTTTCATATATTATATTTTGATGATATGGATTTTGTCCAACAAAAAGGGACTCTTATTTTTACCCAAATGTGATATTTAATGAATATATTTAAAACGTTTAACTACAAAAGCTACACTTTATAGATGACGTAACACCACCAGTTCTCACATTTGTGACCAACCCTTCACTGACCAAAAGCAACGCATCTATCATTTGGACCGTTAGTGAGCCTGTTGCATCATCTAAATGTACTGTAACGTTTCCGAACGGCACATTAGTAAATGAAACTTGCAATGACCAATGGGAAGCTATTGATTTACCACGTGGTACTTACCAAATCAGCATCGTTTTAGTTGATGCAGCTGGTAACATCGGAGGAGCATTTCGTCACACTTGGACCAACAGTAAATGGCTTATCAATAAAATATTTTTGTGTTTTTACGGGGTTGGAGCATAGCAAAATAACTTATTCTTTTGACATTGCATCATTTTCTGTGTAGTTGACGTTACGCCGCCGATTCTAACATTCAGAAGGAAACCAAGAAGATCTCTAAGCAAAGCCAACATTACCTGGGTGACAAACGAGGAAGCTGATGGAGTGTGTGAAGTCCAGGGCCCTTCCTCTTTTTATAGGTCAGTAGTATGCGACAAAGCCTGGAGCGAGGACTATTTACCGGAAGGGGATTTTATACTTAACGTTACCGTTTATGACAGGTCCTTAAACATGGCAGGTCCATTCCAACATACATGGTACAACAGTAAGTACTCAATTCGCTTCTTTTTTTCTATATGTTCAAGTCTTTTTTCACATCGACATTTTGAAGTTTTTACTTTTATCGTGAAGGAGATGTAAAACCTCCGGAGTTGAAGCTGACCAGCACTCCGTACTGTGACAAGTCTTACGATAACGCCTCTCTTACGTGGACTTACAATGAGTACGCAACTTCATCGTGTCTGATTAAAACGTCATTGAAGACCGAGTTTGTCATCTGTGATAAAAGTTGGAGTGGAACTTTTTTGCCTGAAGGAAATGTAACAATTGAAATAACTTCTCGTGATCAGTCAAGGAACTCTGCACCATCATACAAGTATACCTGGTACAACAGTAAGTCAACTAGACGTATGTCTCAATAATATCTAAGTAGTCCTCAGTAGATTACATGAACCAACAAGTAGTTGCAAAAATCTTTTCTTCAACAAGGAACTTTAAACTTTGCTTTTCGGATTAACAATCATTTTTTATTAGATAAAAACATCACGGTAACTGTATATTTAACTTTGAATGTTTCTAAAAATTCTTTTTCTGGTTAAAAAAATGAATAAATCTTTAACTACATTGTCGAAGACAACAGTCAAAATATTTGATCCCGTTTAGTCAGGGTATGATATATGTGATACGGCGCTTTATTACTGCATTGCTTTTTAAATCACTTGAAAAGAAATGTTTGATGGCGTCTTTAATTCCCGTGTTTGATGGCGTCTTTAATTCCCGTGTTTGATGGCCTCTTTAATTCCCGTGTTTGATGGCCTCTTTAATCCCCGTGTACTTCTGTTACAGAGGATATTACGCCTCCAGTACTAACTTTTACACGAAATGGAGCATTAACGATAAATGATGCAACAATCACGTGGTCTGTCAACGAACCAGTATCGGTCAACTGTACTCTTACCACGCCATTCACGACTTTGGTGTTTTCTGGTGATTCTGGTTCATGGTCTGGGAACAGTCTTCAAGGAGGGATTTACGAACTCAGTATAAGCTTGCTGGATCTTGGGAACAACTCTGCAGGGCCATATGTTCATAAATGGCGAAACGGTGAATGCAGTCAATATGTAACCTCTATATCTCAAAGTTAATGTTATTAAGGGAAAGTGCCTTTCTAATTGATCAAATTTCGTCCTAAATGAAAATTAGTTACCACTGCATAAGGGTAAACAATAAAGAATAATTAAGCAAACCTTTTTAGTGGACACAATCAGACCAAGAATGAATTTTACCAAGACCCCCAGTAGAACATATAGTAACGCAACAATTCAATGGGACGTCTCTGAACCAGTGAACGGCAGCTGTGAAATCAGAGGACCTTCTAACTTCTATAGGAATGTGTCTTGCGATCGCAGCTGGGTGGGCTTGAACCTCCCTCCAGGATCTTTTACTCTTATAACTATGGTGACCGACACTTCCGGAAATATCGGGGGTCCCTCCAGTCATACTTGGATTAACGGTACGGTCCCCAATGCTGGATTGAAATAAAATATTTTAATATGCAAGTTAAACACTCCAAATGTACTTAATCAGAATCAAAGTCTGTAACTATCGGTTTCTCTTGTTACATAGCATTGTTTTACTGGTATTATGTTTGATATGAAAATAAAACATCTTTGCTGGTCATTATTTTGTTGATAATTCATATTAATTATGTTTACAGAGGATGTTACACCACCATCACTTCAGTGGGTAGGTTCAACTCCATCCCAAACTAATGGAAGTATCATTTTGTCGTGGACGACGGATGAAGCAGTGACGTCACTCTGTACCGTTCACACTCCAGTGAAGGCTACAGACGTGTCGTGTAATAACAAGTGGGTGGGAACAGAGCTGAGACATGGAGAGTACTCGTTAACAGTTAAAATGGTTGACGGGTCGGGAAACAAAGCGCAGGCTGTCCATCGCTGGAACAATAGTAAATTGGATTGATATTTTTATTCACAATAATTACAAATTATCTTTTTATATAATGCTTTATTTCTGTGCTATTGATACAAACAATCAAATATCTTATTGATATTATACAAATATTGTCTGGGTTTGAGGGCAACATTGATTATATTAGCCCCAAGAGGGACGAAATATTGCCCCTAAGGGGTAATAATCAATGTTGCCCGAAAACACAGTCAACATTTGTTTTATTATATGAAGAAACAAACCAAAAAATCAAGAAAGGATCCGAAAACAGATCGCCGTAATTTTCTCAGTTTAACATAAAATTCACTCATTCAATTTTGGACAAAGTCCATTTCCAAAATATCGTCGGCATCAAACGGCCACTGGTGATATTCCACCGCCCGTACGAATTAAGGTACAGATGTTCTACCTGATTTTACTTCACAATAATTTGCAAATCCTTATATTCGTTATGATAGCAAACCGTTGCATTGCGCGTCCGTGCCTGGACGGATTGCCTATTATGACGTCACCTTGTTTTGGAGTCGCGATTTATTTACTTCACCGTTTACGAATCAACGAATCAGAAGCGATTAAATGAAATAGAGGGAATATTCTCTAGATATTATTCCTACCTGGTCAATATAAAAAAAATATTGACCGATCAATATTTTTCGGACGAGCTAATATAACAATTATTGACTATTTGTCTATAAAGAGTTATATAGTGAGAATATACTACTGAATATAACAATAAAATTTATTACGAAAATTGCATTCCTAAGTGGTGTTTCACCAAAAAATATGTTTTTTAACATTAAAGCCTAGTCGTCTTTGAGTAGTAAAATAAATCATTCCAAATAAGCAATACTTCTTTGCACAAGAAAAATGAATTAAGGTAAAATAGTTTTACATTCACGTTCACAAAAAGTACATGTTTCATTTTGTTTTGCTTTTATCAATTTTCTTTAATTAATGATCTACAGGTAGGTTTTTTTTTCATAACTTTAATTCTATACCGTTATCAGTGAACAGCAAATTGTAGTGGATATCTTAAAGCAATTTTTGAATACATCTTTCAGCTCCACTCCTGGGAAGAATTTTAATACCGGTTCTGAATTCCACTTCAAAAATGCAGTTGGCTTAACATCCTTGATATTGATATTTCTATGAATATGTTTTGTACACTTATTTGTCAATATCAATTTTCCATATAACAGAGATATAAAAGGACTTGGAATTTGAAAAAAAAAACTTTTAAAAATCGTGTTCTTTAAAGGAATTTTGAAATAACATGAACAATACTGTTATATTAAATAAAACAGTAATGCATGACAATGAATGTTAGATTTTTTTAAAGACATCGCGACAAAAGTAAACCATTTTCATAATTTAAAAAAATCATCATTAATTTCACACCTTTATCTAAATATCATTTTTTGATAAATTCATTATTTTTTTATTTACTTTAATATGAGAAATGAACCATACAGGGGTTGATAATATTTCTGACTGTGTAAGCTTGGTCTTATCAAAGGACTCTTTCATCAGAAAATTTCATAAATCAAATACATCCACATAAATCAAATACATCCACCCAAAGTCTGTTTGTTGTAGATTTCTTACGTTTCAGCAGAAATCAACACTTACAATTGTCAACATATCAACAACATCTCATCCGTATATACATGTATTTTCAAAAAGAAGCAACCGTGAGTGGTCTCCCTTATTGACCCTTTGAATCCAGGAACGTTTTAGAGATATTATTAAATTTTCGAGAATTACCATATTGAGGCCACCTGATGTATGATGTTGCGTTATAACTACGATTACAAATCTTAATGTGGGTCGAATACGGCTATGTAAAAAAGCTTAATTTATGTTATGTTTTCTGTCTAATATTTCTACATGGAAGAGCAAGACTGGCTATGTCTAAAAAGAATCCATATTTCAGCTGCACAGGAATTGGTATTTGAAGTGATACTGACTCTTTCGAATGTAGAAGTAATGAATTTTACAAACAAAACGTCTCCAGAATACAGCAAGTTGGAAACCGAGAGTCAGACCGGAGTACGTGACCTCATCTGATTTATTTGTACCCTTCTTACTCATCAAATAATAATAACAAATAACAATCAACCAATTTAAATTTTCAGGTTTTCTTTGCTTGTTTAATTTTAAAAATACAACCGATACACATTTCAATAACAAATGTAGTATTGTTTTTCTGCTTTCAGTTAGAAAATTTCTATCAACAAAACGTCGACAACTTTAAGGCAGTTAACATCAGACATATCAACGTTGTGTAAGTAAATTTCCCAGAATAAATGCAAATTTAGAGTTTTTTGTCAAAAGATTAAGTATTAGCAGACTTCAAAATAAAATATTTTCGAAAAACAACGAGGATCTTTTAATGAAACGCTTGTGTAAATAGCATTTCCTATTGGTAGAACTAATCTTACACCATAGCTGTCGGTGCAAAACCGACGACTTTAAAAGTAGTTCACGGTGCTTTTTAACGTCACATTTATAATTTCTAAAAAAAAAAAAAAAAAAACAAAGGGCATCATTTAATAGTGTTCGTATAAACGAGTATCTTTTATAGCCTGTATATACTATGTCTTCGTGGATATCCGTTGGCATCAATTTTTGTGGATTTAAGGAGGCTGGTTGGTCAACAAATTAGCCATGAGGTCTTCCTTAAATTTTAAAAAAAGATTTTTTAAGCTGTAAACTTGTAATTATTAAAGAAAAATTCCATATATTTATTTTCTTGTCTTTACATAGAGCTCCTCTTCTTATGGAGATCAAAATGAATATAGTTTAAAAATGGCCACAACCATCCTGCTCTCTTCATAAAATAAAGATCACAGTTTCAAGGATTCGTAAATTGGTGGACCCAACGTCCACCAATTTACGAATCGAATCAAATTTACAGAGTCAACCTCTGTCAATCAAATTATTCTCTTTTTTCTTTCTTCAATGAACATTAAAAATTTTGATCCTCCTAACAACAAAATCTGCGAAAGCTTGTTCTTTACAATTGATGTATTCATTAGCAAATAATGATGAAACATTGTAGATAGTATGGAAGTTCACAATTTTTCGTTTTAAAATTAAAAAGTTCAGAGCGAACCAGACAGAAAAGAAGTACAACTTCGACCGGGAGTCAGATAGTAGTAGACCATGACGTTGTCCTGGGTGGGAACAATATGTCTACAGGTTCAGCTTCTCTGTCCAAAACCCTTTCCACACTTTCTACCGGGGGGTCGGCCATAACCATAGGAGGATCAACAGCAACGTTCGCCAATGTCACTCTCTTGTTGGACAAACGAGCATCAAACGGTAAAACTGTGTTTGGCTAATTTCGTGTTTGTAGTCGTTATAAGTACTGCATCAGTGATAATGCTTACTGTTTGTAAGAAAGATGAGAATTTCTTTTATATATTCCAGTAACATTCAGTAGAGACAGCGGTACTTGTGAAATGGCTCAACTGTATGTCAAATGTGGTCTTAGAGAATACTGTGACGAATCGACAGGCATGTGTGTGTAGGTACACCAGTGAATATGTGAATATGGTATTAAATTGCAAAAATCTTATTTAGCTTATCACAAAGGTGTATATCAAATCATGTTTTATCTTGCAGGACTAACGCAAAACCAGGTATGTTAATATATTTAAAAAGAGTCTATTATGAGTCCTGGAATCGAGCTAGAAAATAAAAGGATGAGTCATTGTACTTTAAAAATGATTATATATTAATATCCATCTAAACCATGTTCATCAAACATTCAAGTATTATGCTCGTGTAATAGATGTCATGCGCAGATCCAGAAAATTTTTCCGGGGGTGGGGGGTTCCGAAGGATAATTGTGTTTGCCAGGGTGGTCCAGGCATATTTTACTATGTAAATTTAATAAATATTCATTTTCCATGGGGGGGGGGGGGGGGGGGTCGGGACCCCCCCCCACCCCCCTTAGATCCGCGCATTGATGTTACCCTGCTGGTTATTTATTGAATTTCAAAGAAGTACTTCTTAGAAGATTAGGCATTTGTTTCACTTTACCCAACAGCTATGTTGGCGTTGTGTTATGAACATTTAAAATGTTATAAACAATGAATTGAGAATATATCATCATTGGAAAGAAAATGATCTTGGTAGATGTTTCGTTTTTCTTTCACCAGATAACAACGGTATGATTTTAAGCATCGGGCTCGGAGTGTCGGGGCTGGTCGTTCTGCTGCTAACCACAATTATAGTCGTTCTGTTTTATATCCGAAGGAAAGCAGAGCAACAAAAACAAAGACAGCAGATTGAAAGTGATGCAAAGAAAAGGTTAAGATTTAATCAAGACAGACAAGCATTAAGCATATTTCAAAGTGGAAGGGAGGGACCTTCATGTATCTCTAGAATTTCTAAACGAGCCCCCCCCCCCACCAAAAAAAAAGGAGAAGAAAAAAAAACGGAGGACGGGGTGTTGGGGGGGGGGATGAGACCCCCTATCTTCCTGATGCTGCATGGTCCTGACCCCCCTCCCCCCTTGAAGAGGAAGTGCCCAAATATCTTGAAAATGGTTACGATCCCCACCCCTTAACCATGTATCTTCTTGTTCCTTGTTTTAGGGGGCATCAAATGGTATGTAAATATGTAGGTTATGGGCCCCGGGGTTGGTCCTGACCCCCATTTGAACAGGAAGTGCCCAAATATCTTGAAAACGGTTGAGATCCCCACCCCAAACCATATATATTTTTGTTCCTTGGATCATGTCGGCTCTGATATTCAGTAAATGATTCCTGGGGAACATCATCAAAATAATAAAGTATTAAATCTTTTTGTTTGTAGAGTTGACCCATGTAGGTCACCCTACCCCCAATGATGGCTTCGTTCGTTTGGGAGACTTTATAATCGCCCCGATTATAATTACATCTTTTTTTTTATTATTTATTTATTTTAATAGTACTATTCAGTTCATCATGACAATGCTTATTGTGATATCATAACAATGCCTTCGGAGATATAATTACATTGCCTTCGAAGATATCATAAGAACATCTCTCCAACATCACCACCCCTAGCTTTATTTATGACAGACACACACACACATTTAAATACGGTTCAGATCCCCCATCCAGACGCAGACATTCTGTTATTCGTTCATTATGGTCGTTTTAAAATGTACCAACTATGGCCCCCGGTTTATCAGTACACCATCACCTGACTTTGATTTGATTAATTCTACATTACCTTGAATAATATAATATTTAATCCATGCAAACATAACCATTTAGATGATTACCATGAATCAATAAAAAGTTAATTTTATGCACCATGTAGGGCTCTTTTCCACTTGGGTGACTGTTAGGGCCCACAGGTCTCTAGTTATATACGTGTAATGTTCTTTTCATTATCTTCTTGTTTCTTTTAGGTTTGAAAAGCCAGTGGAAACAATAACATTTCCACCGCAAATAATGTACAAGCCTTATAAATACTGGCAGTAATGTGACGGCAGAGGGAGATGGCAATGAACAGCATATCACTGGAAGTGGACTCTATAAATTTTCTCTAGAATTGATATTCACTTACTGTTAAAACGTAACGAACAATAATTCGATACTTAATTGTTTTCAATTAAATCTTCTGACTTTTAAGACTTCGTAAACATAATGGAATTATATGTCATGAATTACGTTAATAAGTAATGAAGTTTTGAATTGTTAGAAAATGAAATAAATATGCAAATAAACAGCATATGAATACTCATTTACCGGTACTATATACATGTACTGTATTTGCGTTTCAAAATCGAATTTTGTTAGAACTGATTTGCAATGGTAATCATGCAAATGCCTTTTCAGAAAAAAAAATCTGAAATCAGAAAATTGAAAACAAATATGAATTCAATTTCTTTAAAGGAAGAAATCTGGAGATAAGCAAACCTATACAACAGGAAATATATATGCCTACTAGTATATAAAAATATATCCATGAAGCATGGTGATCCCAAACCATATAAAAATGTTGATGTCATCAATTATATTCTAAGAAAACCAGTGTATATTTAATGTAGTCTTTTCTTTATACAAGTATATATCTAACTCATCATGTGATTACTTCAAAATATTGTTCGACATATCACGATAGGAAATAAGCATCCTCAGCTAGATTAAGAAGTGTATATATGTTGAAAACCTATTTGCTCTTATGAAATCTCAATTGAAAAAGCAATAGTTACTATATTGGTATAATTATTGTCGTCAAAATAATCAAATTTTCATGCAATATTTTTCCTTGGAACAAAAATGGTTTTCCAGTTTTCAGAAGTTGAAAGTTGACTTGCAACAGTTGATAAAAATTACAGACGAGTACTAGTTAAAACCTTTGTCATACAAACGTTCTGTGCAATTCCTGACAAGATTATTTATTGATTAACATAAAGTGAATTTAAAGTGAATAAAACATTAAAGGGACTTGGACACGATTCGAGATCAAATTTAATTTTTTATTTTTATGCATAAAATGGTTTACTTGTGCATTTTGAATGATTGACCAAAATAAATGTTAGATGTCAAGTGTCAAGCGAAATACAGACATAAGAATTCATTGTTATGTAAACAAAGCTAGAGTCTTATATTTGTTTACAAATAATGTAAAGTAAAGAAATTACCATTTATTTGACAAAATGACTTGTTGCAAACAAGATAAACTGATTCAATGTGTTCATAAATAATATTATCAACAAAAGAAAGCACCTTTTCATTGAAACTTATACCAATACAACACATATTTAAACAATAACAAGACTCACGCTTTGTTTACAAAACAAAGAATTTCCAACTCTGTATCTTGCTTGTAACTCGATATTTGACTTTCAAATTTTGTGGAAGCATTAACAATATCCATATCAACCATTCTAGACATTAAAAATGGAAAACTGAATTTTGAAATATGAGCTTAAATCGTGTCCAAGTCCCTTTAAACTAATACATTGTCTTTAAAGGATATATATTATTCTATAATGTTTCTTTGTTTAATGTGATCGATACAATATTATGGTCATCTACTATTATATTAAAAGTGTATGCTGTGTAAAGTTTTCAAGCCATTTCATCGTAAATGAAATATTTTCAATATCCATGACTAAATATGCATTTTCTGATGAAAACGAATGAAATAATTTTGCTTGTGTTTCTGTTTGACTTTGTTATAAGAACCGTCTTATGTTTTGGGATCAAAGATTAGGAAGGAATATTATACATTTTTTGCAATAGTGAGGCAGATATGAAGATTCATTCCCCGAGAGAAAATCATATTTCCCTAGGGTAACGCCCAGGGTAAACATGATTTTTCTGGGGGAATAAATCGTCATATCTTCTGAACGTTCATGCAATAAATTGTTTATTATACCGAACGACAGGTGATAATTTAGAATTCATCAGGTGTTTTTTTTTACTCTCGTAAAGCAAAAACGTAGTGAATGTTTACTGATTTCTTTCTATGTTAGTTTTTTGATATTTTGATAAAAGTATTTAAAATGTTGACATAATCCAATAAGATTTTGGAATTAATCACTTGCGTGGCTGCCGAAGGGGTGGGATACGATGACGATGACAGGGAAATATTAAGTTTTATGCCCTGACACGGGATTGTCTAGAACCAATCAGATAACGCGCTATTATAATGAGATATAATAAAATATTTTTGTTTCATTTGATTCAATTTTTTGTCAGGGTCAAATAGAGGTCAAAGCCAAAACATGTGATTTTTACTACCTGATTACTAATCTTTTTCATTGCAATGAATAAATGGATGTTATATATATATATATATATATATATATATATATATATATATATATATATATATATATATGTTTGCAATCTTAATTTTCATGAACAAAAAGATAGCATACTAGGTACAAACAAATGTGGTAGAGAAGCGAAAGTAGTAATCAGAACCAATGAACCCTTTCTGTTCTTTAGAGTGTTATAGTTTTAAAACTTTCTGTTTTATTCCGTACTGTTTTCCGAGACGTTTGTCACATGACAGAAGGGTATATAAAACGGAGACAAAACGCTGGGAGACATTCTTGAGGTTGAAGTCGAGGGATGAGGAGCGGTGAAATCTAAGGTATTTGTATAAGCTAGGTCTTACGTGCCTGAAAAGGCTTTCCAGACCTGAAAATAAAGATAAGTAGCGTAATTATTGTCAACTTGGTAATAGTTATATGTTATTCAGGGTAACGCGCTTTTGCATTGTGTGTATAATAAAGAGCGCAGTAGCAAGTGCTTTAGAGAAAAGAAAAGGGTTAAAGATTGTAAATATTGCTGATTTAAATTTGAGATTGAAAAAACTGTTTCATTCCCAAGAACTCAGGAAGAGCAACCCAATCAAAAAGAACTCATTAACGTTGCAGTAGCATATGAGCTCAAAAGTGAACACGATCAATGTTTGAGTTTTCTTGGACTCTTCCTTTAAATACATTTTTCATTTTAGCTAACCTTTTTTTCGCTAACTTCCTGGGATAAATGTGCTACATTTATCAAGTTTCTTGCATGATTTTGCGAATAGGCAAGTTATTTAAGCATTGAATGCCTATATTTATATTCATACTAATGTCTATTTGTATGAAGTATATGTGTATTGTTGCTGTAAAGCAAATATATACGCTCTCAGTCAGGGATATGAAACATACATGGAACAGCAAAATTAACATCTTATTTAGTTCGGTTCCGCGACTAAAAATATAGTGCCAAAAAATCTGTAGAGAAAAATCCCAGTTTTTAAAGAATAGATATAATTTAATGATTATTTTTCAAAAGAACATATCAAATTAGTTATGTAAGATTAAACGTTTCATTTAATCTTACAAAAATAAATATACTCAAAACACGTGGAAACGTTTATATTTGTGCACATGGCGCATGAATTATCAAAATGTATTCGTCGCAGATTTCCAATGCAAAGATAAGGGGAAATATACACTGAATGTAAATATTGCAAATTTAAGCTCGCAGCAAAATGGTGCAATGTTAGCAGCTAGCTGTTAACAATTTGAAAACCAAAACGAACTTGTATGCTGCTATTTTGCTGCACTAATAATCACCTTTAAAACCATGGTCTGCACGTCCAATGAGGTAAGCAAATGCATGCATCTCTTGAAATAACTTTAAAACAGAACTAACGTCTTAAACAAATGTGAATAATTGTACTATATACACTTAATATGTGTACCTGCTATGTGTGTTGCTTCTTGCATCAAATAATAAACTCTGTTTACATGTAAGATAATTTCTATATGTTGATTTTATTATTGATAAATGTACATGAATACATTAATCTAGAAATCTGCACGACAATCTATGGGCCGACCATCATCGACCTATTTTCTTCCGATGATAAGCATTTCATCCAAACTGAAAATTGTAATATATACCAATACATAAAAAACCAAATATCAAAGAACATGCAGGGAAATAGGCGTAGCTCATGGGCTTTGTTCACGAAATGTTCAAATGATTTATTCTTTCAAAACGTGAATACTTTTTCATTAAACTTGTTTGTAAAATTTAAAGATTTTGATTTTGTACCGCACAATCAGTTTGGTACCGGTTTATAAGGTAAAAAGTAAAGGTTCATGTAATACTACAATGTTTATCACCCATTCGTATAAACGGTACTTGTATACTGATTGGGGCGGTTTAATAGCTGTTTAGCAGTAAACAACATTCTTGTGTAGAGTACTAATTGAACAGTTTCGGGTTCTTATAATATCATGCAGAGTTAGTGCCAGGGGTTAAAACTTCTGCTGCAAAACATTTTATTATCTATAGCTTTTTCACTTTATTTTTCAGAAATGTCTTCTTCAGATTGAGATATCATATTTCATTACTCAAATTAATATAAAACAATGATATAAACTTCATTCATACGTGATGCTCGGGGCTTCATAGGATTTGATCACGTAACCAGCAAAGTTAATATTCCAGTGAACTTTTAACGTTCATTTCAATTAGTTTTAGTAAAGTTAATTTAACGTTAAGCTATGAATTCTTACGTTTTTTCACAGATGAAGTTCATTCTTTCGTCACAATGGGAATCGTTCCAAGAGTAGTTCACACCGGACCACAAGTGAGCGCAGTCCTCGTTACCTTCGTAATCGTCAGGGAAATCATACGCCCAGTCGTCGTAAGAAAACTTGGCCTGTGATGTTATCCATATCCACTCTCCCTCGACCACAGCGTCCGTACCCCCGATCCAAAAACCGGATTTTACTTCAATAGACGTTTATTTAACTCAATATGGACTAACGTTATGCTACTGTAACAGTTTATCACCTTCCATTATTATTTTTTCAAAGATTAGAAGTTTAAGCATTCATGAAGTAAAACGCTATACCGTGTTGGTGTTCAGATCGAGCGTGATTTTTCAGGAAATTGTTCTCGTCTTCTGTTTCAATCTCTACCAGTTTGGATCCAAGCATGTGGCAGAAATACTGAAAAAGATTTTATCCGAGTGAGTTTTTTTTTACACCTTCTTAGAGTTTCGACAAATTCCAGATTTGATAAGTTTGTCCTAAAAGCATATGGCATACATATACTGTAGTACCTCTGATTCTGTCCAGTCGTTGTCAACATGCGTTACAAAAAGGTAGCAGGAATTGTCGTTCTTTAACCAGCCATGGGGACAACTTGACTGAGCAAGCACCCCTGAGTTTAAACCAAAACAATACATATAATAAAAATCATATTTGAATGAAGAGCAGATGTTGGAAGGGATGACAATGTAAAGTTGATTGTCATTAAAGAATGATGAACAAAAATCAAAATGAATTAAACATGGAAGAATTATCGGCATTGTAAAAAATGACACTATTGACAATGTTGGTATGCATACTTCAGATGGATGGAAAAACAATAAATTTGTGAATTTTTAAACACGATTTTTATTCAGAATTATGAAGTATCATATTAAAACTTATTGTAGAAAATCCTGCTTTGTTTATCCAAACAAATGGCTCGTTATTTTACCTGTTAATAAGAACACAGTTATTAAGTAGATCCCAAACATGTCAGAAAATTAGATTAAATAATCATGACATTCATTTATATATAAATATATATGTAGGTCATTCTAAGATAAGCAACTACAATAAATGAATAACTACAATGAATATATAGGGCAAGTACCAGTACACATGTACTAGTATGACAGCTTAGCGTGCAGGTGTCGAATAGTCAATTAGAAGTACATAAATATTTTATATATTATTACAATTAGTACATCTATCGGTTATATATGTAAGCAAAAATATATAATACATGTAATAGTTGATATAGTTAGTTGTAGAGTTTATAGCTGATGGTATAATAAATTGCCCATAAATAACGTATGGAGTCGACTTTTTACTTTTATTTATTGAAATCTAGATACAGCGAATTTGGTGGGGCCAAAATGGCCATATATAGTGAACATGTATTTAATCTTAGAAAATCTTCTCTACTTCCACAGCAGGGGGAGATAAACTAAATGCATGGCATTCATGAGCCCAGAGTTTACAATTTTGGCCTCTATAGCTAGGGTAAAGATAATCATAGATTCCTCAAACTCTCCTCCCTCCATTATGAATTGATGTTTGCAAACATCAAGTATTAAAAGCGGGGGTAACAATCAGAGGAGTCTCGTGTTATTATAATACCAAATAATTTTAAAATTAAAAAAAGTTTAGTTATACCTACCTTCCTAGTCCTTGCTATGCCCGGGGGAACATAGGGCAAGGACCAGACTCTTCCACTTTTCTCTGTCTTGAGCCACCTTCTCCAGTTCTCCTCATGTAAATTTGTGTTCTTTCATTTCTCTTTCCACGGTCCTTCACTGTGTGTTCTTGGATCGACCGGGTTTCCTTTTCCCTTCTGATGCCCATCACAGTGCTACACTTGTGATGTTGTCGGTACATGTAGGTTTCCTTAGCACATGCCCTATCCATCGCCATCTCCGTCTTGTTAATATAGATCTCATGCCTTCGCTGTTTGCCTTTTTATGCAGTTCCACATTCGATATTTTATTAGGCCAGAAAATCCTCATGATCTTTCTGAGGCATCCAATGAGAAAACTGGAGAGCCTCTTTATGTCTCCTTCTGTCATTCTCCAGCATTCTGCTCCGTAGAGTAGAACAGACAGGACGCAGCTGTTGCAGAATCTTAACTTTGTCTTCCTACTTATGCCATGTGTTTTCCAGCTTCATGAAAGCACCCCTAGCTTTACTTAGCATGGTTTTATATCTTTGTCTTCAACCCCATCTTATGTAACTATGCTTCCAAGATAAGTAAATGATGCTTTGTTGGCTAGGTTACTTCCATGTAGCTGTATTCTTGCTGGGTGTTTGGTATTTAATAACATAACTTCAGTTTTCTTGGTATTTATTTTCATTC
>CM065926.1:26937379-27091953 GCA_033439105.1 Magallana nippona
TTCTTATCTTAATCTAATTCTTTTCTTAATTTTTTAATGAATCCAATGTACCAATGTACTTTTGTAATACTCCAAGTAATTAGCAAAATTTTGTGCATTTTGAAATCTGGAGATAACCTCCTTTAAAAACCAGGTGGTAGAATTTAGCATTTCTTACATATAAGGTAGAAAATGATAATACTAATCACTTGTTACAATTTGAGAAAAATGTCTTTTGTAGTATTTTTATTATCTGCTTCGAAGTGGGGAAAATTGCATTTTCCTATGTATTCCTACAGTAAATGTACCTGTAATTTTGAAATGGCCCTAAAAACAAACCATGGTTAAAAAATAAGGAGTGTTTCTTTTGTAGTTTTTACATAACCCAAATTGGCCTCCTTAGTTCAGGCAGAATGGCCTTTCATGAATCTTATTAACCCTTTGATGATAAGTGAATTACATGTATATGACATGATTTTAACTTTTCTGAATTATAGGTTGCAAAATATCTGGACTTGCAGGGAGGCAAGCTTGACTTCCGTCGTTACGCTGATGTTTTATTTGACATCTTATTTGCTGGAGGACAGCTAGGTACATGTACAGGATTATAAATCTAATGAAAACGAATGAGCAGAGATTAACCTTACAACCTGTTACCAATTGCTTCAGGTTAGAAATGACTAATCAAGGATATTTGAATTGTAGCCCCTGGTGGATCCATTGTTGAAGACTTGACTGACACAGAAAAGCTCTTTAGAACAAATGTTTGTGTGTTTGGAACTGATGAAAGCAAATTGAGAGAGTTTTATGAGGCAAGTCAATCGAATTTGAATTGTAAATTCAGAATTGGATATATTCTTTATTTTTCTTACTTTATTTTGATAATCTTTGTTCGTATTTTTAGGTTTTTAACAAACTACTGAGACGCTACAAGTACCTGGAAAGATCCTTTGAGGATGCCTTAAAAAAAGTAAGTTTGTTAATTAAGACATTTCATAAACCATTAACACCATACATGATGTGAAATCATTTTAAATTTTAAAGCTGAATACAACTAGTAAATAGTAATACACCTCATTACTTTTTCTACCTATGATATCAACTTGAGAATATATACAGTCAAAACTACCAAAGCGCTCACTCCTATTAATCACACACCTCTAATGTGCAGTCATCTTACTTCCTCCCATAAATTGACACCAATTTGTTAGCTACCATCTTGACCAATCTTATGAAAGAAGTCCAAGAATGAATTGAAAAATCTAACGGTTATGAGATCAAGAAAATTAATTGGTCTTATTGATTTTGATAAATCATTGAGCTTCATGTACATTGTATGAATTATGTCCTGTTGATTTATTATTCTTAAATCCAAATGAATCATGTTCAGCTTTAAGACTTAAAACTGATGTCCTTGATGTTTTGTGTGTGCAAGAATTACATTTTATAATGGCAGGGATATCAGCCCTTTATAAAACTTGAGTACATGGTAATTCAGAATATATTCTACCTTTGGGAATAATCAGAAAATAATACATTGGCTATTGAAACTCTGTATAGGTTTCTGATGTGGTGGAGTTTTCCCAAGACTCTCTAATGTAATGTTATTACAAACACAATTTTTTTAAAATCCTGAACAAATTCTTTTGTAGATCTTGTATTTTATGAAAGGATTTAAGGATGATGAGAAACATAAATTGGCGATCATCACTGGAATATTCTTGGGAAATGGTTTTTGCTCAGCCAAAGTTCTCTCCAGCATATTTGAAGAGCACTTGGTTAAAGATGGTATGTTTTTTATGATTTTTAGAATTGCTGTTCTGCATGATTTATATAGAAACATAAATGTAACCACTTTCATGCAAATGATCCTAGCCCTGTAGATTAAGTTAAGATTGTTTATGAAGTTGAAAATATTTATAAAAAAGGAAAAAAAACCCAAAACTGATCAATGTGTCTCAGTCCCTTGTTATTTGTTTATTAAGTAGATATTCGGTTTTTATCTCACTTCAGCTTTCAGCTTAGGTGAGCTATTCTTATCACATTTTGTCCGTCGTCCGTCGGTAAACTTTTCACATTTTGAACTTCTTCTCTAAAACCACTTGGCCAATTTCAACCAAATTTGGCACAAAGCATCCCTATGGAAAGGCGAATATAAATTGCAGAAATGAAAGGCCAGTTTTTATTCAATGCGGAGAAAAACTTGAAACTGTAAAAAAAAAAAAAAGGGGGAGGATGGGTTTTTAAAAAAACTCAAGAACTCGAAGTGAAATTCAACGTAATTTAGCATAAATTATCCTTATGGAAAGGAAAAAATAAATTGCAAAACTCAAGTGCTAATTCGATTCCAAATTTGAGCTAATTACAAAAATAATAATAAAGGGGGGGGGGGGGGGGGGGGGGGGAGGGCAATCAGTGTATATGTTCGGGTTCATTATTCGATATCTCGAAAATGAGACTAGCTATTTTGGATGCATGTTAAAAGGGTCAATCTAACAAAAATCAAATTGTTTGTTGTGCAATAGTTCACGTGTGAAGGAAATCTTTGAAACATGCAAGATATACCAGTGCCGATTTTTTTAAGTAAATTGAGGTTAAATATTTCAATGCGTTGAAATTTTCACTTGTGACATTGGTTTTAGCTTGTTTTGATTTTAGTTTCACTTTATTTTTGCTTTGGGAACAAACGCCTGTATTTTGGAATTTTTATGCATCAAATCAAACATAGACTTCGGTAAATCAGGCAGCTGATTGTTTACCTGCGCAAAATGAGCAAAATCTGATGTATTAACGTTTAACAACATCTTAAAAGACAATTCATTCCATTGGTAATTTGGTATGAACCCTGCGTAATGGTTGTTTAATGCAATGTGTTTTGTTAAGGTCAGACGACACGTTATATAACTTTTTCCAGGAATTTGTTATTGATTTACTACTACTTTGAAAAGTTCTCATGCAAAAAATTAGGGTATCTTGCCAAGTATTTGTGCAAGATACTAGAGTATTCAACTCATGGGCCTCTTGTTTTTTTTCAATTGTCCGACGAACAAGAAATCATATTGGTGTGGCCTATTTCTTATGCAGTTTCAAACATATTTTCTAAACCAAATAGAATTTTTCAACAAAAGAGGAAAGTTATTTTTATTTGCATTACATATTTCGTACAGAATTATCGTTTTTGTAGTTAGAATCACTTAAAGTATGCTTATACAAGCTTGTAATATTTTTAGGATATAATTGATTTATTCAAATTTTCAATAGATATTTTCCCTTTATTATTGCTATCTCTTCAAAATTATATTTAGTATTCGGCTCGTCAAACCAATGAAGTAAATAGATGTTTCACTAGATGCTTTTCTTTTGTCCGTCATATATACATGTATCAGAACAAAAATTGATTTGGGTTTTCATCAGAGTCCTTTTTTTTGATACCTTTTATTTGTGTTAAGTGTACAGCAATTGCACCAGAAGATTTGTTGAGGTATGAAAACTCATCTAATTTAATATGATGCTCTTTCATTGTTTACAGAAGCTTCCAACAGTACAAGACGCTTATGGTTCTTTGTTGAACACTTTTGTAGAGAAATAAGTTCAATAGTTCATTCTGAGTTAGGGACCCTCTGATTTTTTGGTACACGTATAAAGGACATTATACATGTGTACATCGTATATATACTTATAGTGCAGACAGCACTCTGTTTATACATGTATGTTTGTGAGGGGATTTGCCATATAATGCCTCAATTTTTTCATTTCTAATCCACATATTTTAGATATACAGTCAAACTTGTATTAAGCAGTCACCTTTGGGAGGCACCCAAAGTGACCTCTTAACAGAGGTGACCTTTGAATAGAGACTTAGGAATTTTCCATCATCAATTACCCTATTAAAATAATTATTGCAGTTTTTATATACTTGCAATTTAGCATACTGATCAAAATGACAAAATAATGAATAGTTATTGATTTTGATTTTAATAGCATTTATTATATTTAAAAAATAAGTGTAATTACATAACAAAGAATTGTGCATCCAATTGTTTATTTCTTTTTCATTTTTGAAAAAGTCACTTATTTTCGTCTGCACTCCAGACTTGCACTTGATAGAGTCTTCTATTACCATATCATTAATATCTGTAATTTTATCCAAAATTTGGGCATGGACATGAACATTTGCATAAACTTTTCAACAATGTATTTCTTAACCGACCATATCTGAACTCAAAATCATATTATTAAATTGATCGATTTTCTCTATAGTGCCTCGTCGCGGTCATTTTTGACCCCGATTTCGTGAAGTTATGTATATAAAACAAACAATGTTTAAACAATTTACTATTTTGCCATCCCTATCTGAACTGCCAATTATATAATTACATTGATCAATTTGGTTTCTTTTGCCTCAGGCATATAATTATTGTGTACATTAGTTACCTGACTTTCGGAAGCCATGTTTAAAATCCCCGGGTGTAAATCATGTGACTGACCAAAATGGCCGCCTAATGCATGTCGAAAGTACAGTTTCGGATCAAAATACGATGACCGCTGACCGCGTTAGACAGACGACCGCTCTTTAGAGGGCAATCATATAGGATTTTTAATCGGGAGGAAATAAAATGACCGCATACGAAAGGTGACTGCTTAATAGGAGTGACCGTTTCGGCAGTTTTGACTGTATTTCTTATGAAAAAAGAACAATTGTTTTGTGGAGGTTGATTTGGCATTTGCCTCAATTTGTTTCTTGTTCAAAGTTTTTCTTAGATTTGTTATCTATTTCTATCTACCAAGTACACTTTAATGCATTATGTTTGTGCTTCAATTCAATCAATAACATCAGATTTTATATTTTGATTAATGGATCATTACCTTGAATACATAATTGAGTAAAAATTACTGCTACCTTAAATTAAGTTTAGTATAGTACAAATAACTTTCAATTACTGTTTTTATTTTCATAAAAATTAGCCATTTTAAAAGCAAGGTATTTATATTCTCCTGCAAACTGTTTAATTAGGATAGTTGTTTCATTTGTCTAAAATTGACTCATGCATTGACCTACAGGAGTTTCACTGGATTTTGCCAACGTGATGTTTAAGACTTGGCTGGCAGAGAAGGATATGAGCAGCATCATAACAGCTCTCAAGAAAGCTTCTCTCGAAAATAAACTTCTGGTAAGTATTGCATTGTTGTTGTAAATAGATAACTGATACATGTGACAAGCAGTGTATGGCATTTTTATGAGCTCTTTCTAGTTCTTATTTTATGGATTTCTTGGTGCGCCTTGGGGTGAAAGTGTGCTGCAATATAGAATTTCAGGCATAGCAAGATCTTGTCGAATCCTCAAAGCCCTATGTTTTATTAAAACATAGCAAAATCTTGTCGAATCCTCAAAGACATATGTTTTATTGAAACTTGTCTTTTTAAAGCATAGATAATTATTTATCCCTCATTTCAGACTTGAGTTGTGAAACAAATAACAACATTTTCTATGTAAGGTCCTTGTATTGGAAAGCATTAAATCTATTTTTCATTGGATTTCTAATTTAACTTGATTGCAGGAATTGTTCCCGGTCAACAAGAGAGATCAGGATGTATTTGTGGCGCACTTCAAAAAGGTTGGCCTCGGTCCCATCGCTGATTTTCAGGTAATCTATGAAATCTGTCTTAAAGTTGTTCTTTTTGGAATAATATTCATGTTAATGATTTTTTTACATCTACTTTCTCCTAATGTATTAAACATTGTTTTTTGGTTTCTTTTTGGTCAGGAAACCCAGAGAAATTATCAAGTGAAGGTTGAACTCAAGAAACATGTCACAGAAATGATGAAAGATGAAGAGCCCCCTAAAGAGGTATATACAAGTTATATAAATATTTTGATGCAAAAAGTAAAACAAATATTATCAGGTCACATTTGCAATTACAACTTTGAAAATGAGATTCATGTATATGATACGCAGTACATGCTTACATATTTGCTGGTCATTCACATCCCACTAAGTCATTGATGATATATGTATAGACAGATATTCTGTATCTAAGCAAATGTTTAGTGGTACCATTGTATAAAAGTATGACGAAAGTGAAGACAAATTCTTGTTCTCTTTGATGAATGTGAAACATGCGAACAAATATTAATTTTGATTTCTGTTGATTTTTAGATGGTGGCTTACATTCTTGAACACATGCAGAAGCATAATCTCAAAGAACAAGAAGTGACCATGTTGGTAGGTCAAAACAACCAACGGGTCAGAACTGTGATGCAACATTTTTGTTGAATGTTACATTCAGATCTGTTGATTTCAAATAGATGTAGTCAAAGTTTGAAGTTCCTTTGTAAATTTTAAGGCAACTAAGTATGCTTTGGTATTGAATAATAAACAAATGATAACTCTTTGAATTCTAGGTATGGAGCACCATTATGGCATCAGTAGAGTGGAATAAAAAAGAAGAATTAGTGGCAGAGCAGGCATTGAAGCATCTGAAGACATACAGCCCACTGCTGGCAGCTGTAGCCAAGTCAGCCATAGCGGAACTGTCACTACTGGTCAAGATTCAGGAATATTGCTATGACAACATGAACTTTATGAAGTCCTTTCAGAAGATTGTGGTCATGTTGTATAAGAGTAAGCAATTTCATTGTATTAGATGTCTCCTCTGATTGATTCATATATACACAGTCAGAAGATTATTCTGTATTGTGCCTGATGTATTAAGAACTTTCTGACTGTATAATTTCATTTATCCATAGCTGAAGTAATCCGAGAAGAAGTAATCTTGAAATGGTATAAAGATGCACACTCTTCCAAAGGAAAGAGTGTCTTCTTGGAACAGATGAAGAAATTTGTGGAATGGCTGGAAAATGCCTCTGAAGGTTAGTAGTTAGTATTTCAGTAGCCTACTTCAAATTATACCGTAATCCGCCGAATATAGTATGCAGTTGTGTATAATACGCACAGACACCCCCCCCCCCCCCCCCCCCCACTTTGGGCCTGAAATTTCGTGAAAAAACGTAGTTCGGGTATATGATACACACTATGACTTTTGGCAAAAGGTGGCAAAACCTCAGGGGAAAGTGTTTGAGGAAATTGCTTGTATTGAAAATTTTACATTCACCTGACGATGTAATGTTTTTTACGCAGTTTTTTAAAAAAAGTCTCAGTAATCTTCAAACAACTCAAAGGAGTGACCGATCATAGACAAGAGGGTATTCGCTCAAGGTGTTATATTTCTTTGCCCCAAGGGTATATCCGAGATAAGTGACAAGCACACGTGTGTACAACAATGGCTTCGGTTGGGCCGGTGTTAAAAAAATAATAAAACATATCTTTAATATAATTTGTTTTTGTTTTATTTTAATGAATACATGTAGTAGTTAATTATGTGACATGAAATGCTTATTAACCACTAAAAACATGTGGTAGGCTAACTCAATCAGGCCAGGAATCGGGATCTATTAATACGGCGTACACGGAGATGGCGAATGCACAGCTTGGATTGCTGAATAAACAGTTTAAATTAATTTTAAATGGTCATTTTTATACAATTTATCTATCAACGGATTAAGAGCAAAACATTTCTGCTAAATTAACCAAATTATAATTTCACCTGTTTAAGCAATGCTGTAAACAAACAGGCTATGTACTTAACTACGATAGCCAATGTTTTACCTGTTGAAAAAAGTGTCAAAACCCTATTGGGGTGTATAATACGCACTCCTTTCTCACAAATAAATTTTCTAGGAAAAAAGTGCGTATTATATTCGGCGGATTACGGTACTCTTGGTTTCCTTTTCTTGTGTAAGATCCAAAATAAATATCATGAATTTATTGCTTTTTCCTTATTTGGAATTTGAATTCAATATTAATAAACACCTTTGTTTTTAGGTATATGATATAAACAACATCACACTGTTGTTTTGATCTCGGCCCTGGTATCGGCCCGCGCCCTTCGGACTTGGACTAATATTCACTGCTCGAGCTGATACCAGGGCCGAGATCAAAACAACAGTGTGATATTTTATATAGCACCCAGTCACAATTCTATCCAATTAACAGAAAATGCTATTTTATTGGAAAAAAATATAAAGGAATATATAAGAAATGGTTTGATGTTTGATTATAATATCAGAATAACCAAAATATCGGTTTAACCGCTATCAGATTAAATGGAACCCCCGGTATTAACAGTGAATTGGTCAATTTGTCAATAAATGAGAAGTACTGGTTGTGCAGGTTACATACAATTTATGAATTTGACTATAATAATGTGCATTGTGATTTACATTGAAGTACTAGAATATTGTATGTATAATGGTTGTTAACTTCAGTCCTGACTGTCTCTTTTATATTTTTTCCAGAGTCTGAAGAAGATGAAGACTAACTCTCCTATTATTCAGGGATACAGAAAATTTACTCTGCCTTGCATCCTCTGTCTATGCAGGCTCTCCTTTTTGTTCTCCCATAGACAGGTGCTTCTCCATTCTGAATGATCTGTGTGAAACCTGTAGCCCTTTATCACCATAGTTCATGACTTTTTACAGGAAAGATCTATCAATGAAATGAATAAGAACTCTAAATTGTTTGATGTTGTACATATATTGTGGGTGAAAGATGGCAACTGCAGACTTCTTTATTTACTTTTTAGCATATACTGGATTGTACATGAATTAATACAACTAGAATCAAATATTGATACAGATTTTTTAATGTTAGCTTTTATATACGTTCTTTTTTCCAACTTTGTACTTCAGAATATCATCTATAATTTGTCATGTTTCATAGTTGTACTGTTTTTGTACAATATCTATGTTGATGTAGCAATAATACTTTCTTTTGAAAGTGAATTGATAAATAACATGAAATTAATGTGTAAATGCTTTTGAAGCAAATCAAAAGATGTATTTTGTTTGTATATGTATTGATAAATAAATACAGGTCTCTTGTTTAGAGTATTTCTTTTGAGTTCTGTTAAACTGTTGGATATTGGATTATATGGATACATGTAGTGACCCTGAAGAACCAAAAGGGATGGGATTATACATGTACATACACCAGTCTA
The DNA here is from genome assembly GCA_033439105.1 of Magallana nippona. Taxonomy (NCBI): domain Eukaryota; kingdom Metazoa; phylum Mollusca; class Bivalvia; order Ostreida; family Ostreidae; genus Magallana; species Magallana nippona. The sequence goes on from CM065926.1 coordinate 26,946,416, forward strand.
TAGTTATTTAAACTGCAAATGTAATAAATTTGATTTCTGAAGTTGACATTAGATGTGTATTATATCTATACACAGCCATCATCAATTTTTACAGGAATTGGGAAACCGATATAGTGTTTTAAAATTTGAAGAATTCACTCCTGCGAATGTGTTCGGAATGTTTTCTTTATCGTTGCTATGTATATAATAAATCCAGAGCCGCTCGAATGAAAGTTCACGAGACTTTCCTGAGATTTGTTCAGTTTCTGTGAAATTTCGAGCAGAAGTATGAGTGTTCAGATTATATTCTCAAAATATGTAAGTACTGGTCGTTTTTCGTATCATATCGTACTTTGATATATGTTAAAACGTGAAAATCTATTAAGATATATGTCTTATTTCATCATCTAGTGGTTATTTAAACTAAACGATAATATTCAGAACAGAGTTACCGTTCGTGTTCAAACACTTCTACACGTGGTTGAAAATATAAATTTAACATTGGGTTGCTTGTTAAAATCATAGCCATGTTTGGTGCTTTGGTGTGCAATAGCATGCTTTTTAAAAAATGAATGGGTGTCTGTTTGTGTAAAATCATAGTATATCAAGCCATTCTCAAGGAACATTCTGCATAAAATAGTATAGTCTGTTTCACTATTCATGCTATTACTAGGTCAGGCGCGGATCGAAAATTAATTCTTGGGGGGGGGGGGGATCGCTACTAAGCATGTTAATTGTTGCAACATCAAAAAATAGTATTATTTTCTATTGTCACATTTATTTCTAGAACTCATTTTATCTACCAATTAATGGAGATAAAGTATAAAATTAATACACGTCTAGATTTTATATTTGACTACAAGTACCTACATTCTAGGAAATAGACTATAACCACGAGGCAAGATTATAGGAAATGGACTGTAACCATGAGGCAAGATTTTTACTGCGAAACTGAAAGGGTCAAATAAAACCACGCGGTCTAAATTTGAATGACAATAACATTCGCAGGGGTGGCATTTGTTGGATGGTATTGTAACATTTTCATAAGAACATTTAAATACTGGTTAGGAATAGACCGCAGTGGTTTTTTATTGAAATGTGTAGAAACATCTGCAAGACACTTAATATTGTTTTTGTTGTGAATCGCACAAATTAACTTTGTGAAATTATTTAAAAATGATTTTCAAAAATCAAAAGAACTGGGCTTAAAAGGCCACAGACAAAGTATGAACATTTTTTTTTTCATGATCATGATCCCGGAAGGGGCCCAAGAGAGAAATTATTACGAGCGCAAAATTAAAACGAGAAAAATCTTTAAATTCTTCTTAAAAACTGAAACAACAAAATTGGCTCGATGTCAAACAAAAGAATATGTGGAGACAAATTTGAAAGATCTTCACTAATTTGTCCAGATGTTTTTTTAAAAATTTGATACAATAAAGCAGTTATGGCTATTGTAGCTAGGTGAGCAATGATTTAGATCTTAATGGCATAGTTGTCATCAGTTACTGTCCTTTGTGACCTTCACTGTTTTATAATGTTTCTTTTTGAATCTTGAAACATCTTGTATATAATTGAGCCATTCTGCATAATGTACATTTTTAGAAATGACGGACATTGTTGTAATCAGAAATATTTATTGTGAAAAAGGACAGTCTACATTTGCAGAGTGAAAAAAAAAACAAAACAAAGGCCTAGTCAACTCAATAAATGTACAATAATGACAACACACAGCCACATCTATATTTCAGAAAATATCTCATCAGAGTACTGAATATCTCACAACCAGCTAACATACCCAGATGTGATTATATGATCCACTGAAAGAATCTTTATAAATTTAAGCCATGAGTGATTAATTGCAGTGTTGCTTATTTAATATAGATTTTAACACCCACACAATGATTGGAATCTGGAATCTTCTATATTGTTTAATATAATGTTCATGAGAAAGTTTTTTTCAACATGCATCCTTAAACTGATTAAAATGAAATAAAAATTAGCAATTATAGAAGAGTTCAATCATTTAACAAGAGAACTTTTCTGTTCCCAAAATTAAGATATGATTCTTGGCTATCATCAACACAATGTTGCATTTAGGCATCACTACAATTAAATGGCATATAGCATCGTACTTGTACAAAGAAATAAATTAAAATACTGATATGTAAAAACATGAAAACTTTTTCAGTACTTAGCACACTTTAACATCAAAACTAGAGTTCATTACTGAAATGCAGTATAGCTGTAGTCATAACTAGCACACTAAGTAAATCGAAATTCTCATACTCCAATGTTGGAAAAAAAAAAACTTCAAGTAATGTTTGGTTAAGGAAAAGTTTTTAAAAAAAATTATGAATATATATGTAGATTTATTTCATGAAGCAATTAAATTTTGTTGATTTTCATGCAAGCAAATTGAGGGCACATTATCTTGCATCAGAATAGTTATAAGCATATGTATGCATGTACTAGTAAGTCCATGCAATATAGATGTATCAATTCAAGTGTTATTTTATCTTATTTATTTTCTTAACATTTTCTTTATTATTATCAACTTATTAGCCAAAATATGAGTTTATACATGTAAATTCATCAACTAGCAAATAAAATGAAAGACACTTTAAGCCAGGAAGAAACCGGAGAACCAGATATTTTTTTGCAAAAAATAAATTACCAAGTTCTCATTTGGGAAAGCTTGGTTTTGAGGGTAGAGTTGGAACCTGTGGCAACTGCCTGCGGACTTGAGAGAGCACGGCCCGAGCCGTGAAGGGACGGTTCTGGAGAACTGGGCGATCAGCGGACGCAGATGGAGCGATCACCGCAGCAATGGAATCTGGACTGTTTGGACTGGTCGTTCTTGCAGGGACAGCCATGCTTTTGCTCACCATGTTTCTGGTCACAGCTGAGGGAGGGGGAGCTCGGGGCATGACTGGCCCATCCATGGTAAACCTCCCAAGGGGCTTGATGGGGGGACATGGACGGTGAGGATTGAGGGCGTGGTTCTCCAGGCGGGTCTTCAGCTGGATGCTCTCTGGTGTCTCCTGGGGCTCCTCTGGTTCCACATTTTTTTTGCTGTCTGCTGTCAGACCCTCTATCTTTAGGGCCTCAATGATTCCCTCCTGGAGTTCACCAGAAGGAGGTTCACGAACATGGCCCAAAACTTTGGGTGGGGTAGGTGGTGGTGGGAGATCTGTATTAAAAAGAGAAGAAAAATATGAAAGTAATATTTTTTAATTCAAAATAATTGTAGATGCACATTTAATTATTTTCATACAACTCCAACTGAAGATTACAAAGCTATAAGAAAAAAATCATCCAGTTTTTGCATATTATTTATAACAAGAGGAACTAGAACCAGGTAGTTAATGATTAAGGAATGACCTCAATAGCTACCAAATTACACATGTAGAAACTAGGTTAACACCTTGAATTAGCTTCTCAAATTAACAGAAAATTACTTGTTTATTTATGATAGATAGCATGATGCATGTGCAAATTTACAATTTTGTTAAATAATTATCATTTTCAAAAATTTAAATTGGTGAATATTAACAAAAGCCCCAAGCTGATTCGAACTCGTGATCTGCGGTTTTCAATGCCTGATACTTTAACCACTGATCTATGATGATATATAACCAAGTCGATTGATACAAACAATTTAACAAAATATTTAAAATACAATCTTGTGACATAGTGTCTTAATTATTACAAGTCTTGATGCAGTGAAGTGCCTTTAAGGCAGTTTACGTTTTTAAAAAGCATTTATAAACAACAAAAAAAAGCATACACAATAAAGCAAATCCCAAATCTGAATACTATTCATTATTCTATCCCCCTCTCTCCCCCCCCCCCCCCCCCCCCCCCCCATTGATGTTGCTTAGATTAACTTGGCAGAGTTTCAATGAGGAAACAGAACAATTGGTGGAAATCAATGTTACTGCCTGCACACGACAACTCACAGAAACAGATGGCAATAAGCCAAAAGTGTGACTCAGGTGGACTACAAAATGTTATACCCAGTAAAGGACTAGAGCTGACACTTCGTTCCTTGCTGCTTGGCCTATCAGCACTAACAGGTCGACCGTTGCTGCTGGACTGGTTCTCTCTGAGTGGCCTGTCACTGTTATCCAGATAAGTAAAACCCGAGGATAAATCATCATCATCATCCTCTTCATCAGTCACCTCCTCATCACCAGATATGCTGACCGCATCATCATGATCAATCACTAACACCTGTAACAAATTAAATATGAGAGGAACTTCTCTAATTAGCACTGCATTAAAACAGATGTGGCCATTTCATTTTTTAGTGAAAAAAAAAAACAAAAAATTTTCTTATTGATAAATATTTTTTAGATTGAACAGTGTACGGATGTGATGAATGATTTAATCAAAAATATTTTTAAAGAATATTCAGAAAGAATCAAATTACCATTTAATACACATAACTAAACGTAAAACTTATACAAACATCATACCTGGGGAGCTTTCTCTGCTTTGATCTTCTCCATCATCTTTTCATGATGCTGTTTCCACTCCTTCAGTTCCGCCACTATGTCTGCTCTCTCCTTGTCATCATCAGGAACAGGATCGTATGTGTGCTCAGGCTTGTGTAGAAGTTGAGGAAACAGCTTTAGTCCAGTGGCTTCATTTGTATTTTGACTGCCTGGATTGATTTTTCGCCGCGAAAAGAGGGCTTTGGATGGATTTCCACACACAACAGTACCCATGGTAAGTTCACTCGAGGCATCCTCTGTTATATTTTTATCCTCTGAATTTTCCTCCCTGCTTGCTTTCTCTGCAGTTAAAGGTCTGATGTTTCCCCCAGAAGTAGTAGCAGGTCGCCTGGATGCTGTGAGGGGTCTGAACCCTGAGGAGGGTCTGAGGGCAGAGCCTGGGCGGTACCCTGTTGTAGGTCGCAGGGAGGCAGTGCCTGGTCTGCCTACAGTCTCTGAAGGACTGTCTGAAATATTTAATATAAGGAATGATATTAATTTCACCTATGATATAGGACATGACATTATAAACAAATTTATATAGTTTATAAACATATAAGCAGTTATTAGAGTTTAATTTGTTAATAAAATTGTTGTGAGATAAAACTTTTAATGGTATTTTCTAACATTCATTTAATCAAAAGGACTATTTCCAATTCTTTACCTGGTGAATTAAGACTTTCTGTTGAGCCACCTATTCCTACATCCCTCTGCAATTCCTCCAAATAGGCCCAGTCATCATCAAATACATTCTTTTTCTTTGAGGGTGATGGTTCTAAATTAAGTGCTTCTTCATCCAATATCTTAAGATGAGGTATGATATTTTTGACAGTCCACCTGTAGTCATAGTCCTCTGTTTCACTACTGTCTGGTGTAGGTAATACACACACAGGATTCCCTTCCAATGTCAGACTGGAGAGGTTTGAACACATAGCAAGATAATGAATCTGTTGGGTATCATCGATGTTGTTTCCTTCTAAGTCTAAAATTTGTAGTGAGTCCAGCATGCTTAGAGCACTTATATCACAGATTTCATTGTATGACAAGTATAGTTCTTTTAGACTTAGCATAGATGATATTCCATCCAATTCGTATAAGCCACAACGTGACATCCATAAAACTGTGACATTTCTTAAACTAGAACCCAAGTCGCGAATGCATGGAATGTTACTATTTGATAGTTTCAGTTGTGTTAAGTTTGGAAGCAGGGAACCAAAATTTCCCAAGCTTGTTTCTTTTGTGTCAACTTTTAATTCCAGACGATAAATGTCATCTAAATTATCAACCCCAGTCAAAAGTCTTAGTTTACCTGGAGAAAGATACTGTTCTAATAAGAGATCACTATCTTCTAAAACTACTGGTTCAGGGTTTACCCTTGTTTCCTTAAATTCCGTAATTTGCACACCTCTGGCAAGGGCACTCGTAGGACGACTTTCTAATGCAGAACTCATCATTTGAAGTCTATGGTAAAGACTGTCCTGTGCAACTGCCATTTAAAGATGTAGACACACAGGCGTTAATAAGCTAACTCCATTCGAAGTTAACTTACAGTTCGATTCCTTACCATTCGATTGCTCATCAAGCACAATATTATAAACAAAATTAGATTGGTAACACGTGAAATTTACAGGAAAAATCACGTAGTCTATATCCGTTGTGACGGACGCAAAGTCGCCATGTTGGTATTTCTTCTGACTAAATTATAAACCAAGTCCGTTATGTTCCGGAATCACTGAGAAAAAATTATAAAATAATAATTTTACAAAATGTAAATATAACACATTCCAGGTAAGTTAGTGAACGTATTACAAATGTAAGCGGAAAAAAAATATTGGGACCTGTAATGGTTTTGTTGAAAAATATACAAATGAACAATTTAGAACGTTGTATTGCTTCTACAATGAAGAAGTTATCCCTCTTTTCATGTACTTTGATTAATATACATAAAATGTTTTGCTGTATTTTAAACTACAACTTAGATTATGAGTTGAAAGCAACTCAAAGTCTATCTGTAAAAGACCACTGTTATATAGATGTATATGTAACGTTATATGTATTATCTTTCTTTTTATACGAGGCTAAATTCTGAATTTTACCGGGTGGCAGTAAATGCAAAATTTACAACATGACAATTTTGTTTTTTCTCAGTGCCACCCGGTAAATTCGGAATTTACAACATGACAATACTACCCAGGTATGTTTTTCAGATCATTAAAAAGATATTCAAATCTTTGAAAAAAGAAGAAATTATGATTATTTGTTTTTATTAATTCAGCAGCGGAACATATATCATGACGCTATCATGATAATCAAAAGATATTCTTGAGAGAATATTCCACAGAAAACATGAATAATTTGATGTTTCGTCAACTTGGCTTGTGTAAGGTTTCTAAGTCAACGGTTCAGGTAAAAGCAGTTACACAAAGTGTTTTTCACATTAATGTCCTCTAATAAAGCGCCGCCATTTTAGATGGACACATTTTCAATGATGCTTGTTAAAAATAGCGTGCTTGGAAATCTTTATTTCGGAAAAACAATTCACGACGGAAAAGAAATCATCAGACCTTCATATAATAACGTTGCTGACAAAAAAAACAAACAAAACAATTAAATTAAACAAAACAGAGAGGTAAATAGACGATGGAGAGAAGAGAGAAAAAATACATGTAAAAACAGAGCTTTTCTTTGAAGATTCCTTATATATACCCCAGACACAAGCACAAAAAGAGGGACTCGTCCAGTAATAAAGAAAGGTACAAAAGACACATGTTTCAGTGTTTTTGTTTCAGAGTTTATTTTTGTCAAAGAACCTGATTTCACAGTACTATATCAACTAAATTTGTAGTTCCTCTTTTGTAATGTATTTCTACAAAATAAGAACATTTTGATGTGTAATTTTGATTTTCTGCTTTTCTGTTTCGAATTCAAAGATCTCCAGACAATTCACGCAAAACCGGGTTGTAGGAGACAGAATGCCAAAAAGAAAAAAAGCGGAGGAGGCAATGGAAGCCCGAATAAAATGCACACAGTAGAAGAATTAAAGACGCTTTAGAGGACCAAACAGAATACGCAATTCATCTATATTTGTTTTACTTTTGGAGAAAAATAAATGTTCGCGCCTCGATCGATTGTCCTTTACATGCCAAAAATCTGTCAATCATGTTCATTCTGTCAATCATGTTCATTCTGTCAATCATGTTCATTCTATGAATTGAAGAATCTATTTATATACTTTTTGGATTTATTTAAGTGGTGAAGACAAATGTATGTAGCATAACCGTCTCTGAATCATACTGCTCAGAATGTTTGTTCGAACAGGGTTATAAACATTTTGACAGTCCATGGGTTTCACCCAGTTCTAAAATTTATGTAATGTTTATACATATGTTTGATTAAAGGCAGAGATAAATAGTGCATTTTGGCATTGTACACTTCCTCCGCTCTCAATATCAGACAAAGATGGCGTTGGAGTTTGATACATGCATCTTGATCATATAAGTGTTTGTTTTATCTGACATTGATTGATATATTGACGGATTGATTGCAACATTGATTCAATATCAAATTGGAAAGGCAAGGAATTTCATTCGGGAAAGATTTGCTCCCTGCCCCGTTGATAGAAATGGCAAATAATTTAGAATTGTGGTGGTAGATAAGATTGGGTTATATTATTTTACAATAATATGCCATGAAGCATATGAATGCATCGATCACAATGCCAGCTGAAGGCATATGATTGCGTATTTCATTCAAACTCTGACGTTGTGAATATGTAATTTATGATGCATTGTATTTGAATTTTTAGCATTGATATCTCTTAAAAAGATACTGGAATGGCCATACAGAAACAAATCCGTACAGGCCTCTTTGCATTGATGAGATTTGACCTTGAGCAAAAGTGCTAATTCTATACTCTTCTTTTATTCGAGCACAGAACTTCAAGACAAGTTTTTTTTCTCTCGAAAGTTGTGCTTAAACAGAATACCCATGCAACCCGAACTTTATATTCTAAGAACAGAGTCGTTCAAAGATTTAATTATTTTGTCCATGTATTAATTAATAACTTTTTTGCATGTATATCTCGAGAAGGTAGAGTTGTAATCTACCAACAATATTAATACTTATACATTCATAGTATATAAATGAAATATGGATTGCAGATCTGTATCAATGGTTGTGTAACTATATCTTTCCTTCTATATATTTTGTTTGAAGTATTCGTGCCTTTCGTTGTAGACCTACTTAAATTTTAATTTAAGCATTTATAGTTATCAATTCTGACAAATAATAAAAGTTGATACATGCGCACTGTGATGCAATTAGTATGTTAGTGGTGATTGCGTGCGTAATATATTTGTTTTCCATTTGGTAAAAAACTCCGCACCTAAAAGTTTGGACAGGCGGAAGATGGCTTCATTTAGCGTATTTAAAAAGTGTGATGATTGGTTGAATTTGAGTTGGCGCGGCATGCGTTGAGGAGGTCCCTAGTCAAGCCTCTATCTGATACGGAGGCCGCCAAACACTCGAAAGGTCCTTGACGTCAAGTGCTGGGGCCCATTTATAGTAACAAGACTTCCGACGTGTTGTTTACAAATACCCATCATTTTTCTCCTGAATGAATGAAAATGAGTTTTAAACTATAAAAATTGATGAAATAAACTTATAATTTTCCATATTGGCTAGAAGAAAATACAGTAGTATAGCCCTTATTTTCCTTTAAAATGAAATTCCTTCCAAACTGTGAATATTAATGAAAATTATACGTACGCAGTGACACTTATTGACTATACAAGTAATAGTAAATAATAACGTTTTATGATTGCCCATATAAATATGAAAGAAAAGTTAATGCATCCAGTGGGAGAGATGACTTAAGACATTGTGTCAATGATGTAACCCAAGTTAATATACCATTTGTATTGGGAATAATTGATCCAGATTACGTATAGATGCGTGCCGGTAATGAACACACTTTATGTTATAAAACGTTTCTATGAGCCCGTTTGCTCGTTTGAGCGTTCGCATTTTCTAAATTTAACATCTCGAAAAAAAAATCATCCCATGAAATAATATATATTTATAAAAGCTATAAAAGGACATCGAAAACGACACTTTAACAAAAAAAATCATATGTGACCAGCAAATGTACAAGAATTAATGAGGCATAGGTGGCATTACAAGTTAAATGTTTCAAATGAATTTGCAATTAGCGGAAAGATATTAAATATGATCGTCATATAAACGAGACCTATTATGTCTAAAGGCGACTAGGACAGCCAGCTACTTACATAAATATTAAACGGTTAAATGATGAAAGAGGAGACATGTAATTATTTTAGAAATGTTATTCACATACTTCGTTTTTTGGTCTGATCTAAGTACATGTATTGTTTCTGTACTGCAATAAAGGGGGTGAACACTTTAACGTATTAAGTTTATTTAAATCGGGGTTTAAAAATTTCACTTAGATTTAAAAATAAATACTTTTACCGATGGTAAAATGCAAAAAAAAAGTAGGATAACGAAAACGAAAGCAAAGAAAAAAAAAAAAAAAAAAAACACCCCCCCCCCAAAAAAAAACAACCCACCGATCCCAAACACTGAATAACACGTGTATAATATTGCAGTTTCCTTCGTATCCTTTTATTTTTTTTAACATGTATTAAATCAACTCAACGAGTATAAGCTATCCAATACTCCGATGTGTGTCTATCTCAAAACCACTGACCTTGGAGTAGAAAAAAATACGCAATGCAAAAGGTTAAATATATTAAGTATATATTCAATTAAAGCGCATGTCAAGAGCATGATTCCATAAAACCACATTGCTATGTACTAGTACTGGTAGTTTCGGTGGCTTGTTTTTCAAGGCTATTCCAATCAAGAAAAAAAGTTTTTAAAAAATTCCAAGCAAGAATACACTTAAAGAGACATCCACCCCCCTTATCCCAATAAATGAGTAGATTTATTTCTTTTATCTGAGAGGATAAAGGAAATGAAAAAAGAGGTTGAAAGTAAATGGAAAAATATAGAGTATAAAATGACGGATTAAAGGAACATGGAAAGTCAGTCCTCGTTCAGAGAATTGGAATTATGAGAAGATTATCTCCATAAAAATAAAATATTAAAAACAAAACCAAGCAGAGTTCTCTTGATTTATGGGATGGAATTTCAGGAACCATCTCAATTTCTTTGGCAAATAGTTAAAATGGTGTCGTTATAAAAAAAAAAACTTCTGAAATTGATTACATTCTACCTTCTGTTACCATAATGGAATACAAAATATGTAAAAAATAAAGCTGATTCAACATCAATTATCCAATAAGGCCAGAACTTGAATAGAATCATATCATTCATAACGAGCCCTTTTTGAAAACATGGAACATAATGAATTATATTTACAAACTTTGAAACTGCTGTTTGCTATTTGTGAATGTTTATTGTTATAATTTACTCATTAATAATTCTGATATCCAAAATAATGTCGGTGAATTAATATTATCGTGCAGTGAAATGAATTAGAAATAAATGCAACTTAATTCTGCACATTAAGTCCAACAGTTTTGATGCTGTTTCAAATTAAATGATAAGTCTTCTTTGCGGAGCATTAATTCGAAGATAACTGGTTGCTGTGCACCCATTGATCACGTGACATGTTAATGAGACAATCCCCGACCTGGACCTGCCTTCACGGTTAGGCTGACAGGTAAACACTGTTGGGGGCTACAACAGAGGTCCTTTACCCCGAGATAGATTCTCTCAAGGTAACAGAACCTCGAGAAGTAAACAAATTTTTAATTTCCTCAATCTATCGCTATCAGCGCTGAACAATGTCATTCATATTAAAGAATTCGAGTCGCCTTTACATCGAAACGGGATGACAAAAAGTTCTGTCAATCTCTGTAGAATATATTTCGTAAGTTGTAATGGTTCATGATAATACTTATTATAGTAAAGGTATTAATATTTGAATTTGCAAAAGCGCACATAATGAAAATTGGTTTGAGAAACACCCTGGTTTCTGTTTGTGGTTGAAGCGTTTTGACACATTGAAGTGAAATGACGTCTTGAATTTCATCTGAAACAGGCAAAGTTTGTAGGAGGGAAAGTAAATACTTTAATAACTTCAACGACATTTAGGAACAAGCGTGTTCTAGTACGATTATAATTGCTGCCATAAAGCTGGCCAGATTCAAAGAAAGCTCTCCAATACTAGAATTAACGTTTTTGCAAAAATCAATGTACATCGTTATGTTCTCGTCTTTTCAAGATGTTATTTACCCCTCCGTTCGTCATCATTTCTCGTAAATTTTTCCTCGGAATGACCAAATAAGCTCTTTTATTTGTTTTCTAGACACTTTCATTTCCAAACTTAGTAAAAACAACGGAAACGCATTTTCGTTCAAGTTTTACTAAATGGCGGGATGTTTTCAGATATACCGGAATCAGTATTGATCATCTGTTTTGCTGATTATTCCAATCAATAATTCTTTTTATGGGACAGTAGTTGAGCATTTTGAGTTATTAGATAGAATCCAATACGGCGCTTTGTCACATTATCATGAAATGAAATGTCTCTCTCTCTCTCTCTCTCTCTCTCTCTCTCTCTCTCTCTCTCACTAGGTACATATCGGCAATGCAGCAGCCGAATCGTAAATTAAAGTGGAAAAGGTTATAAACATTCTCTTTCAAGACGCTCTTTACAGAACATTTACTTCTGCTTGCAATGGAGACAATACAGACACTAATGTAGCAATGCAATTGGGAAAAAAACGCCCCAAAAATGTGTGTGTGTGTGTGGGGGGGGGGGGGGGGGGGGGGGGGGTTCGGACCAAATCATCGCACTTCGAATATTTTAAAAAAATCATCCCACATCCCCCTAAAATATTGCGAATCTTTCCATCAATGATCGAGTTCTGTCGATCTGATTACAGATTAGATTAATAATCAAAGTAGTGAAACTATGGCCATGGGAAATGATTTTATGAAGGATTATAGAGTAGATCAATAGTTGGATAACTATTGTCATCCACATAGATATATAATTGGCCTTATTCAATTAATTTCTTGTCTACTCACCCCCTCCCCCTTTCGGGAATCCATGAACTACTCACAAATGAGCCTAGTACCCGATACGCGTGTTAATTATTACTCCTCATATGGTTTTATTTGAAAAGTTTCCAATTAAAAATAACCTTGCTGTTAAATTTTCAATTTCATTCGTTTTAGATTCCATTGTGGTTTCATTGCTCAATTGTGTGCATAGCTCCACGCCACTTAATGAACATTCGCAGTGACTGATTGCACAGAAGGGTTAATTAAAAATCAACTTCCGAAAAGGCAAAGTTTTTAAAATATTTTCTCTATTATTCCCGGAAGAACAATTTCTTTATATTTACATTCAGTGTATATTTCCCCTTATGTTTGCATTGGAAATCTGCGACGTTCAATTTTCTATGAATACACTTTGATAATTCATGCGCCATGTGCACAAAATATAAACGTCTCCACGTGTTTTGAGTATATTTATTTTTGTAAGATTAAATGAAACGTTCAATTTTACATAACCAATTTGATATGTTCTTTTGAAAAAAAAATCATTAAATTATATCTAGTCCTTCATAAAAAAGATTTTTCTATACAAAGTTTCTGGCACTATATGTTTAGTCGCGGAAGCGAACTAAATAACATGTTAATATGGCTGTTCCATGTATGTTTCATATCCCTGACTGTGAGCGTATATAATGGCTTTACAGCGACAAAACATATATATTTCATAAAGTTAGACATCAGTATGAATATAAATATAAGCATTGAATGCTTACGCGCGGTATTCAATTTGTCTGCACCGCTTGGTGTGTTACAGGACCGACGACATCCAAAAATAAGCATTCAATGCTTTAATAAATACCATTTAGGAAAACGTTTGAAATGAGTCGATCCGTTAATATCGGTACACCACTGGAGATGACGCCATCGCCAAAAATTTATACAATTTTATCCGATCTAAAAATTTGCGATCTAGCACAATCCTTTAATGTACGTTAAAATAAAGTCGACTTGACGATATTTGAAAATATGACTTTTTTATTAAGTGGTCTTGGTCCCATGTAAAGTACATTTCAATTTAAAGTCTTGCATACACAAGGGAGTTTGGCTTCATGTTCTATTAAATTGAACAGGTACTTTATTCGAATCTGAAAATAAATGCAACTAAAGTGTTAAAGTACATGTATCTTTGATAAACGAATATAATTAAAGAGCAGCTAAACATATTTAACAATGAAACCTGTAAAACTAACTCCAAGTTTGATAATACAGCGTATCTACTTATACTTTACTTTGAAAATTGATATTGAAATTGAAATTTATGATACCCCCCCCCCCCCCCCCCCCCCCCCCCCCCATACATATTGCCGGTAGGCGACTCCTACAGTTTCTCGCATTGACCACCGATATGGACACTATATTGGCTTTCTCGTAAGTACCTTATCGTGGGTAGGAGAGATATGAAGTAGGGATTAAGGCTTGATACACGGATATTACGCTCAATCGTCCATCCAGGAATGCCAGCTATGCATGGAGATTAAGGGGGATTTCGTTTCTTGACGGCCTTGACCTTTTAAGTGTACGCAGGAGACAACTTACTAATTGTTAAAGTTTAAGGTGATTTTTCTTTCTGTCAGAGAGAAATGGGAAGGGGGCAATTTTAAAAATAGCTCGACATTCTCCGACAGGGGGCAAAGCTGTATTGACTTTAGTCACGTGTCCCAGCTCATGGTCATTTCGTTCGTTGTCCAAAATATCCCCCACCGAGACCTTGAAATAATCTCCGGTCTCGGACCGTAAACAATATGTCCTCAGAGTATCCTTTAAACGACCCCCGCCAAAAAGGGGGAGTCAAATACTGGACAAAGCCTGAAATATCCGTGACAGAGCAATTTTGTTTTTGAGATCGGGTACTAAATAAGGCTATGGGGTTCAAGATTTAAAGAGAGGGGAAAATTGCTCCCTCAGCAAAATCTAAAACTCTGAGAAAATTTATCATCAAATCCACGGATAACTAGATAGAGATTTGAGTAGAATGCATAATGGACGCGCATAAGTTGTCTGTAGGAACACATAAGAAATCTGAGCACAACGCAGCAGATCTGATCCCTCTTTTCAAATTGCATATTGAGAAAATTGAAGATATTCAAATCTTGGAGAAATGACAGAACAAACCGCGTTTTACTTGCTACTGTCTACAAGATTAAATAACTTTTAAGTTTTAAAATTTCGCTGATTAGAAATAAATGTAATTTATTTATCTTGGATGACAATGCACCGGCTATACATTCATTTTTTTTGCAATATATTGTGATTTTTTTTTTTACATTACCATTGTAAATACGAAATGTTTTTTTAATGCCACAAAATATGGAAACATGTCATGCGTACTTCAAATCGAATCTAATCATAACGCTTTTAAGTATTTGAATTTTTAAATATTTTCTCATGGACCATGTCTTTTGTATTCTTACATAAATTGTCTTTATCCCCTCCGAATGACTTTGTATTGTCTTAGCTTTGTTATTAAGCTTATTAACGTAGAAATATTTTTTTTTATTATTATTATTTCTGGCGCATTTATTTTCTCTTCCTATTGTAAATATTGGCGCAAAAAAAAAAACAAAAAAAAAAAAACGAAATGAAACTGTATGGCAATAGTTAAATAATTTTATGATTCAATATTTACAACAGTTACAATTTAAGAAACTGAATGAATGAACGTATGAATAAAAGAAAGTGAATCAATGAACTTCCTCTGATTTGTTTGGGGTGTGAATTGAAAGTCATTTCTGTTAAACAAAAATCACAGGAAATACTGCTATTTTTACAATGTATAATGATAATATTTTATTGCAAAGCGCATCTGCAAAATGTCCAGACCTACTCCCAGAAACAGAAATAATTCCATAATTCCATAGCCTTGTCAACACTCAGATTCAATAAGAAAC
Source organism: Magallana nippona (assembly GCA_033439105.1). Classification (NCBI taxonomy): domain Eukaryota; kingdom Metazoa; phylum Mollusca; class Bivalvia; order Ostreida; family Ostreidae; genus Magallana; species Magallana nippona. The sequence continues at coordinate 26,961,894 of CM065926.1, forward strand.
TCGAGATAGAAAAGCAGCGCCCTTGGAATAGACGATCTCTTGTTTCTAACAGTTGAACTTGTAAAAAGGCGTCACTTTCACTTCGAACCCCGTTTTTTGTGAAGATGAGAGACAGATTGAACTTTTTTTCTTGCAGAGTGATGACAAATTTGCTTGAAATTCATCACGGCAAGCAATAAAACCTAGAGGATGCGGAAACTAGAGAAGCAAAAAAACGCAGTCAACTTTGACGTTTATTAAATTAATCACAGCAAACGAAAGATTTTGATGCAATCATCTTCATTTGAGAAATTTATGTACCTATGCATACAGTTATATCGCGCATGTAATGTTTACATAATGCGGCTATCTCTTATAAAAACCGACTGCGATCCGGATCAGCGGGGATCATATCATTGTAGTATATAAACTGGCGGCCTTACGGTAGATTTCATTACTTTTGATTTACACCAGTTGACAACGGAAGCCAACTAAGCTGTTTAAAACTTTTTTGTGTACTTTATTAAGCCAACTTCGAGACAATTCACCTTATGGTAAAGGAAGTTGGGTTTTCATATTAACTATTGAGTTCCGCGTAAATGTTCGCAATACTCGAGTAGAATTACTGGAATTGCCGGAGTGCATAGTGTCAAAAATCCACTGTGAACGACTTAATCTGTAGATATCTTTGAAAGAATCTTCCCCTAGTGTCCGTTATCTAAGTACAAGCGATAACTGCGGTATGTCTGCCTCCCGTCGAGGTGTTTGTACAACCCCTAGCCAACCGGGTATAAATGTACCCCGCATGTGATGTCCGGACCAGAGCTCCCGTAGACTTCAACGAGGAAACATACACCGCAGTATCAGCAGCCGTAGTGCTAGCACCTCCTAGGATTTTATATCTATCTTCAGCATTGTAATAATATATCTTAAGGTATGTTGTTGTTTTTTCCTATTTTAGACAATTATTTATTTATTTATTTTTTTATTTGTAATAGAAGTTAAAAACGGTGAAAATTTATTTCATGAAAAGAAAGTGTGCATTGAATGAATTATTTCAATGCACAATATACATAAAGTATACATAACGAATTTATTCAGAAGGGTAAAAAACGCATATTTCAAGTAATGTAAAGATATGAGAAAGCTGTTTGTTCAAGTACTCGAAACAATAGTTTATCACGAGCAAAGAGGGATGTAATAAAGTGTTTTGTTTTGAAGACAGTCCTTTTGAAGAAGGGAAATGTAATTCAATGAATTATCGGCGGTTTCCACACAAATTGTGGTACAGACAACAATCTAAGATACAATTTCAATGTAATGACCGGAACTTAAAAGCGCTTTCTCCTCCCCTAATTAACTTATAAATACTAGAAAATCGTGTGAAAACCGCATCATACACTTAGTCTTTAATTGCTCGTTGAGCGATGTAGGTAGGCAACAATTTCTATGACATATTTGGCATGATGCTTTAGCCACTTATAGTAATTTTACGGTTAGTTGTTATTGCTTTATTTCAAACCATCTAATTTTTCGCCTGGAATAATTGTTTATTTTATTTTTAATTTATTTCCTTCTAGAATGGTTGAGTTTATTTACTTTGTATGCCTCCTTGGAGTGACAAGCAGAATCTTTGCTGTACCACTGTCGTCTTCAAACATTGGAGAAGAAAATGGAATATCCGCTGACGTCATAGACGTCGAGGTTCCTGGACAATTTCTCATGAATTACGAAAACTTGTTGAATTCAGATGAAGACTTAAACTACCCAATTTTGCCTTTACCCAGAAACCCCCCACAATGGCTGATGACGCTTATTCATCAAACCGAGATCAAATCATCAGACTTTTCCAACAGACAGAAGCGCGCATATCCAGACTATTCCAATCCTCGTCTTCAAGCCATTCTTCGCGCCTTCTACTCCACATACGGATATGACAACATGAATCTGCGCTACGGACGTTCAGTTCGCTCCGTACAAAGCTTTGTTCCCATTCAACACAGAATTTTCCACAATTCATTTTTAAAACAAATGAAAGCAGACACTCATTCCAGAGGTCGTATCCAGAGATCAATATACAGGAGACCCGATATCCAAAAAATGTTAAGAATGTTATATTCTAGTGGAAAACTTTTTGGAAATCATGGACTAAGATATGGCTAAAGAGGCGAAAGTGTGCTATATACCTTCAGTAATAAGGTATAAGATTGACCTCAAAGGCAGCATGCTTTAGATAGTTCGCAATGGTTTGGAATTTTCAAGGCAATTTGCGAACCTTGCAATAAAACCTTGGCGTTGAATCTCTGATTTGTATATAATATACATAGTACTTTTATTTATAATATTGTTGTTTATATTGTATAAAATGTATTGTATTAATGTCGAGAAAGAAAACTCCTCAGGTAAATTCGTTTTACCTTGATTAAACATGTTTAATATTGTTTTCCCTGTACAGTCTTTCATGAGTTTCGTTATGTTCCGATGTTATGCCTTATTATTATTTTTTTTTCATAGGTAAAAGTTTATGTGTTGGTAGTAGTTTTTTTTAATGTAGTTTAATTAAAATAGAGAAGAAAAAAAACCAAACAATTCTTTTTACTGATTGGTAAATGCTGCATTAAAGTTTTTACAACTTTATGCATATGTAAATTATAGAATGTTCTGTATCAAATTGAAAAAAAAAATATCAAAAAGAAGTATCAAATTTGATAACTTCGTACGATGCGCTTTATGAAAATTTTGATTAATAACGATGAAGTATGTTTCAGTATTATAACTTGCTGAACATTGTACGAAATCAAAGTTTTGTTGTTTTTGATACAAGAAAATTAAGTAAATTAATAAATTAACTGCATCCTTGTTTTGTTTTCTATCTTCTTTAGAATGCTTACTTAAGCTTGGAGAGAACTTAAAATGGGTTCAAAGAGGAACATTTAATAACACTCGACGATAAATCAAGAGTCGGGGTAAATGTTGTCTTCACACACGCGATGTGTTCAGTTAATTTTCGATTCAATATTGTAAATCATATTTACACGCCATCCACTGATTTTGTGCCGAATTAAAATCAAACAAAATGAACAGCGATACATTGTATGAAAGATCGGATGCGTTATTAAGGAGCACACAGGGCGTGACGATCAATGCATATAAACTATTTGAGCAAGGAACGTTGCATGCAAGAAACGTCTCACGGCAAAGCTATTGGCTGTCTAATTGTCACTCTTAAAGCAATTCCAGGCACACAAATGATAGAATATCATTCAAAAAGTGAATTTAAGTGCTCTGCATCCTCTACCGCTATCGTTAGCAGGGTGCTTCCGATGTTTCATATTAAAGTCATATTTAAGATTGACGCCCTCCAAGTGGTTTAACGTAATGATACCATTAAAGAAATTAAGAGTATTGACTTGAGGTCTTTACGTTCAGAGTAAATGGAACCAAATGCATAAGTTGGGTTTTGATTTGATATTTACAACACATCTTTTAAATAAAGGCGCTGCTCCTGCTTGTTCGGTTTTCAATGGGGATGTGTATCTCTGTAGTATCAGAGAGAGAGAACGCTGTAATTTAATATCTAATTATTGTTCATTTTGTGCTTGGTGTTAGTTACACCTATCTAGAACATAGATAAGAAAGGTTCGAGTCATTTACGTTATAAAAATGTCAAAAACGGATACACTGTAACTATCCATACTTGTAAAAAAAAAAATTAAAGTATTTTGAAATAATTGCTGTCAAATATTTTTTTGCTTCCTTTATTTCTCTCTTTTTAAAAAAAAAAATCTTTATTAGAATGTATTTTTTGTTTCCAATTCGTCTTGCAATAAATTCAAAGATTTTAAATGAAATATATTAAAATTACAACATTCTCTTTCTGATAGTACACAGATAGTACACATACACATCTCCATCGAAAACCGAACAAGCAGAGGCATCACATAGGGTTTTATGATAGATTTGAACACATCCGACAGTATTTGATCACTTCATAATACTAAAAGAATGATTCCTTATTCCTTGAATTAAAGCAATGCTTTGCATGAAAGAGAACGTTGCAATTTAAATGTCTCAAATCAACATCTTAAAAAAGAAGAGAAAAATAAAGGAAGCAAACAAATGTTTAACAGCAATCATTTCAAAATACTTCAAAAACATTATCAATGAAACATTACCATATGTAGAGTTTTAAAATGTATGAAGTGTGTCTGAAATATGTTTATACATGAATGTGTGGATTTATGTGTAAAAAAAATTAAAAAACATCTTTAAACAATTTTCATAAGTATGGATAGTTACAGTGTGTTCGCTTTTGACATTTTTATAACGTAAATGACTCAAAACTTTCTTATCTATGTTCTAGATATGTGTAACTAACACCAAGCACAAAATTCATTAGAATTATCAGTAATTAGGGGAAGAAAAAACAAAACACACAAACATTCTAACCGCAGCTGTGTAAGACAACGTTACGTCATAACGAGTTAGACCAAGGGTATGGTCATGTTTAGAAACGATTTTTTTTTTTTAAAGTTTGGGTTATTTTCCCTTGGATTCTTTAGCAAATTAATTTGTGCAGTAAAATATACTCGATCAATTAAGCATATGTTTCACAAATGCTTAATATAAGACACTTATTACAAGGGTTTTTCAGATAAGGTTAGATTTAAAAAACTAGATTATCAGAATTATGTTTCCTTAATTTGACAAATGACCTTTTCATGTCTATGGGCTGTAAAACGTTTTCGGCAAATTTACGTAATACAATGCTACCGTTAATAATGAACTATGCACAAACAGTTTCAACACAGTTCAGGAAAGTATAGGTGAGATAAACAACTTTTTATTAATATAGTACCAAATAAACTTTTTTTTTTACAAATGCGTCGTTAAAACTACAAGGGGGATTTGAATTTATAACGAAATATCAATTGATCATTTCATGTACATATTCAATTTACTAAAAACATAGTTACTATATAGTAACTTGATGAAATTTCCTTACTTATAAATTTACTTATCCCTCGTAAAACTATATTATGTTAAATCTTTTTACCCGCACCCTTTGCAATCCATTTTTTTTTTACAGCGATGTATATATGCTGTTACATTTACATTAAAAAAAATCTCAGTTGCAATAATTCAAGAAACGTAATCTAGATCTTCACTTTTTGAGACATACAGAGTATAACATAAAACCACATCTTAAACTTGATTTTATTGTGTTTTCAAGAACTCTAAAAACAAAGAAAAATATAATTTCTTTATCTTCAGAAATTCAATTTGCGTAAACAAATCTTTTTCAAATAAAAATCTCGATGTATGGTTAATGTATTTGAACGTTTCAAGAGTAAACTGCCAAAATAATACAATTGGTTATCAGGAGACCTAAAGCTCCTGTACTGATAACTGCTATATTGTGTAGGTCTTATCTTTTGTCTTGTCTTACCGTAGTTTGTTAAACGTTGTCACAAGAGCAAATTAAGGACTGTGGTAAAAGAGCATATTCTGAGAATTATTGCATTATAGGAAAGGGAGTGTATGCCATGTCTTCCACTTCGTCTACAATTATCCTCCTTTAATGTTTATTTATGACACACAAAGTCATAAAATCGGAATATGATATCAGAGCATTCATATTTGAAAAAGTTTTTATACTGTGATGCACTTAATTCCGACTTACAATTACTTTGGTTTTTACCAATTGGTTAAAAAAAACCACAGTGAATTAAATTGCCCCATTTTATTGCCCTATTTTAAAACAAACTAAAAACTCTTTATACAGGGATTTTAGTTTCATATATGATAACCCCTTCCTGTTGTACTCTTAATGTTAAAATGACGACATTACTACATTGTACGTTTTCTAACATACAAATTGCCCATTTTCTCGGTCATTGTTTGATGTGGTATCGGGAAATTTATATTACTTCTTATACTCAGTAGGGCTATTTCGTGCAACCTTGATAAAAGAGATAATACGATAGTCCGTGTTATCTGTCTGCGAATTAAGACATAAAAAAGAAAAAAAGCTGCTGCGTTTATCGATTCTTTTAATTTTTTGCTTCATAATCTTTGAGAAAGATAATTGGAAAATTGAAAAATTATATACTGCAGTTGTATCTCTGTGCGAAGAAAAAACTAAAAACGATTCTGAGTGTGGAGTGATATCATTGTTGATCATAGAAATCAATTTTCCATCTGGTCTTTGTAATGTTCCACGCCCGAAATCAGACAAAACTATACTTCTTGGTAAACAGAGAAAGTGCAAAAATGAGAAATGCATGTTCAAAGACGTACATACTTGTTATAACCGCTCTTTATATAACGACCTCGACATTTTATCACAACATCGATGGTTTATAATCTTAGTGCAGCTAACCTATATCTTCTTACTACAGAGAGTTTGTAAAGTGGAATAATTGGTTTGGAAACTCAATAGACGTTTATCAAATTTGCGTAAATCGCATTGAAACATTACATCTTCCGTTACAACCCCCTTCTTCTTTTTTAATTACCAAAAGATCTCATTTTATTGTGGAGGAGTAATGAAGCAATTATAAATTAATCCATCAAAGAAGAAATTGCAAATTAGAAGTCGTACACGCACAGCGGTATGGCGCATGACGTCACTAAAGAGCAGACACAAAAGGTATTCTAAGTTAGGATTTGTGAAGAAACAAGTTGACTGGAAAGATGACTGAAAAGAAATAAAACCAGAGAGTCATCAACTAGATTCGAAAAAGTACATCGATCTGTGTATAAGCTGTTACAAAGCGGCACCAAACAGAAACAGAATATTCCCTGGAGGTTTTGTTCTTACTTGTTTACATATTGTTTTGGTTTTTTGCCCAATAATCAATATAGTAATTGTCATGTCATTTCAGAAGCTTGATTAATTGCATACACTGATTCCTTGCTTTGTATAATTTGAGCGGATATAACACAATTTCATTAGCATTTGATCCTCGCACTTGGTTTTACTAGACGTCTTGGTAGTTCCTGGTGCACACATTCATCAATAACTACTAGAAACCGAATCTAAATTAAATTCAAATCAATGTGATTCTAAAAATTCTAAATAAATCAAGCAATATTGCTTTATATCATTTGATCTAAATAACGAAAAATAACAAAGGCCTGACTATGATCTTCGATAACACTTATCAGTTAATATGTCCGCTTCTCTAGATCCTTTAACAGACTATCTTCATGATGGGATACAACGTCACGCGACACATTTTGGATGCTTGTAAACAATGAATCGTCAAATAATAAAACTTGAAAAAAATCGTTCACACGATATAAGCATCGTTAAGGTTATTTTTTTTAAATGTAATACAAATGAAATATATTGCATTAGAATAACTCATATCCAAATATCCAAATATAAATGAAAAATAGTGCAAATGCCTGATGTAAAACTACTTAAATTGTATAAATTGAAATGGTTTATGATGTTTCATCAAAATAGAATTATTTTTATATTTGACATATAATGAAAATAAAATAGAATTGATTTAATATATTCTTACATCTTGTAAACTGGATTAAATATTTGTTCATATCTCCGTTCATTGTTGTAGCTGTCTTTTCTCTGTTTATCATATAAACTACAAAATTAAAGATAGTTGTAAGCCTTAAAACAAAGATATGAAATGTTGATGACACGAACGCCTACTGCCGTCCAAGGCCTTGTTGTTATACTTAATAGCACTCACCTCACGCATTTCAGAAACCTACCTAGCAGTGATAAGCAGTTGATGAGTGACCTAGAAAACACCCCCTCCCCCCTGACCAGTTGAGAACTCTACACAATGGCGTCGCTGGTAGTTTTGTTGTGTGTTCTTGGGACCGTTGCAGCCCAAACTTGCCAGATCCACTCTGATAGTAAGTAGACGACGGTAGGTCTGGAGGATGTCTAGCAATACTTCAAATCGTCCATTGACATGATAAAATGTAAAGCAAAACAAACAGTTGAAAATTAACCCCCACAAGGCTACAGACGAAACTTATAATTGTTGGGGGGGGGGGGTGTCTGAAAAGAACCTGCATTTTTTTCAAATGAGAAAATTAAATTCTGCAAAGTTTTGAATATATCTTAAAACGTAACCAAAAGTATGTCGGGCATCATTATCTTTATAAAACTAAAAATTATGTAATGAAGAAACATCATGCGATTTTAAATTAAATATTCTTAAAATTATGAGCAATTACTGATGCACAAGTCGGTTAATTATAATCGGACAACAAAAGAGTTTAATGCTCCATGCAAGTCAAGACATCATTTTTATATTCTCTTTTGTCCGACTCAAATGCAAATGCAATATATATTTTGATTAGCAACATCAAGGACAATTAATTGTTTTGAAACATTGTTTTCATGATATCGTATCCAAACACATACAGTACACTTTTAATAATGAATTATTTTGAGTTAATTATCCTCCTGAAATTTTGTCATAATATAATATATACACTTGCAATCATTAAAATGAATTACTTTTTGATTTTATATCCTCGTTGGATACTATCATGATATAACAAAAAGAGAATAATTTCCAATCTATGGATTGGTAAAAGAATATCCTGTTAAAGAATTGATCAGGTCATTAAATAGAGAGTCAAATTCATTTAAATCATTGTCATTTATTTTTTTTATAATGCTTTAGTAATGCATTTCTAATAATTAACGAAAATATGAGTGTCAGTTGTATGAGATATAAGCAAGATACAGAGCTCACAACTCTTTGTTATGTAAACAAGGCTCGTGTCTCGTTTTTGTTTACATTGGTTCAATATACTGGTAAAAGTTCTTTTTCAAGCTAATGTTTTATCTTCTTATTAGATTTGAACATAAATTAACAGTTCCTAATGTTTGTCACATTTATTTTAGGTACAAATCTGAAATTTTTATGATGTTAACAAAAACATGACCTGTGCTTTGTTTACATAACAAAGAAATATGAGTTCTGTATCTCGCTTACAACTCGACGATTGACTCTCAAATTTTTGTTAACTATTAGAAATGCATTACTGAAGCATTGTAAACATTAAAAACAGAAAAATAAATTTTGACCAAAATCGTAACCACTTTAAGCCCCTATAAGACCTACTATAATCATTGCATTCTTTGATAAAATATCAACAAATAGTATTCACTTATATATATTTTAGTTTCCTATTTTAGAGCCACCTTAGACAAACATACCGAACATAATTTATGTCATTTTGATGTTCGTAAGGTTATGACAATAAAACTTTTCCGATACATACTTATCTCCAAAATGAGTGATTTATGATAAGTTATATACATTTGACACGCGACCCTTTCACAGAGTTTCGCCACTGTCAGTTTTTCACTTATGCAATGAAAGCTATATTTTATACATGTATTGATGTCCTGATTTTAAGGATAACGGATGTATTTTTGCTTAGAGGGACCTTGACACGATTTGAGCTCAAAATTTTCAAATTTTATTATTCCATTTTAAATGTTTAGAATGGTTAATTTTGATATTTTAATGCTACGTCAAAATTTGAAAGTAAAATATCGAGTTTCAAGCAAGATACAGAGTTCATAATTCCTTGTTTTGTAAACAAAGCTCGAGTCTTGTTATTGTTTACATACATGTATTTTTGTATTGTTATAAGCTTCAATGGAGTGGTGCTTTCTTTTGTTGATAATATTATTTATGAACACATTGAATCAATTGATCTTGTTTGCCACAAGTTATTTTGTTAAATAAAGTAATTACCTTACTTTACATTATTTGTAAACAAATATAGGAATTGAGCTTTTTTACATAGCAATGAATTCTTGCCTCTGTATCTCGCTTGTAACATCAAATTTTGATCAATCATTCTGAATGCGCAAGTAAACCATTTTATACATATAAAAAAAATTGGATCTCAAATCGTGTCTAGGTCCCTTTAATAGCTGATTTGAATGTATAAGAACGTAAATGCGCGATCCTTTATCATTTAACAATGCATTTTTGCTATCATTGCCAAAATATATAATTTTTGTTTTGGTTTCGAATATGATATAATCTAGTATTAAAACCAAAAAAGTAATATGTGTATTATTTCACAATGTGCCTTTTTGTAGCTTTTGAGACAGATTTCTGTCAGATGAAAGCCACTGTGGATGTGTTAAAGTCCGATACACAACGAGTTTCCAACAGCGAGGTTGAAATCTCTAAACTGTGGCATACAATCCACACCGAGACCAAGAGTATCTATGACAACCGTCAACTGATTGATGACCTCAAACAAAACCTTACTATAAAGGTAACTGTCATATGTCAACTATTTCTGAGAGAGAGAGAGAGAGAGAGAGAGAGAGAGAGAGAGAGAGAGAGATCACACCAAACTGATAAGAGGAAAGTAGTAACGTCAATCAAAAGAAGTATATGTATTGATATTTGTCTGACCAAAATCTTGGATTGCACTTTTAATTTATTCTAAGCAATCGCATTTGTTTAAAGAACTAATAAAGACACTTTTGAAATCTAGATATTTTTTATCTACACAATCTAGGTTTTCTACAAATGTTTTGATGATGATATGTCAAGGTCGTTCGAATGGTTCTGTAAGCCTGTAGTTTTATATGTAGGGTAATCCTGTATTTCGTTTAATCAGCATTATTCAATTATCGTAAATGTGGTGAATATCATTAAACAGCAGGCGATCAATCATTATAAGTGTAGTGATTGTTTGCTTCTGAAGTGTAACTTAATGAATTGATTAAACAAGAGAAAGAGAGAGATAGAGAAAAGAGAGAGAAAATGAAAAAAAAAGTGATAGATACAGAGATAGATAAAATGTATTCCTGTACGATTTAGAGTTGAATATTTTAGTTGCATTAGGGAAAGGAAATTGTTATTAGTACTAAGTAAAATTCGTTACACCTCCGTTTCAAATTCATTTGATGCACAGAGGAAAAGAAACCCTTTAGATCTTTTTCATTGCCTTCTAGAGAAATAAAACTTACATACGTTTATGTAAAAAGTAGCCAATTATGGCTGATATTGCATCGGTTAATTCATGTACATGTATCTTTTTTCTTGATGGTCATAACCTTTGAAAAGTTTTACCATCTCCAGCCTTTTAACACAAGAATACGATTATACGATGTTGATTTTTTTAAATGCATTTTTTTAAAGAAATTTTATTTGTGACGTTAAATTATTCTTTAATAAGAAAAAGACATTACATAGAATAACAAAGACTGCTTCAAAATTATAATGCAATCTTCTTTTATGTTAAGACGTGTGAATGACCGTCGTTTATCCGACCAGTCAAAAACATTTTACTCCACAACTGTATATTCAAATCTATGACATTCAAGTAACATGTAAGATAAATATTGATATAATGTATAATATTTTCATTCTCTGGGTTACACAATCAAAATGAAAATATACTGTCAAATGGCATTTTTAAAAATGAGGTTAATCACGTGGTCGGAGATGTGTTTACTGATAATACATAAATAAACCACTTCAAACCTAAAAATAACTTTCATATTCTTGTCCTTTATGTCCCCTGTATCAAAATGGTAGAGTTCAAGTGAATATTATATAAATCGAATCAATCTGAAACCTAATTTTCGGTCGTATTGAGCTTTATAAAATGGAATAATTTCTTTCTGACATGGATACAAGTAACAATAAATGACATTACATATAGAAATACGTATAGCTGTTATTTGATAATATGTGAAGAAATAGATGTTACTATATAAGTCAAATATCCCTGTTTGGTCCTTTTAGCCGACTAATACAACAAAGCTTTACATACAGAAATCATAAAAGTATTCATGTTTATAATACTCTTTAAAATATATTTAAAATGTTAAATCATTTTTACATATCGCCAATATCATCAATATTTGAAAGTTCAAAATTAATGAGTAGATGAACTCAAATTTATTCTAAGTTGATAATATATCACTTAATATCAGAATAAATGAGAGACAGGGAGCAATATATTCAAGAAATCTTCAGTCACATAAAATTCACAGAACATTCCTTCAAAATCAGTGAAGTCGTTTAGGTCAACCACATTAAAGGTATTTTGTTAGTAATATCAGGGAAAACGAAAGATTTCTCCAGATGCCGAGATCTATTTTCAATGCAATTATTCCTTAAGTCTTTGAAGGTGTATTATTTATTGCAAACAAATATTAGGAAATGTCATTTCACAGAGTACAGCACCTAATAGCAGCAGCCAACACATAGTGGAAACATTACAGAATCTGACATCGACGATGGACGATAAAATGAAAAACCTAACCGACACTGTGACAGCTCTCGAATCCCGGATGAGGCAATTAGAAAGTACTTAACAAAGAGAATAACAGCAAAAAATCATTAATATCCAAACAGTAATTAATATTAATTCTCAATCAGTAAGTGCAGATTTATTTCATAATTTAGTGATTCACATGCTTGTTTGTCAGATCAGAGGCACCATTGCAAGTGGGTGATTTTAATATTATTTTTGTTTTTAACATTCAACTTCAGTAAAGTGCAGCAGCTGTGGTACAGGGGGTCATCCTTGCTCGCTTCATCCTTGTGAACATGGAGGTAACAATACCCAAATTAGTATTGAAATCAATGCAAAAAAAAAAAAAAAAAGAAATACCGTAGTAAACCTCTTGCCGTGATTTTACCATTTTACGCTATGATAAGATATTAACAATGTATGAGAATTTTTTGAAGAACACAAAACAAAATCAAACGAATTAATTTTCAAAGGACATTCAAACAAAATACAAGAATATAGGTAAAAAACTCTTGGTGCTCAAATATCTATTTCAATTGTTTATGATAACATTTTATTGAATTTTAGGAAAATGTGTCGAATTAGGCAAAGATTTTTACTGCGCATGCCCTGCTGGATTTGCAGGAAAGCTATGTGATGTCACGGATCACTGTGCTATTTCGCCTTGTAGAAACAATGGCACATGTATAAATAACGTTGTCTCCCACACCTGTATTTGCTCTCTGCCTCATACCGGTCCAAACTGCACAATAGAGCTAACAGTCTGTGATACTAACCCATGTGCAAGGGGCATGTGTGTCCCCGATGGTAAAAACTTTAAATGCCTTTGTGATCCTGGTTTTTATGGTGACCTATGTAATAGCATAGTCGACCCAAGCCTTATAACTACTATTTCCTCCCATTCTTCCCATTTGAGTACCTCAAAAACATCAACTGGCTCGTCAACAACAACGTCGAGTAAGCCAAATTCGGCAATTTCTACCACAACACCAGCAAAATCTACGATAACTACAACATCATCAATTAAATCAACGACTATTACCACACCACTTTCCTCAACGTCCAAGACATCGACAAGTTCATCAACGTTACCCAGTACCTCTACTTCCGCTATGTCTACTACAAAACCAGTCTCAACAACTTCCCCAGTTTCCACAACACAAAACTCAAAAACTACACACGTTTCCTTGTCAACCACGGCATCAACATTGACCGGAAGTTCTATAACAACTCAAAATCAGCCATCGGGTTCTACTCAAACAACTACTATGGTTGACCCTTGCGCTCAGCCTGGTATATGTAACGCCCCGTCTATATGTGTTACCCGCGGTACTGGTTACGAATGCCTGTGCCCTCCGACAAGCAAAACCATGAACGATCCATGTCTTGAACCGATTCTTGTAAAACCTTTCGATATTTGTTGCGTTCAAGACACCTGTCAACCCATTGCAACGCCGGTTTGCTAATCAAGGCTCCCAGTGTAATCATTTAGCAACTCAGGAAAATACATAGCCAATAAATCCATATGTTTGAAGATATTTTTTTTTTCAATTTTATTTGTTTTGTTTATGTTGTTGTTGTTAATGTATGTTAATGTTTGTGTTTTGTGCTCTTCCTCAGTATGTACGTGATGCTGTGTTATCTGTTTGGTTTGATCTACATGTACACACTGTAATAAAAAATATAGCAATCAAAATGCATTTTCAATTTTCATTAAAATCATTTTGAAGGTACATGTATATCTGTAGCAAAATGAGCCTTCTTTGTTAGTTCTCTTTGTATTTAAGTTTGTGTTTGTCATAGACCAAAAATCAACATTATATAAGCTGTATGTGGTGTTTGACTGCCTCTTTTCAATATGTAGCTTACATGTTTATGGTTGACAAGGACTGAGTAGTTGTCATCAAGAGTCGTGTAATCTCGTTGGCAAGCGATATGTCTTCTGTACAAACACTATATCCTTTGTAATTGTTCTTATATACACGTTGGTTCAGTTTGGTATCTTATTTAATTTTCATATTCAAATTCATACATATGTGCTATGGGTACAGATTTGAATAATCAATTGTTTCTAAGCATCAGAGATACTAACTACAAAAAGTGTTTAGAATTTTTTTTTTGAAGTGTTGATTTATCCATGCCCTCTTTACTTGAAATAAGATTGTAAATTATACTTATACACCGTACAGTGCTTCGATCTGAAAGAGACCCTTCATGAAATAACTGAAAGTAAAAGACGACTTAATATTTAGTTAAATGATTTTCATGTTGTTTTCTTTTACACCAAAAATGTATAGACATTGTAAACCGATGGGTCCAAAGCTACAATAAGTTTACTGTGACAAGAGAGATAAATCGAGAGAAAAAACCCAAAACAAAACAAAACGAGCGAACAATTTCCGTTACACCGAAATTTTATTTTATGGATCGTTAAAGTTTCACATTTCGTTGTTAAAAAAGGATATAGGCTCTTAAGAATTTATACGAATTTTTGTATTTATCATGATAAAATGGAAAAATGTTATGCACTGTAGAATTTAAAATGTGTTGTTCATAGATACAACATATTGATATATTAAATATCTATTAAAACATTTCCAGTGAAGTCAATAAGACAATTTATATTTCTGAATGAAAATTGTTAATGAAAATTCTAAAATAAAAAAACCCCTTTGTTCATATATTTTAAACCTATGGATAAAACCTGCAAAAGAGATGTGTTTTATAGAGAAGAAATGTTTGACAATCATTTTGAAACAAGAGAGCTGAATTCTAGAGATATTTTAGAAATGATACTTTTTCGATTAAAAAAATATTCTTTTTAGTGTAGCATTCAACCTTTAATGACAAAAAATAAATCTAAACCATTATTCTTTCTAATCCCTTACAAATACATGTACTCGGCAATGTATATGAGTTTTTTCCCGTTAAACATTCGCTTAGGTTAATAGCATATCTTTAATATTATAAAAGGATTCTCAATGCTTCAATATGTTGTCGTTGACATCATTTCTTTATCTTAAGGCGACTAAACAGCGATCAGTCTTAAAAATTTGTCGATATGTGACTCGTCTTATTAATAGATTCAGTGCTAATCAATACCAATGCTTCCTCTAACTGCCCGCGTACTAATTTAGTATAAAGCTAGGAAAGCGACCACTATAATAGTATTCATTAATAACACACACACACACACACACACACACACACACACACACACACACACAGCATCGAAATTATTATCAATGATTATTAAGTCACAATTATGAAAGCACAGTCAATTAACAATGATTTTGATTTAATTGTTCTATATGCCCTGTTGCTTAACCCTTTGATTACGATTTATTGTTATAACTTACTAAATCTAACGAAAGTTCACGCATGATTTTACGTACAAAGCATAATGGATATGATTTTGATGTTAATGCAAGAAAATAAGAATTAAAAATAGCGTCGATTTCAAAATCACTTTTTTTATTTGAGAAAGCAGGCAAACTTCCTGTCTCTTTATTTCTTCTCTCTGCCTCTCTATGTGATAAGTACTAAACTTGTATCAATCAAAATACAGAACAGATCTGCTTTCGACCCTAAAACTTTGGATCGCTGCAAAACAGATAACATTATTAAACCTCAATATAGAACTAAACATCTGTCAATGATCAAAATCGACATCCTCATCAATTCATTGTCCTCCCACATCGCTTTGACTGATGCATTGCTTCGCCTTGATTTAAAAGGCTCTTCTTGAAAAGGAAAAACGATCCTTATTTCTGCTAGTTCTTAATTTTGTGAAATATGTTTAAAACGCTTCCCGCTAATGCAAGATAACTTAAAGATAAACTATAAACCCGAAACAAAGCTGACGGTTATTTGATATGAAGATTTTAAGTAGCTTTATGTTTCTGGGAATTAATGTTATATTAAAAAGATGGAGTTATTCTAAAATTCATTAGACTAAGTATGATTTAAGATAGATGTTCCTTACAAAATTACACTTTCAAAAATATTTTCAAGAACAATGAAAAATATTGTACGTGGTGAATGCGTAATCATTATGTTGGTAGTTGGCATCATTTGAAACAATGCCCATTGATGCGTGTCTTCAAAACAAAGGTTTAATTTCTCTGTTTTCATAAAGATTTGCACCAAGTGTCAATAAATAAGAGATGTACTCCTTTTTATGGCCATCCTTTTAAAACCTTGTTCAAGCACACTAGTTTAAGACAGTGAACGTCACAATATTTCCTATTCAGCAAACAAGGATACTGTGTGTTCTATCTGACGCCATGTAGCTTACCATCACATATCAGCCAGAAAAATTATTCCGAGATTTTCACCAGAACTACGGTTTTCTCAATCTTTCGCTTTTGCTAAATACACTGGAATTGACCTGTTTGACCACACGAGGAAACCACGTAAGGTGTTCTGATTGTGATATATGTTTTTCAAACAAAATTTTAAAGCAATATTGCATAAAATTCTAAAGTTTTATCCCTGCAAGTTTACCAATCTTTTATATTTTATACACTTACAGATGACGTACATCTATATATAAAGATTTTTGGCTGACACCACTTCGTCAATATTTTTTGTTTTATTGCATTCGATCGGTCAGCGTATAACTACAATTAGATTTTTTTTATCATGACATGATGAAAAGAACATGTTCTATTTAGCAAATTGAAATCTGTACGACTAAAATCAAATCTAAATCGTTACTTTTTCTTCTGTTTATCATAAACACATGCACATGGAATTGTCAGGGATTTTGTTCCCGCCAAGCATTTGCTTCATTTAATATCACCCTAAGCGTTTGATTAAATCCTTTCCTAATATTGTTGTCAGTATTATTGCATTATCTTAAGACAACCCCACAGCAATCACTTTTAAATTGTGTCGATATATGACTCGTCTAATTAATAGAGTTGGTGCTAATCAATACATATTAACCTTGAATTTGCCAAAATGATAATTTATTGTCAAACTAAGAAAATCGATTATTTTTTAATTTATCATTAAATTTGAAATTAGGTCTTAACTGTTCGTGAAATTTACATTCTGTAAAATTATGTAATTTGTAACTGTAACAATTATATAAAGTACAAAATATCAACTATGGTTAACTTTCAAGTGCAATGATTCTTGATAACCTGCTGTTTTAAACTTTGGTTATTATCTGATTTAAAGCTATATTGTGTGTATGATTTCATTTACAAATATGCAATTGATTTGAATTTTTAAAACAACCTCACCAAACCATTTTTTAAAATCTAAAAATAACGTCAATTATTTATGTTAGAAATTCACAAACTGATTTAAGAAATCTAATGCACTTCCCAAAGTTTCTTCATTCGGTATACTTATTCTTATCGACCAGACGAAAAAACAACACATCTCTTCATCAATGACCTTTCGTCCAATAACCTCTAGATCACTACAAGACAGATAACTATTTTATTCTCAACATCTGTCTATGATTAAAATCGATATCAATATACATTGCATAATGAAACAAACGTTTTACAAGTGAAACGATCAAATTCTAAGACATTACTTGTTATTTCTTGTTAAATTCTTAAATGTTTTTATCCAAAACATAAGATTGTTTTTGCTGTGAATTCCTTTGTCTGCAGGTCATGTCCTACCACTTCGCTTGGACTGATTCACTGCTTCGAGTTGATGCAATTGTATTTTCTGGAAAGTAAAAGCAATTTTGCTAGCAATTAACACTGAGTTAAGAGACAATTAACTTGCAAAACTACTATAATTACAACTAATTCTGTTTATAAAATTCACATTTATAGCTTACATTTACTGTACTAAATATGAAGTCCATTTTTAAAACATACGATTCTTAAGATTGTATATAACCTGCATAGTTATCACTAAGATTGTATATAACCTGCACAGTTATCACTTTAGATTGTATATAACCTGCACAGTTATCACTTTAGATCGTATATAACCTGCACAGTTATCACTAAGATTGTATATAACCTGCACAGTTATCACTAAGATTGTATATAACCTGCACAGTTATCTCTTTACATCGATCAACTTTCCACTTTACGTTGTCATTAATAAAAATGACGTCATTTGAAACAAATTCTTTGTTGTGCATTTAAAGCCAACTCAAGTTATTCAAAGAGAAAATAGTATCATATATACGAGGATTGTCCAAAAAAGTTCGTGGACACATGTAATTTCATTCTAAATAACGACGCTTTTTTCATTATTATATTATATATCATATTATATTTTATTATAGACTATAATAATGTTTATGTATAAAAATCAGAGCAATGTACATTCTTATATTGGAGTTATCATTATATATACATTGCCTATACAGGCCGCACGGCCCAGTCTGACGTTAAGTTATAACGGCGTTTTATTACGTCGTAGTCCTTGGTTCACCTGGGACTAATATGCCGCATTTCCCGTTTGGTCAGGGGGTACAATTGCACACCACATCAAAATATCGCCCGTGTCACTTGTGGATAAGTGATCTATATTCGATATTTCGATGTTTTACTGTTTCCTTCATCAATTGAATCGTTTCTACCGATGTTTTACCCAAGTCGACACAGAATTGTATGAGGCGCGCTGGCGTTTTTAAAGACACGTTTTTGCTGTAATATCCCTTAAAAACCCTTTGCTCGTTTAAAAATGGATTAAAATGTCGTATGAAAATGACGACCACAATAGTAACTACATCACAATTGAAGATTATAATGTTTTGAATTGTTTTAAAAAATCTGTAAATATTCATGACTAAAAACTCTTCTACGAAGTTTGGGCTATTTTTACACTGGGTCGTCCGTATGTTCTGCGACCCTTTAATACACTGGGTCGTGCGTACGTTCCGCGACCTTTTAATACAGTAAAATTTTTGTTTAATTTTATTACAAATATTCTTAACCACTCTAGTTTGATTTGGAATTTTATGACAAACATTTAAGTATACAATATGTTTATATAAACCCATTTAAAATGACAACAACGAGATCGTCCACGAACCTTTTGGACAGCCCTCGTAATGGGACATCTTATTCATGTATACTATTTCTATTAATGCAAAAGGCAAATCAATTAAAAGAGTCGTAAAATAAAAATAGCATCTAAAAATTAACCAAAAATGATTAAATCTTCTTCGAAATCAAAGGAAAAGATATGTACAAGGACTGTCTGATTATGTGCACTTACTGAGCCCGCAACATTGCAATTTTCTCGTCGATATGAAAGTGTGTTTCTGTATGCAATTCATATAAAATTAAAATAAAACATATTTATAAATTTTTAATGTCTAATAACATTTTGTTTATGTTAATGTTTTTTTTAAAGAATGGATTTCCATATCGTGAATCCTAATATAGAACCACCTGCTATATTACGGCATCGTCTAAAACAAGGACCTAGTTTAAATCAGATTGTTATCATACATGTAAAAAGTTTACATTTTGTTATGGGGTTAGATATAATTGTCATTCAAATAAGATATGTAAAGCATCCTAAATTAATGTTGTTTAATGTCATGAAACTATGAGCTAGGAAAACTAGCATAATTTATGCATATTACGGAACTCTCACTCACTTAAGAAGAAACATCGAGGTACCCGGTACTCATGTAATCGAAGGTAAGGTATCTGCTGTTTTATGTCATGTATACAACTCATAATGTTCCTTCCTAGTTTACTTCAAGATTTTCAGTTTTGTTCGAAATATTCATGTTAAAAAATGTTTATATATATATATATATATATATATATATATATATATATATATATATATATATATATATATATATATATTGAATCTATTTACCAGGGGGCATCTCACTTCCATTCCATTCATATCCTTGGATAAATAGTACTCTTCGCATGGTGAGATATTTAATAAATAATTACAAATAAATATCATTATTCTCACGTTTTACTGTTTCTGAATTTGGCTCTTTGCAAATGAAACACCAATCTTATTGTTTGTAAAATATTGTCAACTTTTCTCCTAAGTCAAAGCTTATTTGCAGTCTACACTAACCTGAGAAAAATGAAAACGGAGTTGGATCTCCCATTTTTGGTCTCGATAAGCCTCTTGTTGAGTTCTCATTGATGTCCAGAGCTTTTCTAAATCTGGAAGGGCTCGGTGTGTTTACCGGTGTAAGTTCGTTACTAGTACTGAAGTGTGAGTAAGACATTCGAGTGTGATAAGATGGAGGACGAATGTCGGTCAAAGATCTGTCGTCTGCGTAATGTGTGTCATTATTGCAGGCGAGAATCATCGGTGCTGGGCAAGGATCGACGTCGGGAAGCGCAACGTTGCTCAGGATGCTGGTTCTACGAGCTGTCGGTTCTATCGACGCATTCTCTCGAAAATCAGACACACTGCTTAATCTTCGGAACGTTTTTAGTTCCACCACGCCGTTAAAATTGAGATGACTTTGCGCAGGTACGCCAACTTCAAGTTCCTCTGCTTCGTACAAATCATCTAGAGTTATTTCTTCTGGAAAATTTTCCAACAGACTCTTTTGAGATCCATTTTCTGTCCTACATGAAAGCATGATATGTATTTTACATTCTATCAAATATTGCAAAAGATGCCTTTTCCCAAAATATTCATAACAAAAATAAATATAATACTATTTAGAATAATGATATACTTTTTGTCGACGTGTTTCCTCCATAAGAATATTCCGGCGACAATACCGACGAGTGCTTCGGCGCCAACCAAAATTAATACAAATTCCCAAATCTCCAACATCTGTCCACCAAAAAAGTTATAAACAAGAATTTGCACGCTGAAGTTGTATATGTTTGCTATATTTATATTGTATATATTTGCTATTAAAAAAATCATCTTTTTTTTACAGCAATATTTGAAAATAAAATAAAGATAATGATTTTTGTAAATATACATTCAAAAAGTATCTAAAGATGAAGAGTCTACCTTATATATTTCAGGGTATTGTCATCATACAATGCACTGTTCTCCATAAATCCCGCCACACCAAACGAGACACCCAGTTTAACAAGCCGCACTGATAATTCTTATCGGATCCAAGTGCTTGTTTGTATCGTAAGCAACGACAATTTATTTAACTTTTAACTTTACTTTGCTTTTAAAACTTCAAGTGAAAGGCATCTAAAGGAATAGGTATAGATTTTATAATCAATCAAACTGGAATTTTTTACTTGCACCTACGTCGTGAAAACGATTTTTAACAAATGTAAACTTCATAATTTAAGATCCAAATGACTGAAAATCAAACGATTTGAAAGTCTATATTTAGTGTTTTGCACATACAATGTCATTACATAATACAAAACAAACTATACTTATTCATCAATTTTCTGTAACAAATAAGAGATTATATTCTAATTCCATCTATTAAAACGACCAATCCCTGCACAATTTATATTGTGACTTATACTGAATTTATAACGTGTTCCAAATTGCCTTTGTATTTCATCATAGAATACCTTTTACTTTGATATTTCTATCACTCTGACTACATCCTTATCTACAAAGTGCAAACCAAGGGTAGATTCGATTTCGCAGTGGCGTTAAGTGATTAGAAATGGGGATTTATTTGTTTGACGGCCAACAGGTTGTGCCAATCTTAGACATTTTACACACGAACCCGGTGCAATACGTTCCCAAACCGACCTCCCGTAATTCCATTCCTAACATTGCTGTTTACTTGAAAATGCTCGTCTGGACCATCAGTACCCTCTTGCTGTACGGCGTGAGTGCGTTCATACCTAACGCATTTACACCGTATATCACTGACAAAGACTTCACTCATCAGGATCTGACAGAACAAGGTATCTTATTAGCGGTGGCTGAGTATTTTGAGAGCAAACCCGCCCCCGGTAAATCCACACCCCCTACAGCTGGATCGCTGACCGGAATATCCAATATAACCGCAAGAAAACTATTTGACGCATATTATGGATGTAAGTAAGAAAATGTGTTGAAAATTATAATTATTAATATGCGACATTTTAGTGCAATCAATTCATTTATGCCTCTTAAACTGTAGAAAAATCATTTGTTATGAAGATCTTACAATTTTTGTTCGACGCAAAGGGCCTTCAAAAAATTAGGGCTCATGTTGTATATTGGTACCAATATATTGGAAATACCATTACCATGATATCAACGAGTTCCAATACTGCTTTTAATTATACAATACAATACTTATACATTCTTTAACGGTCATTTTAATTTAACTTTATTGCCTGTATATAATTATTATAACTCGTTTGCGTTCAATATGTCGAAAAACAATGCTTTAGTTAATGCAAATGGTACAGATCCACTTAATAATTGACAAAAATAAAAATGATGAGAGTTATTCATTGTATAACATTTAATTGAGATGCAAATAAGGTTCATAATTTCTTAATTTAATATGCTTATCTTTGGTTCAATGTTTATTTGTAGTATATAAAATGATATGAATAGTTTTTAGTTAATTTTAAAGGGGCATGGTCACGATTTTGGTCAAATTCTATTTTCTATTTCTATAGCTTACCATGCTTTAAAAATGCATTTCTTATGACCAACCGTAATTTGAGTGTCAGTCGTAGAATTATAAGCAATATACATAGCTCATAGTTCTTTGTTATATAAACAAGGCTCGTGTCCTATTTTGTTTACATAGATTCAATATACCAGTAAAAATTCTTTTTCAAGCTGATTTTTCTATGTTCTTATTAGTTTCAAGCATATATTAACAGTTCCTAACGTTTATCACATTCATTTTAGGTATAAAACTGGAATTTTCACATTCAAAATATAAACAAAAATATGACGTAAGCTTTGTTTACTTAGCAAAGAATTGTAAGCTCTGTATCTTGCTTATAACTCAACGACTAACACTCAAATTTTGATTGACTATTAGAATTGCCTTACTGAAGCATTGTATACATTAACATCGCCAAAAAAACATTTTGACCAAAATAGTGACCATGCCCCTTTAAAATCATATGTTGTATTGAAATGACCATTGAATTTTATTGATTTGTGTTGAAAATTTTATTTCAACATTCAGCCCCAATCCATTTCAAGTGTCTTAATTGCTGAATAGATCTAATGGCCACCTTTCAAAGTCAATATCAAATTCTTATCAAAAACGGAATTGAAATTCAAGTACAAATTTGTATTGAGACTATCGCACAAATACATAGAAAGTTTAACATTATGTTTTGTTTGTTCCATTTCTATAATTAAACCTACTTTTTAGGTAAAATTAAAACATTCCTTTGTTATATTTAAAACATAGCTGTTTTGTTTAGCGTACGTTCCAGAGACAAAATTGCAGTCTGCCATTGACGACATCGTGAACTACAACACAAGGGTGGAGCATGAGAATTCTGCTAAAGCCGCCTGGCACTTCAACGGAGAACAAATCACCCAAGGTACACTCCTTGTGCGTTTAGGGGTACACTCGTCTGTCGTAATCAAAAGAGTAATATTAAATGATAAAAAGTAAAATTGTAAGAGGAGACAGTTGGATAGTGACCAAGCCCCTTCATAATCGCTTAAATTTGATTTATGACCTAACTTACTTAAAAAATAACAAACTTTGTCATAAGCTGATCCAAAGTGATCAAATGATTTCACTCTCTTGTTTTCATTTCACTAAGCTGTCGATTAAAAAATTCGACGTCAATGTGAACATAGAAAATAACAATATTAAACGACTGCTGATTGGATAAAAGATTAGGTTAACGTGTTCTTACTCTGTTTTATGTTATTGCTATTAAAATGATATACACAAGTGAACCATGATATAGACGTAAATTTTTAGGCAACGACATTTTGCTGAGGCTGCGGTCGGAGGCATTTGATGCTTTGAACGTCTCACAACCAAACTATGCCACTGCTCGCCACGTGATTGGTCGGTATTTACACGTTCTACAAGACTTTTATAGCAACACGAATTGGAACCAAATTAATCCTTCAAGTTATTATAGTGACTTGGGTAACGTATTTTCTGAATCACCATTACTCTTGTAAAAGACGTGAGTATGAACTTGTCTAATTTTTTTTGTCGTGTATTCATTTCTCTCAGGAATTCCTGGAAAAACTTTGGTTCAAGTGCCTGGCCCCAGTGAAGATACATGTAAAAATTGCGGGTTTGTAGGAACAAGTATCATGACTTCCTTTCTATTCTGAATGCATACTTTAAGTAACCCTTGCCCAAATAATAGAAGGAATTAAATCTTTGCATATAACATTATATCTTTCAGACAGACTCTTCCCTGCTTATTTGTTCCTCCTTTGTTAAACACTGCCAAGATAACAAGTGGATACAGAAGTGGACAAGACATTGTCAAACCTTCACGTAATTGAAATTACCAAGAATTTTGTTTTATTGAAATTCTCTGAGACTATTTTTATCACTAATTTACATGATTCCTTTAGGGCCGACAACTGATCCACAGGGAAAATGTAGTCATGGCGGGAAATTTGACACCAGCGCCACAACATCTGCTGCGGTTGGGGGAATTAACAAAGAGACAGTAACTGCTGATTATTCCCCATTATTTCAAGAGCACGGAGCAGTTGCTGATATGGCAATTAAGCACACAACATATTTTTTTGCTGGAAAAAGTAATTTTTTATTCAATAACGCTTGCTCTTGTCTAATTTTCTTTTTTTAAAAGTCCAGTATTAAAGATATAATGGTTATTTTAAAAAAATGAGTTTGACAAAAATTTACTTTTTTAACAGATCTGAAAATTATATTTATGAGAATCTTCAAATTGAATTTTTACATTTTATTTTTTTAAGTCAATGGTTTGAGAACAGTATTCGGAGATAGTAAATTTGAAGGTATGCTCCAACTTCATGCCGGAGTATCACTATGTTTCGTCATTGATACCAGTGTTTCAACTGAAAGAGATGCCATTAAACAGGAAATTCAAAAACTGATATCCTCCGGAAGCAATCCATATAACTTCATACTAGTTTATACTAATGACGGTAAAGTTCTTTTTGTGTGTTTACTTTTTTGGTGAGCTTAAAAAATTCGCATACTCTAGGTTAAAAAAAACCTATAATGTTTTTCTTCATACAATCCAAGGTCAAACAAGCCCGACTGTAATAATT
The DNA here is from genome assembly GCA_033439105.1 of Magallana nippona. Taxonomy (NCBI): domain Eukaryota; kingdom Metazoa; phylum Mollusca; class Bivalvia; order Ostreida; family Ostreidae; genus Magallana; species Magallana nippona. The sequence goes on from CM065926.1 coordinate 26,987,283, forward strand.
AAAACAAACGGTAATGACATTTTGACTGCATTTGGGTCCATCAACATAGCCAGCAACCATTCATGTACTTTCTCTATATCGGGAACCGAAGCAGGTATACTATAAGAATTTCTGTAGCAGCTGGACGCATTTTACAAAGTGCAATTTTGTACACAATCTTGTTTCATTGTTTCCGGATATCAAAAATGGTAAAACATTTAATTGTACATAATTATTGTAATCTTTTTATTTGTTATTAGCTGCCACAGTGGCGGAATATGGTTCAAAAATTTATGTGTTCAGCGATGCAGTACCTAAAAACGACGTCACAATACGATTTATACAAGCAATGCAGAGTGAGAAAGACCTTACGATTTCCCTTCTGTTAACAGGCCAATGTAAACAAAAAAGATCGATAGGTAAATATATGTAAAAAGAAGCTGTCCATATCATCCACAATATAAATAAACGTAAATTCACTCACAAAAACAAAAACAAAATAATAATTCTCATAATGTTCCCCACATACGTTTGTATTAGAAACCGCATTTACATTTCAAGCATTACCAAATTAATTAAAAGCATTCAGAACCATTTTATCAACGTTAATTTATGTCTTATACAATTTTATTAGTTATCAATTAAAACGTGACTTTAATAACAACTTAGAAAAATCAAAACATTGGAAAAAATGATTTATTTGTTTTTGTTACAGGTAACTGGTCAATCATATCCCAGACAAAACATGCGAAAGTTAAACCGTTCGACATTTACCACCAGTTCCTGGTTCAAAAAGGGACAAACTGGATCCGAACCTCACGTCCACGTAAAGGTGCGGCTTATTAGTAATCACAACATTTCACGAGTGTGATTGATATCTTAATTCAAAAACAGTTTATACACAGTGTTATTGTTTATAGTAATCATAAAGAGTTTTTTAAACAAATATTTTAGGACAAAAGGTTGTGTTGTCTGTAAGGATAAGCGATCCTTCAGCTGTATTAGAATTACATTTGATCGAAATTGCGGATTTCAAGAAAGCACTAAGAAAACTTTATCGAAGTCGAATTCCCGGAATTTATTTGACTTTAATAGACAGTTTTCCAGATGTAAGTAACTTATTTTTTTACTAATGTTTGCGTAGAATTCATCTCTGCAAATAATCATCAATGTAAAGTAATCCATGAAATAACTCAACAATAATTTTCCACTTGTGGTTTACAGGTCGAGAATTTTGTTATTTTTGTTGAGGGCTTGGAGAAGGATAGTAAAACATTTCGAATGAAAACACATGGGATTTGAGAAAGATAAGTTTGCAGTAAAAAAAATATTAAAAAAAATTACGTTACACGGTAGACAATTGACAATGTTGTGCTTAATTATTTCAAACCTTATATCTTCTGCTTTGTGAAATACATGTACATGTACCTATATTTGTGTGAACATGAATATTGTCAAGTGTTGAAATTAAAGCATCGACAGCAACAGTGGATTGTTATATTGACTTTTCACTACAGAACGTTTCAAAACATGATGAGATTATTCATTTGTTTTAAGTTCTTTACTTTGTATACAAATAGTGTGAAAATGTTGCAACTTCAAAAAAAATCGTTGTTACATACATGTAACTTTTAAATTGATAAATTTTCCTGTTAGGTCGTTTCAAGTCAATTTTTTTTAACGTGAACGTATATGCACATTCGTAAAACTTCGTTCACCAGCAGCTGTTGACGGACATTAGTCATCGGAGTTAATTTGCATTTCATAACACACACACACATACATTAAGCCATCAATTTCCTAGCCTCGTCGTTTTAAGGAGAGAGTTGAAAAGTTCCAAGGAGTAGAAATCGCACAGGTATGTATGATCTTTGCTTAAGCTTATAAGAGGGATTTGTAAATACCATTGCAATCACAGTGGGTCAAATTATTAGGACAAATTTATCAGATATTTACAAATTTTTGACTACTACGTTTTATTTTTTTTTATTAGATTCGTATCATGATGATGCCGTGCTCGGTTTATATTTTTCTTTTATCATCTTACTTCCTGTGTAATTATGTAAGTGTAACACCGTTGTCCGAGATAAACACTACCACTAAAGCTCCAGATGGAAACCGTACGAAGCTCATTGAGGCCATAGTCGCCATTTTGAGCATAGGGCAACCAGAACATAAAACAGCTAATATACGTATAGATGTCGAAAAAAAAGTCAGAGAGAACAACCTGACAAGTCTTTCACAAGTATTTACGAAGACCGAATACGACCAATTTTGCTTAATTTACCCAGGAGGGTAAGTTTTGTGAAGATTGTATCAAAATGAAACTTTAGCTGTTCGCAGAAGATTATATTCAACTTTTCTTTACAAATAGTATAAGGCTATTTTGTTCCATTTGACTACTTTCATACAACTTTTCAATTACCTTCCAAATTCGATTATTCAACACAACCGTTTTATCATTCATTTCAGATGTTCAGGCACACAGTATAACGCTTGGGATGGAAGGAAATAAACAACTTTTGACTGATTTTTGAAATAAATTTGTGAGAAAAGTTTCCAATAATTATCCCCTCGAAAATCCCGGCAATTAAATCTCAGATTTTAGCGCAGGGGCACTTATTGACAATATTTTTGACATTTAAGTACTATTGCTATGGGCTGAAAAATGACTAGAACAACAGATGGCATTGCATATTTATATCATAATGAATTCCTTACACTTTGTACAATCGTATAAGCTTGGACACTGTCATTTACATAATGAAAAAAATTAAATCATTATGAAAATCTGCGCCAAATACGTTTCATTCTTTCTGGTATTAATTGATTAAAAAATCCCAAAGATTTTGATTACATGTTTACATTTTCATCAAAATGTGATATCTGAAACTTTATCGTAAATCATTTTGAATCTTTATACTTATATACACTTATATGACATTTCATTTGCATGTGAAAATTTTGTATGTAAATTATTGTATAGGGAGATAACTAAAGAAGTTTTAGAACGTATGCCCAATCCCATTGTAATCATATTGCAATAAAATACGTTCAAACTAAACCAAACCATTTATTTTTTGCTTACCATAATGTCAGTGTTTCAAAATGACTGCATTATTTGCATTAATGTGTGAACGAAAAAAATTAGGACAAAATCCCCGTAAGTTAAATAATGGTATATAACATTACAAAAGCGCAGGAAAATGCACTCTCAATATGCAATATACGATCTCCCTTTTCCAGACTATAAATTATATTTGTCATATCTTGAATAATAAAATAAATGTTTTCTATTTGTGAATTTACAAGCACATGTCAACCACAAAACGTCATTCGATACTACTGCTACTACAACTACAATATCAAACTGTTTTCATGAATTGAAGTGAGTGACGACAAATTAAGCTATCATCTTCAATAATATTGTTCTCAAGCAAATATAATAAATAATTTGCACTTCAGATCTTCGAAATAGTCGCATTTTAAGTAAAAAAAAAAAACAAGCCAATCGAAAAATATTGGGGAATTTCAATTTTCGACGAAAATTTCAGTTTTGAGAAAGGTTTTTTCAAAATAAATTTTGAAATCTTCTTTTAATAATTTCTTATTTGTAGCATTGAAGTAGTTACTTTGTAGATAAAGACCGAAAAACCTGAACAAATTCTTTAAGAATTTAACCGTTAAAGTTCTGAAGCTGTTCTGAATTTTGAATTTCTTCTCGGTGATTGACCTTGTAGATGACCAATGTTCTGGGTCTTTTTTTTTACACAGACAATGGTTGTAGTCATGTGCTAAGTGCTAAACAGTGTTTGTTACAAGTTGATTATGTCTCTTTAAATGCAACAATGTTGGTGTCATCTTTAATCAATAAATCAATCAACACGGTTAGGTTAAAATCAGAATTGTTTTTTTTCCACATAAAGGACCCCCCCCCACACACACAAATATATATATATATATATATATATATATATATATATATATATATATATATATGTATATATATATTATAACTTAGAACTTTTAAGAAAAAAATGAGTATACATAGTAACATTGATATGACGTAGCTATGAACCCTTGGTTATTTCAATGCTTTCTTTTGCATGAAACTCCAGATAATATATGTAAATTTTATATGCTTCCTGTAACTGCCCAATTAATAAAATGTACCTATCTAATCATAAAAGTTATCTGTAGCATAGTCCCCGTCCCCATAGACTTCCCTACCGGAAAAAAGGGTCAGGGTATCCCACCGGTAAAGGTGGACGTGGCATAGAATTCCCCTCCAAGCAGAATTAACATGGGCCCAACCGTCCCTCCTAGGTAAAACATCCCTTGGCTAGTATAAAAATTCCCCCTAAATGACAATATGATCCCCCTTTCTTTTAATTCTAGCTAAATATCTATAACCGTTTTCGGTTGAATACTGGAATGGTCCTAAATCATATGGGTCCATTCATCCAATTTTGATCAGAACCTTGTGAATCACAATTATTATTAGTCTTTTTTTTTCTTTTTTTTTTTCAATTTATCAGAAAGTTTTTGTCTTATTTATTTAAAAGAATGTAGTGGGGGTGAACACAAATTTATGTGATTTAATAATTTTTATTTAATAATTTTCTAAGTGAAAGATATGTATAAACAATGAGTTTACTTCTAATTTTAGACCGTGTGTATTTCATTTTTCAGAAAGTTATAGTAGGCTTTATATTATTTCGTTCTTAAAGAAAGTAAGGGTTTTTTGTTTTGGTCGCAAAAACCCAAATGTTATTGTCGCAAAAACCCAAATGTTATTGAACTAAGTTAAATCTTTTGGGAAACATACTTACCATTATTATGCCGTCGAAACTTTTCAGCGTATAAACTCTACAACATCAAAATTGAAGTGCTGAAAGAAAGGTTTGTAATGCCAACATCAACATTAAAAGGGCTTGATTGTCCTGGCCATACTTAGACTTTATTGATCTCCTTTAGAAGAAGAGCTCTATATAAAAACACCCAAATTTAAAAGATAAAATATCAGGATATTTTCTTTATTATATGATAGTTTATACCTATACTAATCATATCTGAAAATTATAGGTAGATCTGATGGTTAATTTGTTAAAATGTGAAAAATAATAAGCACCCCACCACCTCCGTAAAAAATACAATGTCGGCAAATATACGACAAACAATATAAGATTCAACGAACGATTAATGTTTAGTTACACAAGACAGAATATGCATATAAATTAACATATAATATATTAACTTATGAAAAGAATATTCCGGTATTGTAATCCGTAAACAGAAGGGGATTCTATACCGGAGCGGTTTTACGCCCATTGGAAACTCTATACTTATTCTGTGTAGAGGTTGGGGAGCGGATAAAACGCTGGGGCACCCTTTCCGCCAAAGGGGAAAAATCAAACCCGGGTCCGTTTTTCCGGTGGGAAAAACTATGCAGGGGGAAGTCTATACTACAACACCGATGTTAGAAACTTAAGATGGTACGGGACACCTGTCGATATTAATGTGGATAAAAGTGCATTATGATGAAAATACTTTCACCGTTTTAAAATTTTAAAATTTTACAATATTTACCAAAAAATATGTTTTAAATTTTTTTTGGAAAGGTAAAAATATTATAAAAGCCCCAGCAGGACTCGAACTCATGACTTACGGATTTTTAATTAAAAATCAAACCCTTTGCACTAAGCTGTTAGGTAACAATTTCGGGAAAGAAAAAGTTAATTAAGAAAAAGTTTATTAAACTATGCTTGGTTTTATTGTTTATTTCGATCGGAAGTACGTCACAATATGGAGGTGTCCCATACCACCTTAATTTTAAAGCATTGTAACATCCAGAAAACTTTTGATGTGTTTGTGTCACCAGACGATCTTTCTTTATTTGGGCTTCCAACTGAAGAAATACCTATTTGAATTTGGTTTGGGGTTTTTTGCAGACCATTCTCAGAAGTCCTCACACATTGAAGGATTTTGTGAATTACTTTTGAACCACCAAACAATAGTTTTTTTAGCATTTGAAATTATTACAGTAACACTGTTAACACCTCACTACATTTTATTTCGGCCCTGGATAAGTGTTATATGATAATATGTTTATGCATATCAACTGTACATGTACGCAGACATACTGTAATCATGCAATTAAAGCAAGATCTGCACCAATCAATGGTTTAAATGAAAGGTTTTATTGCAGATCAAACGTAATGACACTAGATAACATCGGTTTTTTGCTTACATTCCTTGTTAAGAATGTCCTTTTATACCATATGTAATTAAAGGCCATTATATAATCTTCAGTGCTTTAGGACCGCTCAAAAACAACGATTTAATTATACGCATTGGTAACGCTTCGTGCACACCAGTAACAGTTGACAGACATTCATCATCCGAGTTAATTTGCATTTCACAACATACACACGCCTTAAGTCATCGATTTCCAAATCTCGTCGTTTTAAGAGGATGATTTGACTGCCCTATGTAGTTACATGTACTTTGCTAGTGTTAAAACATCATACTAGGTATGTATTATCTATTTCCTCTTACCAACGTAATTTAAACGAAATAGTGCAAAAAATCTCTATTACAGTAAATCGCGCTGTTGTATTTTTCCAGATTTACCCGACATTTTGAGATTTTTGATCGCCACATTGTCAAAATGATGCCGGTCTCGATTTTCAGTTTTCTGTTATCATCGTACGTCCTGACCAATTATGTGACAAGTATGCCCGTTGTAAGCACTTCTACTCAAACTACTCTGTCCGGTGTTAGCTCTACCACACCAGCTCTAGAAGGGAATAAAAAAAAGATCGCAGATACCATAGTGAAGATACGTATGATTGGTAATCCAAAGGAATCGGAGGAAGATATACGGATGGAAGTCGAAAAAAAAATCAGAGAAGAAAATATAACAGAGCTATCTCAAGTATTTACCACGCTTGAATTTAACTTCTTCTGTTCTCTTCGGCCAAATGCGTAAGTAAATTAAGGTTTAAATTGTGATAAATGCAAACTTTGACTTTTTTTCTTTATTAATTGATCTAGCATGCCAAATGATATCATTAAAGTGTTAATTTTACCACATGACCATAGTCATTGTACAAAGATAAACTGCTTGCATTCTTCATAGAAATTAATTAGACACAATCAATTATTTATTATTTTCAGATGTTCAGGCACGCAGTATAGCAATTGGAAATAAAAGAGAAAAATTAAAAGTGTTTGATTTCATTTAAATTGTGTAAAAAAAAAAATCAATAATTATAATAATTTAATTATGAATAATTCTCTGACTTATGTTCTTCATACAATGTTAATTATTGACAAAACCTTTTGCTTGCGGCGCCATTGCTATAAGCTTCATAAATTATAGAGTCACAGACGATTTATGCATCCTTTTACAATGGATTGCTTAACATTTTGTAAAATGTTATGAACGTTGGGTCATTTTCATGTGCATTGTAAGATTTAAATCATTTTGAAATTTCCTAATAAAATATGTAAATGCTAAGTTTTCCATGTCGCCTTTCTTAAAAAAATATGATTATAGAAAAGAAGGTGTTAATGTTTTTTTAAACTGTATTGAGGTAATGAATATACTAAATGACACAAACAAAATATTTGAATGCATCCTTCGTGGTGCAATAGTATGTGTCAGTGTATAGGGTTGAGATTACAACTGTAGCTAGTAACATCTTTAGCAGCAGCTGCTAAACTTTTACTTTACAAATATACATAAAAAAGCAACAACAAAAAAAAAAGCAAAAAAAAAACACAGCGTGTTAGATAATTTTAAAGTATACGATGAGAGCACTGAAAAAAACTGTTGTAATTATGCATCAACGATTACGCAATTCATCCCCAGACAACAAAAATCCCCAAGTTATTTCCATTTTTGTTTTTTACATATTTAATGTTATGTAGAAGTCTGAAGCCACAGAGAACCATGTCATTCGGCATTCTATTTTTATTTTTTTTTTATTCTTTTATAAGTACTGAACTCATATCAAAGATATTTTCATTTGTAAGAAATATGAATATTTGTAGAAAAATCTTGCTTTTTAGGTTTGAATATTTAAATACACGTGTTTTGATGACATCCGAATTTTTTTTTAGAGATTATTGCAATATCATTTAACAAGTAATTCTATGAATAATTAATGCATCCATAACATATTTTCTCCAACTCATACTATTCACATACATGTATTGTCTTTATCTAAATTTTATTGAAAAGATTATTACAATGATTTGAATAGGAATCGTATGAAAAGCTTGTCTGGTTCTCTTCTGTTTCTTTCTGGATTAAAAGCAATCACTGTTTACGTTAATGGTTGTGATTTATTCATGCGACAAGACTTTTTCCAAACAAATTCCTTTACCTTTGCATATAATATCAACAGCTAGCTAAACAATTTATAAAAAGACCTGTCTCACTTTAATGTAAATATGGCTATTTCTTTTTCCAGTTTTGAAACTTAAAAAATGTTATATAGCTATTCCATGTGTTCGTTAATATTTTAATCGCAACTAAATCGTCTATTCTTGAGATTCACAACAATTTTTTTTTTAAATTTAATCATCAATCGATGAAGGCTAAATATAAAACGTACTTTTAAGTAGTTGGATCGAGAAACAAGCCTATGATGTTATGTGTTCGTAATTTACCACTAAACTTTTTTCAATTCATTAACATAACTTTAATGCACGGATAAAATCATACACTGTGTTATTTATTTTAATAAAACGTCACAAGATGCACAAATTTAACAATAATAAATAGTTTAAAGATTGACAAAAGTGTTATACACCGTTTAAAGATCATATAACAAAATCCCGAGAATTATACATTATACATGTTATTTAACGATGTCCTTTTATTTCCAATAATCATGTTATTTTACTTTATTATTACTTTAATTAATGATCCTTATGTTTAACAGGAAAACGCTCATCCAATGCGTTGCAAGTTACATAAAGAAGATTTTTGCACTTTTATGATATTGAACAAAACCACTCCCGTAAATGCAATACACGATGATTTCGTGATATCTCCCTTTTTTAACTTTAAAACATGACCGATAAACACGAACAACAGCAAAAACGCTGACGATGTGAGAGTCAAAAAAGAAACACACGACAGATGTAAAAGCATATATCAGATTGCAAAATAAAGAAAATGTCAACAATAAATAAATAAAATTTCAACTGGATGTAAAAATCAGTTCGGAGAAACGGAGGTGAACTTTTTCCTCAATAGAATTCCTCCCGTAAACAGGGCCGCCACAGAGATGGCCGTTGCTGACGTTGCTATGACGATTTTCCAGGTTGTGCTCAGACCACTTTCGCTTCCGTTGGAATTCGAACTGGACGAAACCTACAGTAAAATAATCATCAGATATATTTTAAATATCATAATTTCAAAAAAGTACAGATTAATAAAAGTACATAATTATAGATTTCGGCATGATTCGAAGTTTGAATTTTAATAATAAACTTTTTATTTATTTTGATATACGACTATATAATGTTGTATTTATTAAAGATACCGATGTTACAGTCGTTGTAACCGCTGCAGAACTTGAAGTTGTTTTCACACTCCCACTCTGAGAGGCAGCGGAATTGGATCCTGTCTGTGTCACTGATAATGTCGACGTCATGCTTCCTCCGCTTGTCTGACCATTAGTAGATCCGATGCTTGTAGTTGCTGCATTAGACGTGGAAGAATCTGTCGTCACAGAATCGGTTGTCGAGGAGTCTGTTGTTGTTGGACCAGTGGTTGTGGTCGGGGGAGAGGTCGTTGTGCATGGCCCAGGGGTCCATGATGGATTCACAGGGACAGTGCATGTACTTGTGGACGACCAGTCAGTCAAAGTAATGTCTTCTGAGGCCCGGCAACAATCTGCACTGCATAAATTCAAATCAAATTTAAAACTGCATACAACACTAGAGGTCTGTCAAAGACTCGTTACGCAATAATTTTTGATATACCTCTTTTTAAATATCTTAAACTATATTCTGGCCTCAGGAAAGGACATAAGGCGGGGGGGGGGGGGGTTTACAATATTTGAGAATTATATTAAATCTAAACAATAAATCTGTAAATGTGCAATAGGGTGCTATATAGGAATTCAGAAATTGTAAAATTGAAAGTTTTGTAGAAGGAATTAAGATTTACAAAAATTGTCCTATAAAATGTTATATTCAACTTGTACCTCCAGTACATAAGTCGCAACATTGAAGTTGTCGAGAAGATTATCAATTTCATTTTTTTTACACTGCATATTGCAATGAAAAAACATTTAAAAACATCAAAACATTTAATTAACATCAAAAAATAAAATTGTTGATTCTGAAAAGAAAATGTACGTTTTAATATATGTATGTTAAACTATATGTTTAATCCATCCTAAAGTTGCAATATTATTCGGGGGCCTACGGTTTTAACATCGAAAACAATATTGAATCTACACTAGCCGGAAATGCGTCAACACAAGTTTGATACTTTGTGATGAAATGGTGCTCGTAAAGAGGTTTGAATGGATGCATTGATTCTAAATGATCCTCCCCGACGTGGCTCTTCATTTAAACCAACTGGAAATTCCTTTACCTGTGGATGATTCGTTGGATGAGGTACAAACCGAGCAAAATATTATGCGTTACAGTATTATTAAGTGCACTGATGATAATGGTCTTTCACCATATCATTTATCTAAACGTACATCGTAATTACTAGATGACGGATTCGGTGACAATGATTTTACGATTGATCAGCTCTAAAATTGATTTGGACACATGTGCCAGTATATGCACTTGTATTTTATCCATAAACGACTAGTATTCCTCCTCATATACATTAAAGCGTGGTTGAACATTAATACTATAGATACTAGCTGTACTGTAACATGAATTTAAATACAAAGATAACGGAAGATAATTTCTTACACTAGTTTTGCTGCAATAGTTCCTTGGCTTAATTCAAGTCCTGAGATGAATGGTTTGTGTGTAAAATTGACACTATTTCCTCCCGACCCTCCATACGAAATCGTCTTGATACCCTCTCCTATGTCAAAGATCTCTAATTTTGTTGTGACCACTGTCGTGTTACAGTCGCATTGCGTGACACCACTGCAGCTTCCAATTACCTTTGTAACGTTGCAGTCCGGTGGGGTGGTATCGGGAGTCTAGAATGTTATTGAATCATAAAAGAATTATGGTGGTATGGGCCACCTCCATATTGTGACTTATTTCCTAACGAAATAAACAATAAAATCAAGTATAATTTTTTCTCATTCCCAAAAGTGTTACCTAACAGCGTAGCACAATGAGTTAGACTGTTAACTACGCATCTGTAAGACACGAGTTCAAATCCTGCTGGGGCTTTTATAATTTTTATCTTTCCAAAAAGTTTTAAACATAATTTTGGGTCAAATATTGTAAAATTTGAAAATTCTAAACTGGTGAAAGTATTATCCACAGTAGTATCGACAAGTGTCCATACTACCTTAAGGACAACAAAATCTGTATCAGTATCAAGTTATTGCGAAGGGGTTTTCATTATTTCCATTTACCATTTAAAGTTTGAATATTTTTATGTCTCTTAAATGATGGAATATTTAAAACATGCTGTTTTGTTTCGTGTTTTCAGTTTCAGGTTTTTTTGTCTGAATTATTTTTTATTATATCCTATAATACTATATAATTTGGTCACAATTTGTTAACTGCAGATGTAAAACTCTTTATGTCAAGTTTGTATTTTTTAATTCCTTGATTAAGATGATTGTACAACTATTAATAGTCCACAGATGATGACTTTTTAAACCGATTTTTCAAAAACTGTTTATTGCTAGGTTTCGTCTATTAAAAATAAAAGTTTTCTTGTTTCTTTTTACTTTTTTTTAACGGATTTACTTACAATTGAACATTATATTAGTTTCAATTGAAAACGTATAAATTAAAATCGTGAAGTCGAGTTTTGTTTAATTTGAGATTTGCGTATTACCATATTCCTATAACAAAATGCCTTATTATATAAGGATTTTATAAAATTCACAAAATAATTAATTTGATTCCTCTTTATTTAACAAAAATGTCAATATTTCGGAGAGAAAACAAGTGTACATCGTTATTTTTGTATTCTATAAAAAATGCTAATCTATTACTAACATACATAAACATTCACCTTGTTACTCGGGTCTTCTGTTGTAAGAGAAAATATAGAGTATTGGAAGTTTGAATTCCCAGACGTCAGTGGCTCAGCTGTGATTGTCACCGATCTACAATTACAATTTAAGTTGCTCAATATAGTAAGTTGAGTATAAGACATATGTATTATTTATTTTCATTTCACTTCAATCTAATCAGCTACACACGTAGTGATCCCTGGGGTCGCTCCCCCGTGGAGAACAAACATGTCTGTTATGTTGGCCCCTGCCGTCAGCTGGTGTGTCTTATTAAAGGGACTAACAGTGAACTGTTGGCTATCCCTAATGCTTGTCAGTATTTCAGTCAGACCGGTCCCCAAGTTTGTGACTGTGTACTGAATTATGAAATTTCTTCCTGTGTACAAAGGATCTGCAAAAAAGGCTTAAGTTAAATACTAAAAACAGGGACCTTTAACCGTCTACATATAGTAACTTATGAAAGGAGGTTTAATTTCGATTTTTGATATAGAAATGAAGAATGCTATTACATGTATAGTATGCATATAATTCTTCTTGATCATAATTATGGAGAGAGATATAGTATTTTGGAAGATCTTCACGGTAAGGAAGGGTACATGTTTCCTCGTTTAGTTACTCTGATACCATTTTTCTAATTCAGAAACATTTAAAACTCACTTGGAAATGGGTGGATTTCTAGTTTTATCAGCACTGGGGAAATAAGTTTAGTGTGAAGTCGTCTAAATTGTGTCGCTTTCCCATCCTCTCCATCAATAGCAATTTGAAAATCCTACGTGAAAAACGATTCGGAATAAAATTGTTTAATAAAGAAGTATGTTTTATCTTTAGGTTAGTGAACATTTTAATACGGTAAGGAAATTGTCTTGAAGAAAAACGGCTCAGGGTAAAACTGATATTCAACCCTTAATTATAATGTTTTCATTTCTGACGTATTCTATTTCTTAAATAAATACGCAATATTACTACTTCAAAGTAGTCATATTGTGTACATGTATTTTATTTCTCTAAAGTTTTCACATTGCGTATTTTATTTCTCTAAAGTAGTCATAATACGTATTTTTCTTTTTAAATATGTCTGACAGGACAATATTTCTGTTGTCTGCAACTAAAAAAATTACAAGTATAGAGGCATTTTACAGCTGATAAATACATCGATTTTAATATTTTTTTCATGAATCTGGGTCGGTATTTAATGTGCTTTGATAAATACAACAATAAATATTTGTAGAGACGTACTTCTGGCGGGATTATGACGTTGCAGTAGTACACCCCCTGTTTGTTTCCTTTATACTTCTGTAATTTGCTGTTGGTCAATGTGGTTCCTTTACTATTCAAGAGCACCAGGTCTGACACGCTTGTGACATTTTCAGGTAAACTTACAGTCACAATAAAAGTGATGTTTTCTCCTACAACGTAAGTCTTAATGATATGTTTGTGCAATACAAAACAAAAACAAAAAAACGTTGTGTCCAATTCATAGGTAGTTTTACTGAAACGATTGATCGTCAAATATAAGTTGACTTAGTTGAAGACATCTTTGACAGTTTTTAATACACATAATAAGTTACTATCTTTTTTAATTTTTAAGTGAGAAATTTGCACTGTTATTATCTACACAATATATCCATGTTCAGGCTTTTTGTTTTGTCTTTTTATTATCAAATGAGATATAAATACGGATTTCAGAACTCCGTATCCAAGAATTGGTTTACATTCATACGAAAATGTTTGATGTTTACATTTTTTTCAGCTTTTGAGTAATCATTACCAATGAATAGTCAAACCCTATTACTTTTTCTTGAATGACAGGGCAATGCAGTAGTAGAAGTTGATGAAACATATACATATAAACATGTACCTACCTACGGTTGGTCTCCCCTCGATCTCCGTTAAGGCAAAGCTGGTGGCGTCCGACATCATAAGTTGAGCGCTAAAATCGAGTTCACTCACAGCTCGTACTTCCACTTTCCAGTAGGTATTTAAATTTTTTTCAATGAAATAAAGACCCGGTGTAGGATTCTGTAATTACATTAAGTCGTAACTTTGAATATCAAAATTGAAACGATTTGTAAAGTCAAGTAAATGAAATTATACTGTAAAAATAATCAACATCAACATGCTCACAACTATTTCCATAAGTGTTACGGTCCCAAAATCGGATTCAGTAATGTTTGTTTGTCCATTGGCTCCGGCGTACAAAAGATTACCTGAAATATAAGAAAACTAAGTAATCGTAAAAATGCTCACCGATGTTCAAGTTCACAAAGCACAGAACTCATCTTACATTAAGCTGACTTGCAGTTTCTTTACCATTTTGGTCTTTTATTCTGGATGTAGGTAAAGCTGATATTCCATCAATTTTGATGATAAGTTTTGTAATCGTTGAATCAGCCGGTACAGATAAAGTACTAAAACCACCGAAGCCACCGGGGAAATCAAGCTTCACTATTGTCACCTCTGGGTCCAAAGAGGAACCCTTAAATGATAAATTAATATGCTTAATATTTGAACATTAATAACGCAAGAAGAACGATGTATTTAACCTATTATAACCTTAACATGTGATATTTTCTACAAAGACATCGCATAACAGATACTCTTTTAATCAAGTGGGGCAAAATTGTGTATCACTAAAATCTACAGTTATAGCTTGAGTTTTTATGTTCAGCATTCTATGATATATGTTTTTACATATCATTAATCAGTGACTTACAATATTAAGCAAGTTTAGCGATGATATGCCTGTGTATATTTGACCCCCTGAGCTGCTGGCGATTTGTGAAAAACTAAGAGGGATTGAAAAGGCACTCCGACGTTGACGAGACACTATAAAACAAATCACATTACTCAATATTTAAGATGTCGGCTTACTCAACATGGCAAATGTACAAATCGGACGTAAAATCTGTATTATTACATTTACCTTTCTTAATGTTATGAGATATTTTCTGTCTAAAAGTCTTGATCAAAGGAACATTGCATGTCTCCTTCAGATAGAAATTCATAACAAGTTTTTTGGCTTCCAAATCGGGTCTTTCTTCGTTCTTCGCTGATGGTACAGAATCCGTAAATATGTATACATTGGAGAGTCTCGGAACAACTTTGGATACTTTTAAAAGAGACGAAGTTGTAAAAATGAATTGGTTATCTGCAAAACCCATTTCATTATGATGTATATTATGGATTTATAAATTACCTATGTTAATTGCCTCTAGAATCCGCTTATTGCAGTATGGCTGAGTATCAAACAATATCTTAGATACTGCTTTCCGTAGTTCAATTGCCGTTGAAAAAAAAATTACATCAATGTTTTCAACTGTAGAAAAGCAGAAATGGAATATTTATTATTACAAGTACATATTTTTAGAAAATTTTGCACAAGAAAAAAGTTAATATAGGGAAATTGATTCTGTAAAGTGATTATTTAAGTATTAATGTATGTAAACATTAATTATGCTATGCTGTAAACATTGTGGGTGGGAGAGAGAGAGAGAGAGAGAGAGAGAGAGAGAGAGAGAGAGAGAGAGAGAGTGTGTGTGTGTGTGTGGCGAGTGTTATACCCAATATGTGTCTGATCTATATTTAATAAACTTTAAACGCATTGTCATTTCTCATACAATATTTAATGTATGTTATGAACAATTTGATAAGGTTTGATACCAATCGGTTATCCTTTATCTCTGTATCTACAACATAAATAGGCTAATAAGTTTGTTTGTTTATTCAGAATTGTTACCGTCTTTTCCTACTGTCGCCAACACAAACTTGTAACTGGTAGGGTTTGAGGATCTCGCTACAGACTGTATGAACTTGTCTAAGACCTCTACTTCTGTTGATATTCCCGGAGAAGTGTCTATGATGAAAACCAACGTTTCCTCTTTTATAAGTCCAAGCAGTATTTCAAGTTTCTGCTGTCCAATATCTTTTAAAATGCCGTTTTCTGCATATGGAAAACAAATTATCAGAATTCAAAGCCCGAGGTCAGTAACAACACTTCGAAAACTTTAAAAAAAAAAAAAAACCTTTGCCCTACGTTTGTCACATAGAAAGAATGAAGTATGGTCAATTGCGGCTGAGGCGGCAATGTTGTGAAGACGGAAGTGTGGCGACAATTGAGGATTCGTTGTCTCTTTGTTGATGCCGCCATTGACCACCGTAAGTCTTTCTGTCGTACGAAATGAGCTTTCACTGTGTCCACATTTTCCATAACGAGGTAAAATTTGACTTCCTAATTGTGAATAAAATAATTATAAAATAAAATATGGAAGCATAACAGTGTGTTTGATGTAAAAAAAAAAAAAAAAAAAAAAAAAAGAGCATATATTTATAGTATTATACCAAAATTAAGTGAGAGAAAATAAAAATTGAATTAAATTGAAAAATTAACTAATCATTAATCACTTGGCAATTACATTTCGCCAATGTTTATTCAACACAATATTTGATGAGTTGCTAACACAAGCCAAGCCTGTATATTCACTTAATATAAAAGTTTGTTACCTGTTTGATCATTGCTGTCCATGTGTGAGCGATAGCCACTAGTGAGGAGATCTCCGTTATCTATCAAATTGTCAGCACACCCATCGATGTCCTCTTCAATGCTGATGGTATGAAAAACTGACGTCATCTATACTTGAACTGGCTGGTGTTGCTTTACACCATTCTCAAGCGTGAATAATATGTATTCAAATTCATGTGTATATTTTATTAGCTCTTGAAAGAATACGACTTTGTTTGAAAAAGACCAAAGAATTAAAGGACGTGGATATGTAAAATATCTTTGAGGGTTTTCATTTTGACTTTTAAGAAATAGTCCAGAGGAAAAATCTTCAATAAAAGGTCCTCTTTTTATGTGTTAACCTTACCTACAAGCTGTACAGGTGTTCATCTCTGCTGGAGAAATGGGAAGAAATTGTTTTCCTGGTAACCCTGTGAGAAGACATGTTTGAACCATTCATTTAAATATATTTACATCTACCGAGTATTTTCTCTATTTCTTAAGAACACCGATTTTTATTCATAGCTCTTTAGAAATGACAAGGCTGAAATCTAGCCGATCGAATTATAACCAGTTTATCGATCGGTCGAAACCTTCAGCAACCTAAGAAATATCATGGACTGCACGAAATAATCATGATGATGTCAGACTCAAATTCCCATATAAGACGATTTGGCTATTTCATTTATTGAACGTACTGATGTACATTAACAAATATTTAGTTATTTTTACTTACTCTTTACGATTAATTCATTATTTTGTTAAAAGAAAAATGTAAATATAAACATTAAAATGCTTTCTTTGATTATTCATGCGGGTTATGATAGTAGCGATCGTCACAGAAAAAAAAATTACATAACCCGCTAACGCGGTTTATGTATTTTTGCTGCAATGTCGCTACTTTCATTTCCCACATGAATCACCAAAGAAAGCATTTTACTGTTTAAAACTTGACAATTAACAAAAATGAGGTTAGATTTACACCTTTTAAAACAAGAAATCTTCTCAATACAAGTCTTTAGTTACAATTCATTTTTGAATTCACATAAGGAGATGGAAAGAGACGAGGTGTGGTGAATATGTCAGACAGCTTAGGGGGATATTGAAAACACGTCTACATGTATATTGAAAGACATTAAAATACAGTCAAGTTTGTTATCTTAATCCCTATATGTAGAATACCTACCCAAATCTCTGTAAAGGGCCTGACCATTTAGCTCTACCCAGTTCGTGTTGCTGTAGAAAGATTGTAACAGGTGCAGGCAAAACCCCAAATATTTCCTCGCCTCGGAGAAGTCCGGACTAGGAGATTGTAATACATCTAACACAATGCGACGATAGTGCTTCAGTTTTTCGTTGGCTGAAATGTAGCAACACTGATGAATCAATGTTATTTCCTAATCTTGATTTGATCCTCTGGTTACGATTTTAAAGACAGATATTTTGTTTTGACCGGACAAATATGCTAACTGGTTTAGAATAGTGCCAGGTGCAAAAAAGTGTCATATGAGAGAATTTAGAGTTGTTCAAATGAGCTTTTTCCCATATCATCAAATATTTTTGAAGAATTTCATATCCCCTTCAATTTCCGATGCAAGATGTCATTAATTTTACATAGAACACCCAGGAACAAACTCGAATATGATAAATGTTTGGCTATTTCTACATCGGTATCGATTGACAAAATACATGTAGACTTACCCTCTACAATCTTTTCATTGTTGAAATGCCACATGGGGTCATTTTTATAGTTTTTATGGACATTGTTTATCGACATCATTATTTCATCCAAGGAAAACTTCGGTATAAATCCTGAAAGCAAAGGTAAAATGATTGGCATAACCTATCATTTAACATCGATATTTATTGTCGGTTAATTTCGATTCGATTACTTTTTTTTAATCAGATATAGCTTATTTTTTTATTTAATTGAATGAAACACAAAGCAATTCTACGAAAAAGATGTATTCTGGGGAAGAACATTTAATAAAAGTGAATAAGATAAGGCATACTATCCTAGTCCAGTTATCGCAAAGAAATTTAAGTATTCTTGCTTATCAAGATTTATGAAGGAATAGCAGATATATATGAAGATTATGAAATAGGACTAATACTGATTAATAGTTAGTTCTCAGTATATTCTTCTTTAAACATAAATGTATTTCATATTAACGAAATTGTCTATGTTATGCAGTTTACAATTTTTGATAAGAAAAAAAATGGATATAAATTCAATCAAAATTTTGTTGATCAAGGAATTATTCTTTCGACATGTTATCCTTGGACTATCTGCTTATATTTCGATGAGAAATTCACAAGTCAACTTTTGCACAATTCACCTTTTTTTGAGACACATTGGAACATAACACCAAAATAAACAATCTGAATTTATTTTGACTAACAAATTCGTTAAAAGATTTCCGGGTATCTTCAAGTTGGTAGTTTTACGAAAAACCACAATTGCTTTAAAACTCATCCGAATAAATATTTTTGTAATTAATAAAACCGCCCGTTCTTTGGTTTTGACATTTTCATTCAAAATTGGTCATGGAGTATCTTAGTCCGATTTTTTCTATTACACTTGAAATATTGTGTAACTTAAGAAACCGTACTGTGCAAATTCTTTGTCCGATAACGCTCAAAGATACAGAAGTGCATACTATTTATACCTTTTTAATAAAAGAGATACAGGCAGGCAGTTAAGTCATTTAAAATTCTGATACATTTCATAACAGACTTGAAATGTTAATACTTAAATGATGAGTAGTGAGTGTAAAGGGCTTTCTGTTTTACGTGGGGGAATCAATTTACATCGCAGTAACAATGGCACTTGCTGAATGTTGTCTTTCTTATTCAAAATGATTTGTGAAAGTATTAAAATGTTTATCCCGTCGATAGTTTTGCAGTCAAAGACTGAAGAACAAACCAGATGACGCGAATTAATTCCTCAGCTGACTCGTATTACGTTCGAATTTCTTCCGAAAATTGCCATCTCTTATTCAAATATTAATGACAGTGTTTGCTGAAACGTTTGGGCTTGCCATGTACACTTTATTGAATCTATTCGACATTGTTTTGGTTTCTTGTCTACTTTGCTCTGCTGTCTCGTGTTTATTGATAATGTTTAAAGGAAGAGCTTAATGCTATGTGATAAATTTACTTCATTGCAACAGCCCAAATAGTGGTTGCATTGTTAACTTCACCCTCTCGACATGTAATGTTCTGTAAAAGTTATCAATCCTATATGTGACACAATCTTGATTCTTATATTGTGTAGCAAAACGTTTAATAATAACCAATATCTAAAAAGGACATAACCGTGTTTTAAAGTAAATCTTTTGATATGTTTTCTTTAGATTTTACTTTAATTTCCTGTATAGTCCTTAATGCACCATCGAATGAATCAATTTCGGGACAGCGAGGAGAAAACTCCCTCGTTCAGAATTATACAGAACAAACATTGAAATGAATTTAATCCAGGTCAAATAGAATTTGTAGTTAAATTTTGTATACCAAAGATTTAAATGATGTTCTACCGTCAAATGAAGAGGTTTTATTGCTTATTAGGCCCTATTCGTCTCATGATTCTAAAGTTCTCGGATAACATTCGAGATTTGGAACGCAGAAATGAGCACAGTTTAATCCACAGAGACTGTAAAAGTTCTGTTTAAGAAAAAAAAACCAATTTTCTTTGACAAATATCTTACCTTTATATTGTATTGTGTTTTCTCATTGACTTAGTAATCATAAAATTGTTGAAATATTTAAATCATTAGCATATACAGTATAAATACAACTACAATTCCAAAATAGGAAAAGTAAATACTGTCTTGTTACTCTTAATTTGATAAGACTTTTTGTAAATTCCTTTTTATAATCGATTTACTAGCAGTATAGTGGCTTTGAAAATTCCCCGCATGTTTAAAAGCATTATTTGGGAAGGCAAAGGGAACAACCGTCTGTTGTCTATTTTTTTATATATTAAAGCACGCATTCTATTTTGTTCTTGATCTAAAGGGTGGGAATGTCTCAATAGTTACGAAAGAAATATGCATGGAAAAAATACAAACTTCAGAATGAAAAAGAAAATTATTAAGTTTAGTATTCCATAATTATGGATACAGATTGAGTATAACTTTTCTATTTTTCTGACGACAGGTCGATTCTGACCATTCATCCCGGTACCTTGATGCACTCTTTGTTTACATGTTAAAATTAGCCTGAGAGACCGAACTAGTCTCTTGCTTTCCACGCGTTGTCGAAATCGTTTGGTCGTCAAATTGCAAAATCTGGGTAATTGTGGATTAACAGGAAAAGCAGAAATTCAAGTGCAAATTTGTTTATCTTTATTTGTGCGGTTTGGTATTTGATTTAGAAATATGAAAAATCTTTTGTCTCATAGAATGCAGCGATGAACATTTTAGCTATATGTATATACTGATTTGTGATTTATAAAACAACTTGGAACAATCTTACCTCGATTATGAGGTACCGGAAAGTTTCTCGCTGACTGGTTCCTTAGTTCCTGTATAACTCGCGATATTCCAAACTCTGTAATACTTTCGTGTGTATAATCTCCATCGGACAAAAATGGCACCAGAGAGTTTGGGTAAAAAGCATTCGTTTCCATGATGAAAATCATTATCCATTGTAGAACTCTTACGTGGAATCTCATTTTGCTATGTCTTTCTTTATGTAACAGTTGAAAAAAAATCCAACTTTCTTATCCTCGTCGGAGAAAAATGTCAGAATTGCTTCAAAATTTTCTTTATATGACGACTGTTCCCTTTTTTCTTTTCGTCTATGAAAGCTACTGTGAAAAGTATTATGTAATAAGTCGAACTGTCATTCACATGATAAAAAACTATGACTTCTTCAGTCAATTTTTTTTCATTGGTGTCAAATATATAACCGAATCATTGATTCCCCGAAACCGCTCCAAAACTTAAAGTTCCCTTCCAGTGGTCCGCCCATATCTACATCACATGACATATGTTAATGGGTTTCTCTGGTCCCAAATGCAGATTTATTATAAAACAAACACAGAAGTGACCGTAATCAGATAATCATCATCTATCATTTCTTGATAAAGACACCTACGTCAGATTCAGAACTTTCGATAAAGAACATTTAGGCAAATAAAACGTAAAATATTTGGTGAGAGAATTTCTGTTTCTGATAAACTCGTACAAGTTTTGATAACATCAGGAACCAAACTTGCGATGTTTGTGCACTGATTTGTTTTTGAAATAACCATTCAGACAAATAATTGCGATAAACGTTTGATCATTCAGTTTATAAAAAACACACATTTTACCTCCAACCAAAAGACGTATTTAATATACTTTTTTTTTTTTTTAAATTCTCTCAGGAAAAAAACGAAATTTTATACAATCCTTCAAAATTAAAGGATACAAGAAACAAAAAAATCAGAGAAATGAATACAAACAATAAAAGAATAATAATGAATTATAAAAAGTCAAAATTATTTTGAAAAAAAACTTTTAAAACACACACGCATACACGATTTTGTTTTCTTATTAATGATATCTTCTAGTAACATGATTACATGTATCTTCATTACAATACATAATTTTTTATTTTGAATCGAATACATGATTTTTCAGTTTGAACATCTTACTTTACAAGATAATAATGAAATATATTAAAAAGATCTATTTTTTTCTTTTGTAATATCATGCTTAAAATTGACTTTGTGTAATACATGTATATCTCAATGGCAAAACGTCCGTCAAGTCCCACACTTAACATATCTGCACCTTTATGTCTTCCTTTTATAATTTCAGAGAGAAACTGTCTTTACACAGAAGTAATCAAACGTAAAACAACCAAACTAACGCCTGCTTTTTTTTTATTTTTGGCATTTTAATTCAGACTGTATCAGTTATGACGAGACATAAAAGTAAAATGTTTACATTAAACGAGACAAAATCCTCTTGACTCACTGGTATCTTGAGTTAAAGAAGCCATCAACAAGTACGTTTTGAATTATTCTGTATCATTGTTTGATAGAAATGTATAGGGGTAGTCTGGCAGGATTTTGATACGTGAACATTTATTTTTGCGGAAAATTGATTGGTTTTTTTTAATTAAAGTTACAGTAGCCTTTATGTGTTTTTTTATTATTATTATTTTTTTTTTACAATATTTTGCTATACCAAATTAACATCTATTTTCATTTCCAAAAGATTAGAAAAAAATCGATTTAAAACTTGACGAAATTATATGTTTATAATATGTGTATAGTAGGGAAAGAAAACTCTATAAATTATCTTTATTTATTTTAAAAACGAAATTCAAAGAAATCTTAATTAACCGTCATTAAAACAATTTTAATATTTTAATTTTTTTCTTGACGTAGAAGTAATCAACCTGAGTCATCAGCCTGAAATCAAATTGATAAAACGAATGTTCTACATTTTCTTCATTGTCAGATCAAACACATTAGAAATATAACATCTTTTTTCTTATCATATCTCGACATCATAGTCTATTTTTTTACATCCTCGACCAAATGACACATTTAAAAGAGCAAATCGTCAAATGGCCCGGTATCTTTTATAAATGAGCCTAGTTCTCTCGGCTTTATAAGACTTGTATAAGTGTTTCTTGTACATTTGTCGCGTTTCAGTGTTGATGATGTCGAACATGAAAGTGTTATTATCTCCATTGCTGTCCAATAGAATGTTATGGCTACCGCCACTTGGAAATCTTCCTCAAAAGTATATTTCGCACTGAAAGCTGCGAAAAAAGGCAAGGAAGAGGTCTCAAGATGTAGCCCGCTTTCACTTACTGATAAATGACTTACAGACAGTTTCAATTATGGCATCTCAAGAGCCGCACACGAAACCTTCAACTCCACTTAATTTTGAAATAAATAGGCCTCCCGTGTCGCATTTAGTCAAATATTTCGGACCAATGTCGGGAGATTGCAGGTATGTAAAACATCGTTGTTTAAACATTCTTCTCGCGGTGCCGACTTTTCCTCGTTCTCAAGAGCGAACCAGTAAGAGCGCACTTGACTCGCATTACTAACAGTCTTCAGAAGTCTCTATCAGCAGAGCACAGTCCACAGATATCAAAGCGTCCACACTGCGGGGATGTATAATAGTACATGCATATTGCATTTCATTTTCTTTATTTTCACCTGTTCATTACCCTTGGCAGTACAGTTAATGCTAATAGTACATGCATATTGCATTTCATTTTCTTTATTTTCACCTGTTCATTACCATTGGCAGTACAGTTAATGCTTAGAGACAAAATCAGTTACCGAAAATGAGCATTATAAAAAATACAATATTTTTTTTATATCTTATTACATTTAAGTTAATGGCAAAATTTAAGAGAAGTTTGTTAAAAAAGCACCGGCACATCGTTTGATTACTTATATCGGGTATCTTTGTTTTAAACTTGCCAGATTAATGACTGTGTGACTAAGCCGTTTGCATGTGGTGGGCATATATCAATCATATTTAATTATGTACCTGCTTGTGTAAAAATACTCGGCCACTCCATACATAATTGATGTGCATGTTTGCGTATTTGCAGCTAAATGGTACTCTAATTAAAGCTATTAACAGTCTAATACAATATACATAACACATTTTGCCATTAATCCAATCCTTAAACAGATGATTCAGAAATCCCATGAGACAGCAGATTTCAGAGTTGTTACACATACATTACAATGCGCACGTGGATCTTTGAAGGTAAAAGCACAAAATTGTACTAAAAATAAACCTAACTTTAAAAGATGAAGGAGGAAAGCACGTCTGTATGTTTATACACGTAGTAGATAGTTGAAACTACTTTTAATATTGGTATTAAGTTAATTATGCTAAATTATAGGAAGTTGATACAATAGCCTTCGGTTACTATCTAAAGGCAAACTACTAAAATATGTATGCAATGTAAAAATATTCTTGAGTGGTATTAAATGTAGTTTGATAATTTAATATATACATCTATTGAGTATTTTTTCCTCTATTCGAGTGTCATTTAACATGCATGACAAGACAGAAAGCAACACAATGCAGTGAAAATGATTTGTTTTTCCTGTTAAATGACAACTTTAATTCCAGTACCTTTAATAAATATTTTTTACATCGTTCATTGATGTCTTCTTTGTAGTTTTGTAATTGTAATTGACTTTGCGTGGATTATTTCTTGATCGATCGAAAGATTTTCAAGAAGCTGTAGTTTCCATAGTAACCTCTACTTATGTGGACGATTGCCTTTTTATGTTTAACATTCTTATTGACAATGATAATAATAACAAACTTTTACTTACTTTTCATGTATAATTGATAATTAAATATCTTAAAGATAAATGCAAATATAAAAAAAACAATGCTTTCTTTGGTGCTTTGTTCGAGCTAAGAAATTACATGTAGTTAGCGTTGCACAAAAAAAAATATCATAACAGTATTACTGGCTTATGCGGCAATTCCCCTGCAATTCTAGTACATTTAAACCCACATGGAGCACCAAAGAAAGCACTTGATTGTTTAAATTCCTATCTAAAAAAATTAAAATTTGATAATTCTACCTCCCATTTTTATATTTTTATCCATATTCCTTATAGTTAATCTGTTGGAAATCTAGTGAATAGGTTACATTTGATAAGAAAAAAATGAAAACTACCAAATTATTCAACAATTTTGAATGAATCCATTCGCAAGAAACTACTCCAGGACATAGAAATAAACGAGCAAGAGCATAACAGGGATCCCCGGGGATTCGTTTGAACATCAAAGAATTCCATTGTGGTGAATTACATTGGTATCGGTAAGACCTACATAAGGTGTTTCCTTGCGTCGATCCATTGTCTACCATCAACAAAATGTTCTGATTAACATTAAGAATATTGTTGTTTCTGATCGGGGGATTGCTACCTGTTGTGGTTTGTTTTCTACACTCAAATGCATATGGATTGAAATGTTTTTTCAATATTTGTAAACTTTGTCAAATATCGGATTAATTTCATGTTGAGCTATGACGTAATCTTCATATTATAATAAGAACTTAGTTACCTGGTGGGTTTGTGATGGGATCAACCATAGAGTACCCGTCCTACGTCAAATCACTGAATCTTGACTTTAAAAAACCCAGTCAAGTTTGTATAGCAAATCGGTACCAAATTAATTTGTAACGACTTTCTGGTAGAATATATTTATATATAAAGGACTTCATTCACAAAAACTACCTATCTTGGGTGTCAGAAATAATCGCAGTTTGGTCCATGTAAATTTGGAACGTTGAGTTTATTTTATATTGGTTATAATTAGGGATGTCAACGAGTAATCGAGTACTCGACTATTGCTCGGTCACACCGACTATCGACTAAAATTTTCTTAGTCAATTACTCGCAATAAAGTAAATAGAATTTAAAAATATTATTTATTTGTTCTTAACGCGGAAGTTTTTGGGCTACGAATGTAACAGGTTTTTTTTCTCAACATATTTTATCCGTAAGTTACACTCTTTTCCATCAATGTCCCTGGTGTATTTTTAAGCGGCTAATTATATAATTGATCTCTTTTGATTTACTTAGGCAAACATGTACTTGAGAACAATTTGTGTTTCTTCTAATAAAGGTATTTATTGGATTAGATGTTTGTTTAATCGAAAATTTTATTATATTAATATTTATCTCAAGGCCTTTGTTTTTATAATCATTAATCTTTGATTGTTGAGTAGGCACTGACGTTCCACTGACTTAGCTGCTTACCGTGGAACAGGTCACATTTGATTTGCCTAGTAAGATGATATGGAGCTCAATTATGTCTAAGCGTTACAAAAAAAGGAAAAGCCAGGGCATTTTCTAACAGATATTTAGATAAAATACTTCTCAATTTATTCTAAAACAAATACATTAAATATATATTAACATAAGTTTTGAAATGTTCTTTTAGTTTAAGATAAGATGTATGTGGCTGTAGCAGTTTTTGACTCACAATTTCAAATAAATCATCGAGTACTCGACTATTGCTCGACTAAAGCCTCCGATTAATCGACTAAGCCAATCGAGTAAAATTGACATACCTTGTTATAATATAAGGGCATTAATTAATGATCCATCTTTTGGCTAGTAAGTAGAGCTTTTTTCCATTCTTTGATACACAATTACTCAACTGAGAATTTTCTTGCTTACTGGTATTTATTAAACGACGAATTATAAATATATATCATAAATGAATATAGGTATTGCTTGAACCCTTGTAAACCTGCCTTTAAACATATTTAATATAGCGGTGTTGAGTTTACATAAAAATAATTTTTTTTTTAGATACCCCAAAAATTAAATACAATGCGAAGATTATTTTGTTAATGATCGAGATTATTACTTTTGCTATGATGATATATCACCTAGGGGAAGGAAATAACGACCGGCCAAAGTAGTTTTAGAAGCGAACCGTCCTTAAAAACCTGAAGATCAGAGGCCTGACCATAGAGACAACGCCTGTAGTAGCTGCAGACCGAGTTTGGTGGAAATTCCTTGCAGTCGCCTCATGCTCCAGGCGGTGCAGAGAAGTTTGAGTGAGTGCTTGAGTGTGAAAGTGTGAGTGATAGAATAAGTGTTTGAGTGAAAAGTGAGTGAGTGAGTGAGGGCAAGACATTGATCCACAATTACAATAGTTAACCATTTTCTACTCTCTTGGAGAAATTAAGAGTATAGTACCTTGCGTTAAGGGTACAGCATATGTTAGTAAAAACATGTATTTTTGCATTACACTGCAAAATTAGATGTCTTTACTTACATCGTACATTCATTTACATTGACACTTACAGTTACTTACATTTAAGAAACTTAAAGTGTAGACACGGTGCGTAGATTTAGGGGTTGGAAATACTATTCTTTTGAATAAAATGCTTCTAAGAATTGTTTCTATAAGGCGTTTTAGAAACAAAGCTTTACTTAACATATTATGTTTAAAGGGGCGTGGTCACGGATTTGGTCAAATTCTATTTTTCTGTTTTTATTATTTATAATGCCTTAGGAATACATTTCTAGTTATCAAATGAAATTTGAGTCAGCCGTAGAGTTATAAGCTAGATACAGGGCTCACAATTCTTTGTCATGTAAAATTAGGCTCGTGCCCTGTATTTGTTTACCTAGGTTCCATATACCAGTAAAAATCTTTTTCAAGCTTCTTATTCGTTTTAATTTTACCTAGCAAAGAATTGTTAGCTCTGTAACTCGCTTATAACTCAACGAATGTCTCAAATTTTGGTTGCCTATTAAAAATGCCTTATTGAAGCATTGTAAACATTAAAATCGGAAAAATAATTTTTGACCAAAATTGTGACCATGTCCCTTTAAGTCAACAAACAAAGACTATATAGACTATAGATAGACTATATAGATATTACGTTCAGTCTTTATTAAGTGAATTTTGGATGCAATGAAAATTTCTATGAATTTATTGTTTTATAACGCGTACGTAGAATATATGTTTAAAGGGGTATGGTCACGATTTTTGTCAAAAATTATTTTTCCGACTTTAATGTTTACAGTGCTTTCGTAAATCATTTCTAATAGTCAACCAACTTTTGAGTGTCAGTCGATGAGTTATAAGCGAGATATAGAGTTTACAATTCTTTGCTAAGTAAACAAAGCTTACGTCATGTTTTTGTTTATAGTTTGAATGTTGAAGTGAAAATTCCAATTTTAGACCTAAAATGAATGTAAGAACGTTACGAACTGTTTATTTATGCTTAAAACGAATAAGAAGATAGACAAATTAGCTTGAAAAAGATTTTTTAATTCTTAATTGAACCAATGTAAACAAAAACAGGGCACGAGCCTTGTTTACGTGACAAAGAACTGTGAGCTCTGTATCATGCTTATATCTCTACGCCTGACTCTCATTTTTTGGTTGATCATTATAAATGCATTTCTAAGGCATTGTAAGCAATAAAATAGAAACATTAAATTTAACTGAAATCGTGACCACTTAAATGAAACTTTTATTAGTTAAACAATTCATTTGTTTGTTATTTTAGTTTTATTTAGAAGTTAGAACATACAATCAATTTGTTTAATATTTAAATTATCACACCCAACATAAAATTGATATGTGTCAGAGTGTTTCAAATTACATCATTTCTTAAAATATTTAATTTGGTTTTTTCAACAAATGTACGCTCTAGTATATTAAGGCATATTTATCAATGATCTGTATGCTAAAATCCAAAATAATGAGTCTCTATTGTGATACTCGTAGTTATGAAAAATTGCTCTCTAGAAAATACTAGAAAACATTTCTTTTGAATTAATGTATAACTAAACAAAATAAGCACACACGCGCAAAAACACATATGTAAATAAAGTATCTTGTTAATATGAAAATATGAATTGGGATAATTGAATTTATACATTCCCTCTCTAGTGTCTCCTTTTCCTTTTTTCTTCTTTTTTCTTTATCTTTTTTTTTATAGGGGGTGGGGGTATACCTCTTCTATATTTATCAGAACATATAATTTTATTTAGATTGTGTGCTTCTGGACTCATTAAACATAACTGGATATTATTGAAAATGAAGATGAAGGAGGTTTTCCACACTAGGTGGTTGAGTGTTGAAGGTACTGTGGATGCTGTTGTCAAGACCTATCCCTCACTTCTATCTGTTGTCCTAGAGGAGAAATCAGCTTAATCTCTTAGCCCCACAAACCCCTCGCTTGCTACAAGTTTCTGTATTGTGTCCATATTTTGTCTGATGTCTTTAAACAGCTATGTTTCCATTGTAAAGTTTCATAGATCTGATATTGACTTCTACTCTGTCAATCCTCTTCTGTATTTCACAATTTCATTTCTTGAGAGGTTAAGGGATTCTAAAGATGACACTGTTCCAATGACTCCTCTGAACTTTTACTTTTGACTCCAAAGGCCACACTATTAGAGATAGTTCAAAGCATAGGTCTTAGGCTGTTTCGGCATGTGAGAAGTTTGTTTCAAGTGTGATCGATGATTTAAGGGATACACGTAGGTTTGTGGGTGAAGTTAGTAAAGGGGGGGGGGGGGGATAAGATCATGTTAGCGTTGTGCTTTGTCTTTTATTATTCTCTCATTTCTTCTGTAGCCCTTCCTTCTCAAAATAATTTGGCTACTTTTACTTATTTTCCTCAGAAGTAATCTTTTTCAAATTCAGAGGATTATTGTTCTGAAATAGTTGATTTTCATGAGTTCGATAGACATAAATGCAGGTTTGACTTCAGTTAAGGATGTAGCCAAGTTCAGTTTTTGGCATCGCATTACCCAGTGGTAGGATACTTAGGTAGGAGACTGTTTGTACTAAATTCGAACTCACGACTTACAAATTCGTAGCTAACGCTCTGAACTATTACGCTACGCTGTTAGGTAACACATTTTGGAAAGGAAAAAGTTATAAAATTATACTTGATTTTATTGTTTATTGTTAAGTACGTCACAACATGGAGGTGTCCCATACCACCTTAACTACTGTGAAATGTGTGACTTATGTGTGATTATTTATTGGACTTTCATAGACTTTGTTTCTTGAGCAGTGAAATCTGTTGCTGTCACTGTGACTATCCATTAAACTATCATCGACTTTCTTGTTCACATTATTTATTAATTGATATTATGGACACTGTACTAGTTACTTTTTTGTGCTTTGAATGTGGTATGTGATTGGTAAAAAAATCTTTAATTGGTATTTTTTTGGTTGTTATTAATAATAAGAGAGAATTAAAGTAAACTGATCCTTATTCTGCAATATATATATATATATATATATATATATATATATATATATATATATATATATATATATATATATATATTTATTTATAGTTTGTTATTGGTGTATAAAATGATACAGTCAAATCTGCAGATATGCCGCGCAAGGTTGCTACACATTATTTTGGTCCAGTGTGACTTCTGCTGTACCACTTATAGTCACTACATTTTTTTTAGGTGACATGAGTCACTCAGATGACTTATTGCAATTGGTTGTCGTCCGTCGTCGTGCGTCGTGAGTTAACAATTGAACGTCTTTAATCTTTTTCTTGAAAGCTATTTGGGTAACTAATTTGGTATGATGCATGTTAAGGATAAAAGGGAATCTTGTCCAACAGAAATAAACTGATATAGGGAAAGATGTCAGTAGCTCGTTAACATGATTCATGGTGTATAGAAATCCAATTTTTAATTCTTCCTTCTCTGTAGCGAAACACCTTATATAATAAGAGTGCATGATCGGATATTTAAAATACTCTAATGATAGGAAATAATAATTTTCCCCTAATTTGTTCACTGTATCTGCCTTTACATATTTCCATTATTGGGATATCTTAAAAGGTGTTTTATGTTATTTCAAAAATATCACTTTGATAACAGTGAACTAAAGAACTAAAGATGCCAAGTAAACATGTTTTACCTACCCCCCCCCCCCCCCAACCGAGGGGCAAGAAAAAAAAGAAAAATACCCGAACGGGCATTTAATTGCGGGGAATTGTAGACTGCCTTTCTGAGCAACAAAAGCTAAATTTTGGAATAGGTACATTACTTCGGTTATTTGCTATGGACCTTCAAAGACAGCGGAGGTAAATCTGTCTATTTGGGGATGAAAAGATTCCTAAATATTTCAAAACAATATTTTGGCTTTAGATAATGAAGAATTGATAACATAAAACATAAAATGTTATACAATATGAAATGAATTTCCTCAAAGCGTTCAAAGAGAAATTTGAATAAGCCTCCTTTTCGAATAAATATAGTCTGATAGGCTATTAAGTAAATTTGTGGGGAAAAAATTCTAAAAAAAAGCTAAAGACGATATTTTCTCTGAAAATAGTGATCTGTATTTGTTTTTTTTATGATATGAAAAGTTTTAGGTAAACTTGAAATAATGACTTTTAACTCAAATTTTCTCTGTGTTTTTTACCTTATTTTTCAACCTTCTGATACGATATGCCGAATGTATTTGAAATTTAGTAACAATTCCAATAATCACTTTAATCAAATTTAGGAATCTGGCTTGTAATTGTCCATTATTCTATAATATTGATATATCATATTGATTATTCATGCAATGTTCATCACGTGTACATAAACAATAATGGACGGGATTTTCTACAGGTTAATATGTCATTAATTATTTCCGTTTGGCTAAAAATATCGGACAAATAATAATTCAATTATAAAAATGGGTTAAATTGAAATTTTAAGCGCACTGCAACTGCCTATTTATCGATCACAGAAACCGGCGCTGTATTTTGTTGATGTCGCTAATTATTTCGTATTCATATAGTTCACATTTTCCTAGTACTATTAAGACTTTTTGTTTCATTAAATAAAGTATATGCAAATATTTCATTGTTAATGATTGGATTTTCAAGAATATTTATTCTATTATAAATACATGTATTATGTAAACGACAAAGTGTGCCTACTGGTGGCAGTTCGAGTTGCGCGGTGTATTAAAAAACCTCAGAAGCGAAAAACCTTAAAATTTAATAATAATTTCAAGACAGTTATCGTGTGTTTTGTTTATATTGTAGCATACTTTTACATTTTAGGCGGTTTGTGCATTTTCTGTAAGATCAATACTAAATGAATAAAGTATTTTAAAGACCTACCTTTTCCAATTACTGCATTCATTAACTGATATAGTGTTTTTCTTTTTATCGTACATACATGTATATGTATCAAACCCAAGATAAGGAATTTTAACTATAGTAGGAAAGAAAACGACGAACATGGGAATGCAATCTTTATGGTAAAAATAATGACAAATACATTTGATTTTGAAGTCGAAAAACTAAGTAGACAATTCAAAGAGAAAAAGGATGAAAATTGTTCAGTAAAAATGTACTAACAAAGAAAAAATAGGTCGACATAGTATAATGACGTACATTGTACATATTGATAGGACTCGCTGTTCTCATTTATTTAAAGACGAGTCAGTAAAATGCACATTAAGTATTTATCATACAGTACATTTAACTTAGAACACAACGTGAGTTAACAAATCTCTTCTTTTTTTACATCTTGTTGTTTTATAAATTGTATATGTTTGGTTAAGATTTCCATGGATCAAAACAAATGTTCTATATAAGAGTTGGGTTATTTTTTTATTGGGGGGTAGGAAACAAAATACTCAAGTAGAAATTCCGTTTGAAAGTATGTCCGTAAAGTACTTCCGGTAATCTGGCGTCATAATGATAACTGTGACACTACTGTTTATCATACTAAGTATGTAATGTTCATAAGCTTCAGAGCTCGTATCAAATATATACATGAACTTATATTTTCACTGATGATACACATGTTCGTCCTCTATCCAATTTTTTATTTCCTTACGAAAAAGAGAATCAAATATCAAGTAAATGAATACATTGCAGGAATGAATCACAACATAGCTTCTTCGTAGAAAAAGGTAAAGATTGAAAGTACTGTAATTCAAGTTTTCCCAAAACTTTGGATTGATGGACCAAAAGGGATCTAGAAGGAACGTAAGAAATCAGTCCTAGCAAAAGGATTGTCATAAACGTGAATGCTATTGTATGTTCTACTTTTTGAGCTTCGGTACGAACACTGGACGAAGTATTGTTGTGATGATCATGAGATAATTCACTTGTCGATACAGTTGTTACAGGCAAAGTGGTCGAAGTGGTGTTTTTATTGCTCTCTGCACGAACGCCTTTCATAGTTTTATAGATGTGTATAAAAACGATAATATAGATGCTAATGATAGCAATAACATTTAATAACGTCATTAGCAAACCTATACCTTGGTAAATAAGCAAACCTTTAACATTGGTTTTCGTCTGCTCACAGGCGTACACTGTAATGTTATTTTCAGTTATAATTTTTTCATTGATGCCGTAAAAGTGAAAAACTGGTAAAAAGAATGCAAATGAAAATCCAGCCAATATTAGAATGCACCATTTTCGCCAATCCCGTTTCATTTGCCATTGAAAAGGTTTGCATATTTTCCGATATCTTTGAATTGCAATTACGGTCCATAGAAATAATGATAAGTTGATGAATGTGTAGCTGAAAAAATACACACATTTACAAACAATTTGTCCGGGGAAAGTAAATTTCATTAAATTCTGCAGCAGATTCAATACAGAGGTCGAGATTATAGTTCCAAGGTCAAAAACTGCCAACGGGCCAATATAACACCGACCCTCGGAAGGTGAGAAACGGAATTCATACACATAAATAATCAGAGAGTTTCCGAATATCCCAACTATGAGAAGAAACAAGATCACAACTGTATTTGGTAAAGATTTCGTAGAGAAAGCTTCGTTAAGTTCAGAAAGGTTATCCATCGTATTAAAAAGCGAGTCTTTCGTAAGTTCAGAAATAGAAATGTTATCCACATTTAAAATCGAGTCCTTCGTTTTAACCTTCAGTCTGTTTAATCTTTTGGGATTTTTTGGACGTTGATATACCGGTAAATTACATATATGACTAACCGGGACCAACCGGATACAAACGAGAGCGTGTCGACATTTTCCTTCCGTCTTGATCGATAACATAAGGATTGGAAACCTATGGGCGGCGGAAAAGATATATCTAAAACCTGGCCTGGCCTGGCCTGGCCTGGCCTGGTCTGACCTGGCCTTAAAGTTGGCCTGGCCTCAGTTTTGGCCTCAAATTTGGCCTGGCCCCAAATTTTGGCCTGGCCTCAAATTTTGGCCTGGCCCTAAATTTGGCCTCTTCAAAAATGTTTGGCCTCAAATTAAATATTTTTTCTCTTATTTTCAAAGAGTTTTCATTGAATTTTTATTGATTTTTTAATGTTTATGAGATAATCATATGGAAAAAATACTTATAACAACAGACTGATCGAGTTTTAATTGATTTTATTCATGTTTATACACTCAAATATATATGATATGCATGTGCAACACTGCTCTTACTATTGCAAAGGAATGGATCATGCTCAATACTAAAGCAATCGGCGTTAAAATTCAGAGATGCAACTCCCTCCCCCCCCCCCCCCCCTCCCCCACTACAAAAAGTAGACGAAATGTAGTATATAGATATCATAATCATAAAGTAAAACATCATTTTAAGAGGCTGACCTGTTCGAAGGATCAATAAATATCTCAAACCTTTGTAAACTGATTCATAACATCAAATCTCAATCCACGTGCAAAGCACTTTAAAAATGCCAGTACGCTTACATTACCTGTCAACACCAATCAAACCCAAATTTCCCGTCCCAGCAAAAATTCGATATCAGCCACTTCTGTCGCTTTATTTGGGTCAGATTAATTGCCTGCGCTGTCGTTTAATGTTCTTCTAACATTCAACACGGTCTAATTTAATTAATGTCATTTGTGAATGACTGCAACATTGCATCTTCTGATAACTTGATTCAGTGATGGTCATTAATCATCACCTCTTGATTAGAGTAGAGTTTCATGCATGTGTTGTTTGTATATTTAAGAAACAATTTTTCCCCTGTGGGAGAACTTCGATATCAGAATTTGAAGAAAGCAAAGCATTCTGTGACCTTTAATGTTGGTTAAAATAAACAAATTGGTCTCTGCCATTATATTTTTTTCCCCAAACAAGTATTTGATATACCAATAGGTATTTTTATTGGTGTAAACCATCCATGTACATGCACTTATTAAGTCAAAACAGTGTCAACGAATTGAAGAAAAAAACCCTCATATTTAAAGCCTCTGTGCTTAGAAATGATTTGAACATATAATGCTGTGTCATTTGCTGATTAGGTTAAGATTATTATTTGTAATATGACTATTATTACTATATGTCATTACTCTATGTGTTATTCTCCATATATAAGCTCATATCTCTAAATTTTGTTCTTTAGGTCAAATTACATGATGATTTTTATCACTGTCCTAATAAGAATTTCAGATAAAAGATGCTTTTAAAAAAATGGTGACGGGGTTCAACCCCTTTGCTATATCGGGCTTGTTTATCGAAAATAAAAGTAGGTTTTTGATTAAATTCACAATTATTATTTATCAGTTAAAATTAAATTTTAACTTACGGACATCATCTCACACGTGTTGATATACCAAAGGTGTTACTCTGGTGCAGGCATTTTGTATTTTATTTGCAAAATGTCTTAATTTATAAGTATAGATGAATCCTTTGAAGTCTTGACAAGGAACAGGTACATACATGTGTAGTAAGGTATTGCCTACATACACCATGTAGTAAGGCATTGCTGTAGTCCAACGAGAGGTCACAAGAGTGAGCATACAAGGGTTTTACTAGCGCTCTCTGATATTAGGGGTCGAATGCGACCAATGTTCCGCAGTTGGTGGTAACATGATTTTGTGATGTTTCAAATCTGGTGATCCATGTTCAGTACCGAATGAAAATGACGCCTAATTTTTTTTTACAGTTGATGAGACGTTAATTTTGTTGCCGTCAAAATTGATGCTGAGTTCTTTGAAGTAATTGATTTTGTTTTGTAGCGAAAACAATTAGCTCTGTTTTCTTGATCAATCTTCAGATAGTTGGAACGCATCCAAGAACTAATATCAGACAGGCAAATCTGCAAACCAGATGATGTATCTATTCAGTTGCTAGTAGGTGTTATTGCCATATACAATTGAGTATCGTCGGCATAGTACTGAAAACTCATGTTGTGTTTACGGCAAATATCACAACACTCTGCAAAGCTTTGGTCCAAGGATAAACCCTGTGGAACACCAAAATTCAATTGAATGTCTCTAGACTTAGATTGGCCTATAGCAATACATTGATGTCGATCACTGAGATATGCCTGTATCCATGACAAGGCAGCACCTGTTATTCCAAAAGAAGATTCTAGGCGATTTATTAGAATAGTGTTGTCTTTCACATCAAATGCTGCAGATAAGTCCAGCATCGACAGAACAATACACATTCCTTTGTCTATAGCAGATGATATGTCATGATGGACTCTCAAGAGTGCTGTCTCTGTTGAATGATGAGGACTGTATGCTGATTTTTGTCTATCAGGCAGATTGTTTGGTTGTACATGATCTTCTAACCTAGAATTGATAACCGTTTCAAGGATTTTAGAAATAAGTGAAAGGTTCGAGACAGGACAGTAGTTCCCTAACACCTCTTTGTCTAATCCCTGCTTTATCAGAAGAGGACGAAAAACAGGGTTTTTCAGTGATATCGGGACAGTTGATTGCAAGATAGATTTGTTTATGATGGTTGTGATCGTTAGAAGAATGTTATCAACACAGGACTTCAAAACAGATGTTGGAATCGGGTCTTATTCGCGCGATTTTGGTGGAGAAGCCATGATGATCTTCCAAACTTCTGATTCTGATGTTGATGTGAAGCAATCGAGGGTTTGGTGTCTGCTCTTAAAACATGCACATGGGTCTTTGTATTTAAGACAGAGAGAGAGGGTCTCTAATAGGGGTAATTTTATCCAAGAAAAAAAAGTTTGCAAGATCCTCTTCACAACTGTTCGAATGGAATATTGGGACGTTTTGTTTACCCATTAGTGAGTTTGTAAGTTTAAAAAGCTTTTTCTGATCATATCCAATTTCGTAGATTTTATCTGAATATGTTTTCTTTGTTTCCAGTAACAGTTTAGTTACTTGGATGGATTTGTCTCTAAACATTTGTCTATGCACGGTCGTTTGTTTTTCTCATCTGCCTTTCAGCCTGACGTTTCTTTATGCTTTGCATTCCTTAGATCTTCCGTTTATTTATTATTGCCAAAATTTAAACATATGAGATTTTATGGATTTATACATTTCTGTTAACAGGTGTAAAAGATATCTGTAGCCCATGTTAAAACTTTAACATATCGACCAGCCTTGATTCCACGCTTGCAGCGGAGCTTGCAGGAGAGCGAGATCGAGTTCACTACCTGATGGTGTACAGACCGATACGAAGCATTGAAAGGGTTCAATGTACCTTTTGAACTTATGCTTGAGACTGAGTATTGACTTGAGGGAAGTCGGTGACGGCGGGGCCTGATCGTCCATTTTGTCTAGTTTGTTCCATTATAAAAATCTCGTGATACTGCTGTAATATGTACGTCTGCAATGAAAAAATGAAGCACCTAATGTTATCAACTATAGAAAGGAAAAAAAAACGATTTTGATTAACTGGAGTTTTATCTTTTATTTACTTCAAAATCATAAATCGGTTATGGATATCTTTAATATCCCCAATAAACAAAATGAATTTGATTTACCTTATTTGTACTGGATTCCAAAGCTTCACAAAGTCCTTACAAACAGAGATATATAGCAGGTTCCAGTAAATGTTCTACCAAACCTCTCTCTTTACTCCTTACTAAAATTCTTACAGTAGTGAAGGAGAAACTTTAAGAGTACTGCACAACAATATACTCCAGAAGTGGTGTGAATCGGATGTGGATACTAAAACACTCTAAAGAATATTAGAAACTTTGAGGTCACAAAATCTTACCAAAATCGATAGCATCAAAAAGTACGATTTTTCAACGCTTTATACAACCATTCCCCATGAAAAATTAAAATCTAGGCTTTTTGATATCATCGACAGTTGTTTCTTCAATAAAAATGGAAGTCGTAAAAATGCTTACCTTGTCATTGGAAATCTAAAAAATTATTTTGTTAAAAACCATTCTGATTGCACACACAAGTACTCTGAAGTTGACATTAAAAAGAATCTTGAGTTTCTGATAGACAACATCTATTTAGTTTTTGGAAATCAAGTCTTCCAAAAATCTGTTGGAATTCCCATGGGTACCAATTGTGCCCCATTGTTAGCAGACCTATTTTTGTATTCTTATGAAGCAGAATTTATTCAAAAACTTGTACGTGGAAAAAATAAATCACTCGCTGTGGTCTTCGACTCAACATTCAGGTATATCGACGACGTATTATCAATTAACAATTGTTATTTCCATACTTACGTCGACTCGATATATCCCAGTGAACTTGAAATAAAAGATACCACAGCGTCGGCGTCATCTGTTTCATATTTGGATATTTTACTGGAAATGGACATTGATGGTAACCTAACAACAAAACTTTATGATAAACGCGATGACTTCAATTTTTCTATAGTCAACTTTCCTTACTTATGTAGCAATATACCTTCATCACCTGCATATGGTGTTGTTGTCTCTCAGTTAATTCGATACGCAAGGGCATGCTCTTCGTATGAACAGTTTCTAAGGCGAGGCAAGCTACTGACGAACAAGTTGATAAAACAGGACTATCAACAGGCTCGTTTGAAGTCATATTTTCGTAAGTTCTATGGTCGATACAACGACCTTGTTAGCAAATACAATCATCCACTGGGTCGCATGCTGACTGACGTTATTTTCATACTAATTGTTAGACCATAATTTATCACCTAATTGTTTATGGACTTTTCCTTTTTTTCCCGATTACGACAAAGAGCACATGGCGGGTACGATCGGTCAGCAGATCCTCCTAGGCACCTGATCCTACCTCTATCTTTTTGTAGGTCCGTGTTGCTCTGCTTTGAATTTGTATTTCGTTTTATGGATTTTTGAGATGGTTGACGGTTTGTTATTGTCATTTTTTCATAAACCATTATTTTATTTCTTTCCCTTTTTGTTGTCAAGTTATAATTGCCTTGTGAAATTAGCATTAATTGTGTGTGTTTATGAACTGTGTAGGTGTTGTTGTTATTCATAATAAACATGTGAGTATGTGTAATTGTGCATCTTCTTGTGTTTTAAAAAATATAAACAATAAAAATTTCCTTGATGGTCAAATTTTCATATTTCCCACAACGCATAATTCCCAAAGTTTTTTGTTAAATTAGCCAATAAAACTTTTAGGACAATAATTATTTATAACCTTTCACCCATTTTATGGAGTCAGATGTATTGTATTTTGTTGTTAAAATTGTATAGAAAAACGAGTTCATATTGATGATACAATCTTCATTTTATGACAAATGAAGATAGAAATAAATTAATGGAGGCTCTAGGTATGAACAATACCAAAAAACTCAATATGAATTCAGGTAAATTCATAGGAAAAATATATTGGGATATTTTATTCATATATGTTACAATCATGCTGCAGTGTACATATAATTATAGATTTGTTGAACTAACCATAATTGATCATTCTTCTTTTATAAGTTCATGTAAATAATAAAAGGGTTTATTTCGATGTTTAAGTGCAATGTGTATGTGTATGTCGGGAAAATCCTATTATATGAAATCCTAAAAATCCTTAAAATCCTATTATATCCTATAATACCGAGGTAGACACAAGAATATGCTATCACCTTGTAGAACCTTAATCTTTATCCTTCGCAATCAGGGTTCATTCGTTAGGGTTTCTGATGAATTATTTATGATTGACTATGGAAAAAAACGTCATTAATTAACTTAATACACCAAAATATTTCACCAGAACAAAGCTCGGTACTTTCCCGGTGATTGATTCCTTCAATTAAAAAAAATCTGCGTCAGGTCGGTATGTAAAGTTTTGTTGTCGGAGTGAATCAAAGCTATTATCAAGGTCGTACAGCGATATCGTTTGTAAGGTAAATATACACAACGCAATTTATCTTTCTTTGGATAAAGGATACAAGGAGAGATTTTTACTGTTTGTTTACCTTTTCCAGGTCGGTTATACATTGTTTGAGATAATGGTCAGGCAGTCTTTCGACATTTTGAACGTGATCTTTTCTTTATTATTGGCAAAAGGTAAGAAATATTTTGTACTTGTGCTATTTGATTTTGTGTTTTAGCATTTCGAGTCTGATATATGTGCAGGTATAGGTAAATACGCCTCAACCGTGACGAGACGGTACTAGTAACAACAGGTGTGCTATACATAAATATTGTCCTTTTTTTGAGGGTAAAAACTGAGTAAATCTTGTCCTTACGTGGTCCGGATTGTAATGGTCTTCCGGTTGCGTTAAACATGTGCCTATATTTAAAAAAAAACCAACCCACCGATATTATGTATAATACACCATTAAACTCTTTGTCAGTTTATGGAGTAGATAGTATGGGAACTGTCCCTCCCAGATGTCTTTTCATTTTCCACTGCAGCAACTTTTATTTTAACAATATATTGTGTAGAACTGTTCATTGTTGTAAGAGCACAACTGTTATCTACAACATTTTATCTTGTTGAACATTTGGAATAAAAATGAACAACTGAAATAAAAAACAAATCAGCGTAAAATAATATCAACAGCCTCCATTACAGACTGATCACTGATGCAAGTTAGGCGCTAGGGGGGGGGGGGGGTTCAAGGTTTATGTCTGTGTGTACGAATTTATAGAAAATATGTATAAACCTCAGAAGATTTGCACTTTTTTCTATTACACAATGTCCTATTCTTTTACCTTTATAAGTAAAAATTATTATCATGATTTTTATTTGATTTTTATTTGCTGCTGAACAATATGACTGCCCTTTCCTTCTTCCTCCTGTACTGTCACTATATACCGATTTTCAGCGAAAATATGGAAATAATATTCATAACTACCTACATATAAACACATTTTTTTTCTCATAAGATGAAAAAGTGTAGACTGAGAAATTTTCTGGGGCGATATTTGATGGTCACATTGATTATTTCTGATTTAAATTGACGCTAAATGTTGCTGGTCTAACATGTAGGAGAATGTCGGAGGTTCCTTAACTATCGTACACGCTTCTTACAGCCTTTTTTTTCATTTCATTTCATTTTATTCAGATAAATATATCACAGAATGCCATGATTACACATATAAAATATAACAAATAAAAAAAAGAAAAACCAGACATTATTACAGCACTATGCAAGTTCATAAGAATCAATTTGTTCAATGTCGTTATTATATATATTACATGACATACAAATGATCATCATCACCTAAGGATAGCCCATAAAAGCCTTGTTAAAAAGCTTATTTCCAATGGGGTCCTTATAACAGTTAAATTAGTAACAACAATGTAGACTACAAATTTACACAATGGAATTTAGGCAGGAAACTGAACAGGAATATAGCATAATGCTTTGAAAAATGCTATATATCTTTTGTAACTCATCTTTGATTTTGTGACCGATGCTAACATAACAAACCCTGATATTTTTGCAGTGACCTTCGTGACGTGCTCTACATTTGTCTCCACCCTCCAACCCCGCTCTGATTGGCAGAGTGCACGCACCCACTGTCATGATGATTTCAGCGGTTCAATACTCGGCAAGGAGGCTCCAAAACTACTACTGAATCACGTAACTACTTATGAGCCTGGCGAGTTCCTTTGGACTAATACATATCACGGATTGTCACCATGGATTATATACAAAGGTGAACTTTCTGTCATATTTTAAATTTTGAATTTATTGGGTGGCAATAAATACAAACTTACAAGATGAGTTGTCATTGTAAAGCCTATATAACATTATACATGTATATGTTTAAATAAGATGTAGGTAGTCTTTTCAAATACATGAAGCTATCTATTTTGTTTTTTAAAAAGTAACATATGACTTTGTCAGTAACTTCGTGTAAACCATTGGTAAACATTTTATACGCATTAGTTATACATGTATAATCGACACATATTTGCTCTATAGATGTCCATACTAAAATATAAAGGTGCCACGCAAAAAAGGGGTTCGGTACGATACTTTCGGGAGTTGAAGTGTCTTAAGTAGTCTCTTTATATACATAGCAACTTGCTACATTTTTTTTTAAATTGCGATGAAGAGTGACAAAATGCACTCATTAATGTTATTTTTTTTTGTTTCAGGCTGTTTTGACAATACGAAAATTACACCCTCCCCGCCTTATCAGATAGTACCGAATGAATCCAACCAGGGGGCAACAACGACGGGTTCTTGCTTCCGGTCATGTTCCGAAATAGGGACTCCGTATTTCGGGATTCAGGTTTGATCTGTGGTCATATTATAC
Organism: Magallana nippona; assembly: GCA_033439105.1. Lineage (NCBI taxonomy): Eukaryota > Metazoa > Mollusca > Bivalvia > Ostreida > Ostreidae > Magallana > Magallana nippona. The sequence goes on from CM065926.1 coordinate 27,029,846, forward strand.
TGAAAGACTTAATAGTATAAAACTAATGATGAATAATCAATGAAAATTAACATTTAATGACAAATGATGACAAATGTTAAAATAACATTTAAAATGAAAATTTCATATTTTTTGATAGGGTAAGCAATGTTTTTGTTTAACCTCCCTGCAACACTTCGTAAGAAATAGCAGCCAGTGTACATATGCCTGTGCTGAGACTCTAGCCAAATGTGGTGGCCCTGATGCAATCAGTTTGTATAAAAGCTGTAAGTATACATAATTATATTATACATGTAGATATCGTATCATTTATGAACCACATAATATATCCAAATGCATTATTCTTGGTTACCTACACTGAAAACAATTATGACCGAATCGTATATATTTTAGATTATTTTTTTTTATTCAGATCTTTCTTCTAAAGAGGACATTCACGAAAATCGACAGTGCGCAACGGTCACTTGTGATCCGTCGGACAAACACATGTACCGCGCTCATAGATGCTCCAACCAATTTCAGGCCCTATGTAGTGAGTGCACTGTACATATTGAAGATACAGATATTGAAAACTTAGTTTCTCAGATAAGGTTATTTCGAATTCATGGTTGTCCGTGTCTTTGACTAAAATATATCACATAGTCTTTATTCTTTGCTAGTAAAAAGCCAATGTAAACTAATTCCATATTTTCAAATAAAAAAAGTTTTGGTTCTTAAAAATGTTCATTTAAGTACCAACGTACAGTTAGTATTTGCAGGTAATAGCGTTTATGAATATTATATTTCCTCATCAAGGCAACGGCGACATAAGCTCTGAAAAAGTATCATTAAAGAAAAGCCGACAATTCTGCAGCCAAAGAAAATCGGAGATTGTAAGTGATGACGTAGACAAAGTTTGCCAAAGTGTCGTCATTAACAATGTCACGCAGTACTGGATGGATCTTCACCGCTATCCAATAGGCCCATTCCAGGCAGAATTCAATGGTACCTATTAAGACGAAAAGATTTTACAACATATCTGTTAACTTGAAATAGATTCGAGAGTTTTGTAAAATGAATTATTTTACTTTTAAAGGGAGTTTGGTACCTCCATTTTCATGCACCAAATACAGCAATGAGACTTACGCTGAGACTTCTTGTAAGGAGGAAAACTCTTTTGTGTGTGTAGTAGGTAACGATTGAATGATATTTCTTATTTGATTATTCTTGATTATGTTGAAAAATAAGTATAAGATCTATTTAACTTTATGTAGCCTTGAAATTTGTTTAATGTGATTTACAAAATTTATTTCTAAAAACAATTCTTTGTAACATCTGTACACTTTGTAAATGATATCCAGTGACATGCGTATTTAACCCTCGCTTTGCCGGCAATGGATGTAACTGCAAATTTGTCATCAACAGATATCACTGAAACAAATGCTGAGTTACTGTGCTCAAGTGAGAAACAAAAACAAGTACAAGGCTATACAGTGAAAGACTCTCAGCTCGTTGCTGTCACCATGAAAACTTTGTGTGACGAAGTTATTCCGCCCGTAATGTATCTGAAATACCTCTCTTACTCAGGTGAGCGGGTTTAAGTTCATACAGTCTCTTCATGTAGAGTAAACATGTACATGTGCAGTCTTACAATAACACATTTTTGCTTGTTCACCACTAACAGATACATGTATTATTTTAAATCCATAATAAGGCAAAATACTGAACACATCGCTCACAATGTTATCACTTTTCTGACATTTTGTATCTCTTTCTATGTTTTTTTTGTGGCCTCCATGAATACTGATACTGAGCAATGTTGAATCTTTATCGTATTATAGAAAATTGGATTCTCCGGTGTTTTTGTTTAATTTATTCCGATAAAGAACTGTATACCTCTCAAATGGCTCCATATTTGGTCGTAGAATCATGGTTGAAAAAAAAAACACTTAAATTTGTATGATATAATAGAGTTTGCAAAGGTTATACACAAATTAAGGCAGTGTAGATATTTAAAAGAGTTGGGATTTTGTCCTCTATGTCCCTATGTATGAAGACCACATTATTTATCGGAATTCACAATTTGATTAGTTATAAAAAAAACCCACTAAATTAAATATCCTATATTTAAAGATAATTGAAATGTTTGGTGCAGTGGAGTGGTTTTTGTAAAGAATGTTTTTAAAGGCACCCATCCATTTTTTTGGACACAACCTTTTGATTGTTATTTCGATTTTATATTCCTTTAGTTGTGGATTTTTTTTATTAGGTTTGTTTAAATTTTAATCTCTGGTTTTAAACATGAAAATATAAAAATAAAAATAAACAAACAGAAATTGGCTAAAATATCTCACAAAATTGTGTATATGATGAATTGTGTTCGACCACGCCCTTGTAGGTGTGATCGGGCTGTCAGTGAGCGGCGGATTAGTACTGCTGGGTTTCTGTATAGTGTCACTCATATGTTGCAGTAAAAGAACCAAGTAAGTTCTCCTTATTCATTCTTGATAAATACAACAAACATCTTCGTGATTAGAACTATTAGAATACATAATCAAAAGATTACAAATACCAACGTCTTATGAAATGTAAATTTAAATTTTAATTAGTGTTCTTCTGATTCCAAACTATTTTTTAAACAACGATTTATCTTTTTAATCTACATATTACATAACATACTTCTATGTATGTTATTGTTTTCATATTTAAAGGCAATAAATATTCAAAAAATGTTAGTATGATATCAAGAAAAAGGGGCTGGCCCCTTTTTGTGGGGGTCAAGAGACTCGTAAAGACTATTACAAATAACTTAAAAACGATCAAGATTTTGTAATGCATTAAAGAAGCAAAATTGTTTTTTGTAATAATAACTAATTGAAAAAATCATTGCCGCGCCCATTTGTTACGTAATTAGGGATATTTAGGGGGTGTAAAATCTTTAATCTTTAATGAGTCGTATGTTACATATGAAAAACACTTTGTTAAGCATTGTAGAAAATATTTGTTAATTCTATACATTATCTGAAAGTTTGTGGGGGTGGGGGGGGGGGGTATGTATGTATATCAGGATAACATCGTATCGTTTCAAAACATCGGACGGAAGACCTACTCATTTTTTGTAACGAGATCGTATCTAGTTTTTAATCTTTTATCTTATATTTATAACAGGAAACCGAAGGAAAGGCCACACACTGAAATGACAAAAGTTCAATATTCACCAGTAAAGAAGACCGAAAATATTTGATACTGTTATCTGTATAGAAACAAAACTTCCCCAGGGGACCGGATAGAAAAGACTAGGATCTGAAGCTTAGAGGAACACAACACCACATCTCAAGAGGGAACAGCTGCCATGCATTCATTTCTCAATTATTAGTTTCTTCAACAAAATATTTAAACACGAACTATGAAGAGTAATGTTTACACAAAATGCCTCCAAAAAATACATTGATAATAATGAAAAAACATCTATTGCATATCATAGAACATTGATTATAATGTTATATTTCAATTTCAAAAAAACTAGGTTAGTACCCTACTTTTTGGGTACATGTAAGTGGCCTTTGAACATACATCTTTTTAGATATTAATATTAAATATTGATAATAAGTAAACTCTTTGAAAAATAAAATACAGTTTAAGACCGACGTTGTTGCTAAATAAAATATAAAAATTTGGGTTTTAACAAATATTTCAGTTCGAATTTCCACAATTAATTTTCGAAAAACTCCCCATTTTTGGTTTATTTTGACAAAAATCTAAATGATGATAAGGCATGTATAGTCCTGACTATATATTGACTTTATCCGGCATTAAAATTATATGGGGTCAATGATCAAATTTTTGTGACATGCTGTCCATTAATGCTTTTGATCATTTTTCAATTTCTTTCGCATTGCACTGCATACAGTTATCTGAAGGGATAAGTGGAATAAAAATAACAGAAAATCTGTAAAATTATAATAATAACAGATCAAAACTTAATTATTGTTATTCAAGGGATGCCAAAAATGGAATGAGCAAACTTTCAGAATTTCCTCTGCTTGCCACAAGTCACTTTTTGTTTTAACCTAATTCCATATGATAAAAAAATTCAATGATATGTCAATATTAATTCATTTTATAGATACTATACGCATATCATTGAACTAAATAACAATCTGAATTCGACAATTTAAACCCTGAGTAATAAACATCTTTAAAATATATGGGGGAAACCGTCACAAAAGATACTATGTTAATATAACGCCAATGCGCCTACGAACTTATCTGTATGATCCATATGCATTGTAAACATTCTTACTCAAATATTAGTGGGCCTATTAAATAATACACATTGTCTATGGTTTGTGATAAATTCAATGTTATCTCCAGATCTGTTGTGTGGTTATCAATCAATTTGAAACAATGAAATCATGATTGCCTCTCGGGATGTACTTGTTTAACAATATTCTCGCTTTGTTTGTGTTTTTTTACTTTCCATACGGTGAGAAATTCTCTTTTTATATCATAAGGTCTCTTTAAAATTGTGATTTTTTTAGAATTGTATATAAATGAAAAATAAATATTTTAAAGCAGAATGTCTGAGGTCTTTTTAATACTATTGATATGTACACAGAAGCAAAAGGCGGATTTGTGGTTTCGAACACACCACTGACTTACAGACAAGCCATACAAACATGTGAAATTGTGTACAACGGCAGACTTGTCAGAGAGTCGGACGTCGGCCATCTTGCCCATCGGCTTTCCGAGAACACCAGCTATTGGTCAGATAAATACACATCCCTTTCCGATTGGATCAACTATGAAGGTTGGTTAACAAAAGAGTGCTAGTCTTATTAGTATAATGGGCTATAAGTGTCCGACTCAGTATAGCTGGTTTTAAGGGTCTCGAATTAGGCGGATTTGGGTTTACAAGCTATACCATCAATTTTGACGGATATAATTTTGGTGAAAAATGAAACAGCAATACGGTATTTCAGATAGGTAATTTTTCTTACCAGATTTTTAATTTTAATTTTATATGATTTGTGTTCAAATCCAACATAAATTTAAATTAATAGTTTGATCCCTGGAAAAAAATGTTTCTTCCAGAGGAATTAAAAGTTTTCTATGAAGTTTTAAATATAAGAAGTATTTGCTTTAAAAACAAAAATATATACATACTTTTAAGGCAAGGGTCTCGCAAATGGCATAATTATAGGATTTTGTTCGAAACCGCACCAAAGACGGGTAAAAAAAAAAATGCCATCTTGGCATTTGCATAATTATTCTGCAGCTTTCACTCATTTTCTTCAAACTTTTAATGTTTTTATTTGAAAAAAATGCAAGACATCAATTTTACGTCTTTCTTTCTAGGATGTTTTAATACTAGCATTTTATCGATGGTGAGCTTTATTGACATCTTTGTGCAACCTCATACAGTGGCCTCCTGTTACGAAGAATGTCGCTTCTCGACTTTATTTGGTCTGCGGGTTTGTAGTTTACTTTCTCTATCATCTTCTTTATGAAAAGTAGCTGGACATTGAAAAAGAAAATCATTAGTGTCTATTCATTCTCTCCCTTACTTCAGAAAGAGAAATGCTTGTGTTTCAACGGATCCATTCCGAATGCAGAAAAAGTAAAGTCCTCCTTCTGCGGATACAGTTGTAGGATGACAGATGACACTGAGAGTTGTGGTGGAGAGACAACTTTTAGCGTGTACTCGAACTGTAAGCCCAACAACAATACGTCATGATGGTCATTTGGTCTGATTACTATTGATATCAGATTTTGGAGAGTTTTAATATATAGATATACATGTATCAGATGTGCAATAAAACAATCACAACAGTTGTTGTTGTTGTTCATCGAAAATGCTTGAAACAAATATGTATCATTCCGAGATATTTCTGATTGTATGAAATTTATTTTGACCAGTCGTTCTAGTATTCATTATGACTTCTTCCGTCTTTACTTTTTAGTTGCAAAGGCAAATGATACACAAGTTCATCACAGACGATGTAGCTATTACCGCTGTGCCGATGGATTTCTACAGCTGGCAGCAGATTATTGCAACAGTAGCCATACATTTATATGCGAAGGTCTGAAGGTCATTACTAGAACTATAAAATATAATTTCATATTTTCTCTCTATTTGTTCAAACAGACGTCAGTGCATATATCTTTTTATTCGAAAATAACCAAAAAACTACACCTTTAGGTGAAAAGTGCCCAATAAAAGCAGAGATGGTATCGTATTTTTCTGCTGTTGAAAGATGCAGTGAGATTGGAAGCGTTATCTACAACAATGACACAAAAGGACAGACGTGCGGTAACCAGGGACTGCCATGTAAACGAAAGGGGTTCTGGGCGTCTACACAACGTTATGAAAACCTGCGTTATCCGTCAGTTCATGGTATGAGATAACATTTTATGGGTACTATTTGTATTATATTGTTTGGTGCAACACTAGCTTTCCTATTCTGTATGGTTGAATTAATTATTGTCTTTTTCTTAGGTTTCAGCCATGTTGAGACCTCTTATAGATGTCAAACTCTATTTGTTCAGAATGATACGATTCAATCAAGCTTCATTCCATGTTTTTCAACAAGGAAGCTACCATTCATTTGTAAAACAGGTTTGTAAATATGCCAATCAATATTGAAAACCTTGATTTAAAACACTCTATTTAAAGATAAAACGATATTTTCTTCATTCTAATGTTTGTTTTGCAATAAACAACAACCAATTTCTATGCTTCAGAGAATGAGGCTGCTTCAATACCACCCCATGAAGAGAAACCTTCCTCGAAAGGTATACACATTTTAATATACATGTAGTTCGTATTAAACAAATATCTGAAAAATTGCTTTGCTGAATTTGACGTTCATGTGTTTATTTTTTAAACATTCTGTACATTTTATATTTAGACTCTACTAATTGTAAGGGGCGTAGGTGTGAATGTTATTCGTAGCAAAGATTCTGATTGGCGCATTTATATAGACCCGCCCATTTATCAAATGCAAGTTGAGAACATGATTCTCACACGTGGAAACAAAACTTATAATAAAGTTGTACTTGCAAATAACAAGTTAAAAATTACAGAGTTGTTTGAGAACAAACGGGGCGATGTTTACGTACATGTGTAAATAATGTTAGAGAAAAAAAAGAAATAAAAATTTCTCTAAAAGCAGGGATGGTCACAGATTGCACTTCGCTCATCGAATAACGTTATTCAGCTTATTGTGAAGAAATTCGTCAGAAAGTGTTTAGTGAACAAATATATTTTACGTTACACTTCATAATGTACCATATGTGGAAAATGTGAGTTGAACAGACTGTTTTCCTCACAAAAAGCTTGCTGCAAAATGTAGATCCACGGGAAAATTCGGGTTGACACGCCGTGTAATCCATTTACGGCATATGTCTTCTGTACTGAAAATCTTTGAAAGATCGTCATCAGCTCCGTAAAATGAAGAAGTGTGGTTTGTTTATATAAATGTAAAACTGTCAAATGGCGACTCGATCTGCACGTGAATTTTACAATCCGAGGTCGATTAGCGTGTTTGAGAGAAAGTCAGCGGCAAGTAAAGCGTCAACATCAGTAGTAATTATTGTCTGATGAATATTGAGGTACATGTAATAAGATAAATGTTTCTAAAGACTGAGTTACAAAATAAGGTTAATTAAACACGTTTGTGCCGTACATTTCATGTTTTATGTGCATGTTCGAAAACACATGCACACTCCTTGATCGGTTGAAGTTCAATAAAATGCAATTTATGTAATATCTGTTTTGAATTCTTTGGAATAAGCTATCACAAAATAAATACTGCCTCAACTTCAATTGATGCGTTAAAACTGATTGTGCTCAAAAATGAAATGGAGAACCTGTCAAACAGTGTGTTTTGGACAATTATTTACACCATAAAAAACAAGAAGCGATTATTGTGAGAACTCGTAGTCAGTTATTGCAGTGATTTAGTTTTTGCAGTCCTGATACAGAGTTAAACGACACAGCTGGCAGTTGTGCATAAATTATCAATATCACGGTACAGGTAAGAGTGGGAGGGTACTAAAACGGCCAATGAAAATGCTTGTTTTATAAACTGCAACTCGCAATCCCAATAGTGTCGTCACTCAACGCATTAGTCCATCGGTCGCAGCGTGTACACCCATGCTGGATTTGCGATAAAGGAATATTTGTTCTGTATGGTGTTCCGATGGGGCCAATTCGACCTTCGCACTTTCGCCTTCAAGGCGAAGATGCGAGTATGTGAAGTTGCAAAGACGAAAGTGCGAAGGTGCGAAGGCGAAGGAGCGAAGCGCGAAGATGCGAAGGCGAAAGTGCGTAGTTGCTAAGGCGAAGGAGCAATACTACTATCGCTTCCTCGCCTTCGCAACTTCGCACTTTCGCCTTCGCCTTTTTTAATTGCATTCAGCAAATCTCGGTCGATAAAATAGAAATTTATATAGGTAACGTACTCCCTAAAGTGCAAAGGTCGAAGTGGCCCCATCGAAACACCATATTTCTTTGGTTTTCTTAAACTTTCTGTGAGTTCATCACGTCTTTGATGTGCGTGCAATTCCTTGAATAAACAAACACAGGCAACAAAGTGTGTGAGTCTATAAAACGAACATTTAGAACCATTTTAACAAGAGCTTGGACTTTGGGTAGTTGTGCCAAACAGCATAGTGACGTAGGCTTGTCTATTTCATTGCTGGCCACTCAGCCAAGGCTCTTTGAAATCAACACGATTTGTCTGAATTTTGAGCTATGACTACGCAATGTATGTATATTCACTCGAAACCAGCGTCATTTATAACTTCTTTTCATGCAAGAAATAGATAGTTACGTCCTACCGAGAGTCCAAGGTCTTGTTAAAATGGTTCTATATTATTCGATCTCTTTGAAAAATTCTAAATCAAATTTTGGTTATGGAGATTTCTGTTTGTCATTTTGTATAAGATATCAAGAAGATGTTTATCTATGTTTACGTTCTGCACTGTAAATAAAAAAGTAAGGGGACATAGTTATGATTTCATGATGAATATAACACTAACATTTTTTTTAAATTTTTATCTTGTACTATAATACATGAAGATCTTAATTGGTAAATATTTATTAATCTATGTGATTCAGAATGTAAATCATTATTTTTAGTCAGGAAACCATTAACATATAAAATTTCTTTTACTTGAAAATTTAAAAAAAAACCTCATTGATGCATTTCAGTGTCATCATCTTCTGGACTGGTAGTGGGAGTTGTGATATTGTCGCTTATCTCCACAATAAGCATATCTGTTCTCATTATCCTATCTAAGAAAAGGTGAGAGAACAACTGTATAATCAGAGGGTTTGTTTTTAAATTCAGATTAAACAAACAGTCATATATTATATACTCCAATAATCATATCTAACGAATTTCTAATATAAATATTCTATTCAAAAATATAACATTTATAATGCTTAAATCGTTGTTTTATTAAGGTGTCAGAAAAAAACACAAAAACGGCGAACAACAAAAGTGGCATACAATAGCAATATGGTTTCTTTGGAAGACGCCATAGATAACGATGAAATTGAAAGATGCGAAAAGCAATTTCAACAAGAACACAATGAGTATCAACATCAAAGGTTTGCTATCTCTCGGGGCGCAAGTCACGAAAACACATCCATTGAGTATGACTATGTTAAGAATCCAAATATACAGTCAGACCATATTTCACCTAGTGGCAATGCTTATGATAACAATGAGGAAAACATGTATTACGAAATGTCCAAAGAAAACGACGAACATGATGACGTCATGTCAACACCAGAAGAAATGCGTGTTTCGCTTGGGGCAGGGGTTTCGAGCAACCCGGTTCCTGAATATTTAGAAGGGGTCTACGATACAGCAGTGGCCAGTATTGTACACGAGAACACGCTTAAAAGATCGGCTAGTTCTGACGCAGCAGACAATGGACGTCAAAGCATCGATATTTTGGACACGATTGAACGATTCAAAGACATTCCTTATGAACCAATGAATCCACCTGATATACAAAAAGATAATTACAAGGAGATGGCAGGGTTTTTACCAACTAAAGGAGACTGATGATGCAATAAATTGGTTTTTCTTTTTATGTTTGATTATTCATATTGTATCAATATATTTGATATTCAATCATTGAAATCAATAAAATGATTCTATAGTATTGGCACCTAATGCCGATTAGGCAATATTATTTGTTTTTGTAGGATTAAGGCGTCTTCATTGTACTAATTAAGTTTTAGCTGCTGCATTCTTCATCAATTATTTAAATAATCATACAGGTGAAAGTTTTGTAGCAGTTAAATTTTGGGAAGAACAATTGCATCTGCAGGGAAGATGTCTGAGGATGCATGATTACAGCAATGCTCCAGTTGGTGTACATGATATTTATTTTTCAGGATTCTTAAATAAAAGCAAATAGGAGCAGGACTTATTCTTTATCATATATCGGCTGTATTTGAACTAATCGGTCAGGGATTATAGGAATACCGGTATATAAAAGCAGGCAAGCATCGAATGCAGAATATTACCAGATGAACCTCATCTTAGTTAAAGCATCATTCAATGCATGATACACGTACCAGTCATGGTTTTTATGTTGTTTTGAACACCCAGTAATTATTAACTACCTGCATTGCTTTGACCAAAAATGACAGATGTGGTACAAAACCAGTCATGCTGCAGATTGTAGGTGACCTGTGTATTCGTAGTAAGTGAACCAGTTAAAGAGGCAGGTTTTCTCCCAACTAACATTTTACACTAGTTGATAATGACTATGGAAGACTTACATAGATGGGTTCAACCAGTGAATCATATTTTGACAGTTGTTTAACCAAACCAACTCTGATCATTGCTAATAAATCTACAGACGCATACTTCTTTGGTCTGTGAATTTTAAAAGGTAAAAAAGAAAATATCAGAAAGCCCGAACGAAACTATGAAAAATGTTTTATTATCTAAAATAAATCTTGATCAATTATACATTAAGTCTACGTGAATGTAACTTAAAGGCATTTTTAAAACGAAGGTATGGTACCATAATTCAGCCACCACTTGTCAGATGACTATGTCGAATTGTCAGATAATCATGTCAACTTGTCAGATCTTTATGTCGACTTGTCAGATAACTATGTCAACTTGTCAGATTTTTTTGTCTACTTGTCACTTATTCACGTGTTTTAAAATTCGCGAAAACGTGTCCACGTCCATCCAGTGGACATCATATTTGTCTGACAAGTCACCGTAATCATCTTTCAAGTAGACATCTCTTTCTAGTAATTAATTATCCGACAAGATGACATAATCATTGACAAGTCGACATAACCTTCTGTCAATATGACATAATATCTGACAAGTCAACATCATTCAACTTTGGCATACACCAGCTTGTTATTATTATGTCTGTCTCTCAACGTTGAATTTGACCATCCCATTTTCATTATTTACTAGATTTTTCCATTTTCTGTGTGTCCTTTGATTCATTTTTATTGTCTGTAGACTTGTTTCCCGAGGCAAAAGCACCAAACAGATGGTTGATAGAACGAAGTTTTGATTTGGGTTGTTTCTTAATAAATCTGTCTTTGTCTTTGGTGTCTTTGAGTGATGCATTATTTCCCCTAGAACGAGTAAAATAGATAAGTAAATCACAACCAATTTCCAAACGTTCTTTCCTTTTTCCCGAATTGTCATCTTGGGCTATAAAGCCCATGAAGTTGTATAGGTTGTTTCAAATCACATTGTACTTACTTAGACTGACCAGCTTTGGAAGGCCTTGGACAGTGACGGATAGACACGATGACGATAAAAACGAAGAAAGCTGCTAGCAACGCAAACGCAAACTCCAGCCAGACGACCGTCAGTGGGTCTTCCCAGAATTCCTTTGGCCGCTCTGTAGTTGTTGTAGTGGTCGTTGTCGTCTGTTGCAGCACAGATGTTGGAAAATAAAGTTTACTTTTGCAGAATTTGGTACAGAAGGTTAAATACTGAAAGGTTTGTTCATGACATTCTGTATATTTTTTAAAAAATTCTGTTTTGCTAAGAAAATTGATATAAACTTACTCCGGGAAATATGATAGACACAGTAGATGTAGCAGACAGGCCTCCGGAATCTCTGGCAATGAGTTTGAAGTCTATGATCTCCAAGCGGGAAAATTTTGATGATAGATCGTTGTTAACAGTTACATTTCCCTCCCCGTCTACGGCAAAATAATTATTACCTGACAGAAAAATATAAAGTGGGATATTGGTTATTTAACAATTAAATGCCAGATTAATTTATTTTGATGAGTAGCAAACTGTCACTTTTAACTGTAAAGCTGTAATTCCAATTTACTATAATTCACATACCAAAAGCTGACATATCAACACTGTATGTCACACTGCTAAAAGAAGCCGAGACGTCATTGTCTGTGGCTGACAAGGTGACGTCACCTACACGAGTTCCTACCGGGTCCAAAGGATCGAGGTAGAACGTGAATACGGGGGATTCAAATGTCGGAGTGTTGTCGTTGACGTCATCAATGGTCATGGTCAGACTACTGACGTCTATTAGTCCACCCTTGTCTCGGACCGTCACGTTACACGATGTAGTTTCTGGATGCCCTGCATCGCGGTCAAAATCCCGACCCAAATACACGTCGCCGTTTGATGAATCCATTTGAAAGAAACCAGTGTTGTAACCATTGCAGTCCAGAGTATAGAACTTAGTATCGCCAGCGTCAGGATCAGATACTGTCAAGCCTGGAGCGGATAGTTTTGTTTCAGCCTTTCAAAAAATCCAAAGATAAATATTGAGATACCGGTGTTATATAGTGCCTTTTCCCCCTAGCCATCTTTACCCCCGAAATCTATCATAAAGCCCTTCAGGCTTTATTGGATTTGATGACGCCCCGAATGAAATTATCACCTCTTAATACTCAAAGAATGATTCTTTATTCCTTAAATAAATTGGCAAAACAAAACTTAACCTGTGTATAGATCAATGCAGGTATATGCAAACTGAGGGTTAAAAACATTGATTTTAAATCCTTACTGGGTTTCCATAAATATTCTTTAAAAAATTTGAACCAAAAACGTGAGGGAGAAACCCTACTATGCGGGAAAAACTACTATATAGTAGCTTTTCTCCCCAGGGGAAAGTCTACTATATAGCGGGGGTGGGGGGGGGGGGGGGAGGGGGCTACTATGGGGGGAAAACTGCTATACAACACCGGTATTATAAAATTTTGTATTAAAGCACACAATGTGTCATAAAAGTGTGAAAGCTAGTCCATTCGGTTCTTATTCGTTCCCCAAACCCCAAGCAAACAAAAAATAACCCCTACCACGTCCTCATCACCGGTGACACTGTATGATGTCTGATGGAAACTGGGCGCCTCGTTCACGTCAATGACGGTGACAGTGACGGTGGCGATGGCGGTATCTTTGCTATCGGTGACAGAAATGGTGAAACTAAAGCTCTTGGAAGCCATGGTTTCGTAATCTATGCTAGCCTTGGTCTTGATCACTCCTGCTGTAAATTGCATGGGCTTTTAAAATTGATTACTAGTACTAGTTAAAAAGGTGAATATTTGAAATACACGTTAATTAGTTTTGGTATTTGGTGAAACAGAATACTGGTCGGTCAGAGGTTCAGTAAATTTCTAATATAATAATCCAATGATATAGAAAGATAGAGGATATAAATGTTTTTCCCCAATATTTTACTTACTATTGGATTCCAAATCGAAAAACGAAAGCCCAAGTGTGGGAGAACTGGTCCAAGAGAAGGACAGAGTGTCGCCGGCGTCTATGTCTGTGGCACTGACCACGTACAAGGTGGTGCCCACCGGACTATTCTCCTCCACACCAAATACACCCAAACTGCCATGCACATTGCTGAATTGGGGCCTGTCGTTAATACCTACGAGGAAGGAAGCTCAATATTTGTAGTTATGTTTATAATCCACATCAAGTAAACACAGTTGATTTATCATCTCTAGAGAAAAAAAAATAGTCCTGTAGACCTTGCAAATCAAGTAACAATTCAGTTAGGTTTAGGCAGGCAAAAAGTTTTATAAAAATGAGATGGTTGCAACTGAATTTCAAAACATTAAGTCTGTTCAAATTCGGAAGTTTTTCTATTGCTCATCTTTTTACTACGTTAAAAACTTTGTAATTTAGCATAGAAGGCCTGGACATTCATTGGTCATAAAAATAAACGCGGTAAATTAGGATTTATAATATTCTATATAATTTTGTTGGGATACCTTTGACATGAATACTCCACAATTTTCCGCCAACAGTTGTATGTCCGTCATTGGCTGCAATAACGACGTCATACCCAGGAGTAAAAACCGTGGGGAATGCCAAGGTGGACGTTATTTTCCCGTCTTTAATCAAAATAAACAAAATATTGAATCAACTAAGTGAACGAAGAAATGAAGACTAGTGAATTTTTTTGACATCATATTAGGAAATTACTGCTTGCAATGTTGATTGGACACGAGGCGGGGTCACAGGTGTAAGTAAAGGTCAGTCCATCCGTGTCCGTTACAGACACCGTGTCCAGAACGACGTTATTCGATGTCGTCTGCTGATCCTTTTCAACATGCTCTACAAAAAATATTCTTCCCTCTTATTAATTTATTAATTCAGTGTAATTTTTGGAAATTAAAAATAAAATACAAACAAGGTCTAAAATCACGTCCAGGGGCATTCAAAACCATTAATTGTTTTTCCGACTTTACTTAGGAGTCTTACTTGGCATGTTGGTAAAGTCTGGGACAGCGTTCTTTTTGACAATGACTACCAACTGTTCTACGTCGTGGTCCTTGCCATCACTACACCGAACAAATACGTCAAACCGTTTGGTCGTGTCGTAATCAAACATCGGGTTAGCATTGTTATATATTCCATAATCTGCCAATAATAAGTAGAACAAATATTAAGCTTGTGTTGAAGGATATCAATAAATTTGATTTTTTGAAAATCGTTTGTCCTATAGCGCATCAGGCAAACAAATTGTATACCGCGAAATATAGGTACTGAGTATATCATTCTTATTTATAAATATGTGTATTAAAATTGTTTTATTTTGAATTGTCGTTTCTTGATCTTTATCGGCTTTTATCACGGATAATTATATGCAATTTAATGTTATTTCAAAGAACAGGTCAAGATCATATTAAATGTCGTTTTGCAGATTTTGTAGATATTTATGGTTAATTGATTTGTCAGAAATGAATAAAAAAATATATAATGATTTTCCTCTTATTGTCATTAGAAGGAAAATTTAAATTTAAATTTACATTGTAAAAATTACTAAAAATATGCCTCGGACACCCCTGACAAACTTTTAAAATATCCCTCGGACCCCCCCCCCCCCCCCCCGGGAAAGATTTTCTGGGTCCGCTCTTGTCTGTTAGTCTTTTTGTCTGAAGTTTGATAACAATGGGGAAAATGTAAATAAAATTTAGATAAAAAAAAAAGATAAAAAGGTGTACTTACTTCCTGAACCTGTTGTTATCTCTTTGGCGGTAAAGGGGCCTCCAGCGGGTGAAGTGCTCGTGATTGTACAAGTTACAGCTTCCCCGTCTGTTACCCCCAGGGTATGAATGAGAGAGGAAGATATATGCGTTTCTTGTATTTCATAGGTTGTGGGAAGGGATGCAATCACCGGAATCTAAAAAGTATCGTTCAGAAATCATAAAAGATCTCTCTCTCTCTCTCTCTCTCTCTCTCTCTCTCTCTCTCTCTCTCTCTCTCTCTCTGCATGTACCTGATTCTTAACATTGATCGTTAGCGTGGAGGTCATAAATTTGCCACACGAGTCCTCCGCTTTGACAGACAGAGACTGGGTAGTACCTGTCAGACTGCTGATCGAGGCAGACGTCTGCAGCTCAGCTGGAACCAGTCACACACAATTATAAATATTTTTTGTTTTATTTTGCAAAACAAGTTAACGTAAGCTCCCAAGATGGATATGAAATCAATTTTGAGATGCAACATACAGCTTTCTTGCATAGATAAAAAATAGAGTGCTGAAAACAAATAATATCTCATGATGCATGATTTGTGAATATGTAGAAGATTTCATTAACGATTTTTTAAGTCCTATATAATTTATCTATATCAAATTTGAAGCAAGTATATCAATTCTACTATCATTGTAGAAACCTGTAGAGAGTGTAAAATAAGAAGATGGCGTCGGAAGTGTTATGGAAATCCCGTCATAGTCAGAGTCGTCGTCCTTGGCAGACACAACAAAGACTGAGGTCCCGGTCGCAATGTGATCGTAGACATGTATTGTCTGCGGGAGATTGTAGAAATACGGAGTGGCGCCTACAATGACAGAGCTTTCAAATCAAACACTGCAGACAGAGATCTTGTAACATCAGTCACAGAAAATAGTGCAGTTAATGTGATTATGAATTAGTAGAATTCAATTTTGCTACCACATCAAATCTGTATTAGCAGAAATTGTTTTAAGCACTATAACTCACTGTTTGCGGTTGTAGCTGTGATAGCGTATGCCCTGTTATTAACTTTGTTCCCAACTCCGATTCCCTGAAAATTGAAGGTGTCCCCGACGTTGAACACTTGGTTTCGGATCCGGAATCCCTTTGGATAGTGCCCAGAGCCGTCGCTATAGGCTATGTAATCCCCTTGCCTGAAAATAGAAATTTAATAACTCATTTCAGAGTATTGACATCTAGTTTGTTTTTTTTTTTATCAAATACAATGTAGGAGTATATAATCATATTTATCAATACGGCGCCGTATTTTTAACTTAAATTAATTTATATTAGTATTGTTTTTTGTGATGACGATTTTTCAGAAGTATTCCAAATTACAACGGTTGTGCATACAAAATTTATTTTACCATACACTGCAAGTTTGAAAGAAATAGTCTAAAAGTTATATATTTATTACATAGAATCATATGTATTATTCTTCAACTTTTAATCATACTTCCCTTGATAAAATCTGAGAAATTCAATTAACCAGAAAAAAATAAAATAAAGATTTTTAAAAAAGCCTAACGAAGGTAAACCTTACCAACCAAAAACGTCATTTTGTTTCACTGTAATCCTCTCTGACTCCGGGACCTCAAATTCAATAATTTCATTTTCAGCTCCAGCTGAGGAAATATTTTATATCATAATTTTTTTAAATACATAACAAAACTATTGAAAATACGCATCATATTATCTCTCTCTCTCTCTCTCTCTCTCTCTCTCTCTCTCTCTCTCTCTCTCTCTCTCTCTCTTTAAGGTAAAATGACAAGCATGCATACCGTGAATTGATACCCATCAAATACCGGTATATAACTTTATGCTTATACAAGAACAAACTATGATAGGCAAGTTGGGGGTTGGAAATCAGACTACTTTCATGAGGTAAACGATGCGATCAGCGTGGGGTAATGCTTACATGGGACGGTAAATGTGTTTTCCCCCACCACTGTATAGGTGGTGCTGAATCGCCACACCTGGAATTTGACGGTAGCCGCGATTTTCACCACAAAGGCCCACTTCTTGACCACGCCACAGCACTCAAAGCGATAGTAGCCGTCCTCGCTGTTTAAGATGGTCTTCGCTGTAAATGTACGTTTGTTGGTAGTCATTCAGTTCACACATGTATTCGTTTTATAATATTTAGACTTTAACTCACTACTGACCTGCATCGTTGGACGGTGTATCGGATGAGGTGGAAGTTCCGTATCCCAGGGTGGTCGTTCCACAGTCTTCCAATGTAACGAAAAGTGGTTGATTTTAATATATATATATAGAGAGAGAGAGAGAGAGAGAGAGAGAGAGAGAGAGAGAGAGAGAGAGAGAGAGAGTGTGTGTGTGTGTACAACCCGCGGGAAATCATACTTTACACACATTGATAGGCTTTGTATGTTGAACTTCTTTAACATTTTTTATATACTTTGTTGAAAATTTTCTTTGTTTAAGCAACTGGCAGCAGAGACATATATAACTGGCCTATATATTTTCTATATATTAATCTTATTTTTCAATTTATTGTTTCAAATACTTCTAAATCCTATGCACATTTTTCGTAAAAACAATATACTTTTGGTTTAAGATCATTATCTCTGTTTACTAATATGTAGTTCTCAAAGTAAGGTTGGTCCCGTAACATTTTTCAACGACAGAACACGCTAATGGCGGAGTTGCCAATCTCTGTTATTTATGTCCCTGCTGGCAGCTAGTATATACATCAGATGAGCGGGCATGCAGGGATGAAAATATAAGCTGAAGTTGATATGACCTTAAATTTTGTTGCTGCTGACTGAAAAATTATAAAACTTTTTTCGGTTTCTGACTGTTTGTCCCACATGCTATATTGTCGCAACTGGATTTCTATGTCAATTTTGCATTATCTATTGTATCAAAATTTTTCAATTCAATGTCTGCATATTGGCACACCCAGTCATGTTTGTTAGTATAATGATAACAAAAAGATAGTTGTTAGTGCACTCGTAATAACAATGGTAACAATGTGTAGGTAAAAAAAAGACAGTAAAAAAGCTATATTAAAGATTGGAAAATAAAGATCCGCCCATATAAGTACACATCAATTGTTGAATTTTCAATTGTCTGGAAACAAAACTTTTTAAATTGTTTAAAGTCTACTGTTGATTTTTTAAATTCCAACCAAATCATATATTATAAATACCGCGAGCGTGGAGTTGTAAAACACAATTTGTCCAGGTTAACAAACTAATATTCATAAGGTTTAATGATAACCTATCAGTGGTCTACAAAATGTATGAAATCTAAACACGAGAGAGCATGCATATTTATTTTATATTTCGAACCAAAATTGTCCGATTCAAGGTATATGTCCGGTGCAAATTACTATAAGTGCAAAAAAGCCCCCAAAACGTCTGAGACAGCGATGTGCGGGGGGTACATGACGAGATCCTTTAAAAAAACCAATTCAGATAATGTGTAATCTAAAATAACTAAGATGGCCAGCATCATCAAACTTTGAGGTATCAAAATAACATTTTTTTTTACAAAACATGTATACATCCATTATCAGGCACATGGTGAAAGGGAGTCTACTGAAAAAAAAACCGAAAAAACGGAATAGAGACTTTTTAAAATCACCAAGTCGTCAAATGTCAATAAATCATGCTTAAACATCGGGAGTATACCAACTAGAACCATTTTAACAAGAGCTTGGACTTTGGGTAGCTGTGAGCAATGTGATGTAGGCCTGTCTATTTCATTACTGGCCACTCAGCCATGGCTCTTTGAAATCAACAAGATCTGTCTGGCTTTTGAGCTAAGACTACCAATCTGTGTATATTTCGCTTGAAACCAGCGTCATTTTAAATTTTTTGACACAAGAAATAGATAATCACGTCCTACCGAAAGTCCAAGATCTTGTTAAAATGGTTCTAAACCCATTGTGATAAAGAAGTAGGAGACAAAACTATAACATACCTGCTGATAACGTCTGTCCAATAAATACGGTTGAAAAAAACATCG
Source organism: Magallana nippona (assembly GCA_033439105.1). Lineage (NCBI taxonomy): Eukaryota > Metazoa > Mollusca > Bivalvia > Ostreida > Ostreidae > Magallana > Magallana nippona. The sequence continues at coordinate 27,049,311 of CM065926.1, forward strand.
AAAATAGCATGCGGACAAGTGCCATTATCATGTAATGTTTTCGATCGAAATCTTCGTATTCCTTAGTCCTATGTCTCGGAAAATTGTAGACAAAGAGAGTGATTGCCCGGATGATTGACTTCGCAAAGTATGTAAACAATACATGCACTTACAATGTAGAATCAAAATTAAACGTCAAGAGAGTTTCACTGACGATTTGAAAGAATTATACCATGAAAAACAACGTAGTCAAGCTTTTAAAAGTTTTCATTTTTTGACTGTATTAAGCTACAGAGAGATGAACAAAGCAAAAAGAATAGCGCACGCTAGTGTTAGATTCCAGTTCAAAACAAATTAATTTGTAGTTTAAATTATTATTGACGGGGGTGGGGGTGGGGTGGTCTAAAGAATTATACAACGAAATTAGACGCCTTAAACTAACTGCAATAATGTAGCCCTCTCCAATTTTTTTATATTATATTTTCTCTCCCCCCTCCCCCCCCCCCCCCCCCCCCAAAAAAAAAGAGGAGGGAGAGCGCTACATTATTGCAGCTAGCCCAGAACTGACAAGAGTCATCGGATTGTATTATCCGATTGGATATGGATAAACTATTTTAATCATTGAATTATTACACTGTTTAATTGAAATAAGATTTCATTCGATATTTTTTTTTCATCATTTATTTATTTTTAATTTTTTTTTTTATCATTTGATACCTTCATTTGAAGTGAATTTTAATTTTGTAGATTTGTGTGTCATATTTTGGTCTATAAATACTCCATCCCTCCGTGAAATGTATAAATTCCAAATAATAATTCTCTAACTATTAAAAAAGGAACATTGTTTTATCCATAGGTATTGTATTGATTAAAAACCAAATTACAAAGATATCTCTCTTTGGCCGAATATTTATACATGTTCCTTTTTAGTCATGATGTTTGCACAATATAAGTTGTACAGTACAAATAGTAGGTGAACTTTCAGATTTCTTCATTAAACACTGTATTCTAGCATTCATCCATTGTGGTCACTGCTTAACTGGCTTAGGTAATAGGTATCTGAATGCGGTCGTGTGTATTTACCAGCAAAAATCCTGGCCTCATGAACAGCATTCACCAACAGATGTATGATGTTAACTAGATCTATCAATCAACTTCTCTCTCTCTCTCTCTCTCTCTCTCTCTCTCTCTCTCTCTCATCTAATTAGATCAAAGTCATAAGATAAAAAGCTGTTTGCAGGTAGATTCAATATTAAGATATTCTGAAGTAAATGATTGAAAACTAAAGACAATTGATACTTTAATTTACATTTTATTCAATTTGTTTTAACAAAGATGGATATGAAAAATATTACATTAATGAGTATTGCATAATTAGCAGCAACTATTAACATAACCAATGCTAAGCTCATTGTGTCATATCACATGCATGAGAAAGCATTCTCAAATTAAAGGTCATCAACTTTCTCTTGACACAAAATACAAAATAAGTGAGAGTAGAGAAATTTCAGGCATTTTTTCACAAAACAATAAGGGACATACATTTGGTACCAAGAATAATGAAAATAAAGCAACTTCATAACGAATATATCTCTAATTTGCACATCTCTAAATAAGGGACATAGAAACACTATATACATGTATTTAATTAGGTTCCACATTCCTGCTGTAACTGCAAACCCATGACAACAGTCTGACTTTTTCAAAAATAAATATTCTTGTCATGTGAAAAAGTGACTAGATTTGATTTATATCTCCGCTCTCTTCAAATGGATAAATGTTTCAATTCTAAAATTTCAAATGCAGGTATACACTGTAAATATGCAGTTTCATAACAAAACCATGTACTACGAAGGTTAAAATCACCAAAGATAGTACTTGGCCCCCCCCCCCCCCCCCCCCCCCCCCCCCCCAAAGAAACACCAACTGGATTTGTACTCTGGCATAATACAAACTTTCAACAATCTGCATCTCAAAGTATAACTGAATACATTTATATTACTTTTAAAGAATTGTCTCTTCTTATTAAAGATGATCAAACTCTTCATAATATTCCTTAAATTAAGTACTTGTACTCTAAAATATCAATAGAAAATTACACCCCCCCCCCCAAAAAAAAAAAACAAAACAAAAAAAAAACATGAATCAAACACATGATATACAAAAACAAAAAAATTAACAGACTCTGAATTGAATGGATCTATTTGATCAAAATGTTGGATAGCATAATATGCAAGTGTCAGATTAAAGTATTCAAATACATCAGACAATGAGGTAACCAATAATATCCTTCATACAGAAATGTCAACGCATTATACACTGTTAGGCATAAGTGATAATAAATGACAAATTTTATCACAGAGAAAATTTGAAAAAGTCTGTTTTCTTCAGATTGCCATGCATGCCTTGTGTTAGGAAGCAGACTCTGTTCACAGATGGATCGTCACTTGTTAGAGATGGCACTTTCCAGGCCATGGGAACCACTAGTGGCCCAAAGGTCATCATTCGGGATTCTCTGAACACTGGGTGACACATTATCAGTTCACTGAGCCATTGGTGTGGCTGTAGTCCCCCGACGTGCTGATGGCCAGTTTGGTGGTATCTGTGGGACTAACATCAAACACTTCTTGAATGGCTTGTTGGAAGCACATGAAGTTATAATCAATCACACCTGATAAAACACATAAATTAACATATTAAATACATGTACAAAGAAAAACAACGAAACAAATACCGTATATGTTATATTAAGTTATATGAAAATGCAGTTATTCTATAACCTTTCTAGTATGGTATTTCTGGCAACAAGAATAAAAAGCTTATGAAACTGCTAAAATATCTGAATATAAAATACAGGAATATACTATGTCAAGAATACACAAAACAACTTCAATATCACACCTGATGTAGCTATTAAATTTATGAACCAAGGTGCATATGAACTAACTCCTTTCAACAAAGAAACAAGCTCATATACACTGCTTCAATTTTTAATGGTAAAATTTTATCAATATTTAGACAGGGTTCGATACTAACTTTTTTGTGCATTAGTCCAGCCGGACTAGTGCCCATTTACTTTAACTAGTCCGCAAGCAATTTTATTTGCCCGTCAAAAATCAATTAAAATGCATTACCATATTTTGCCTAATACTCACTTTTTAATAGAATTCGTAAGAAAGGTGTGCGTAATGTACACCACATTGTGTTTAAAAAAAAATTTTCTTACAGGTGCACCACTGACTTAATTGTACTGCCCATGGGCCACATCGCTCACCTGAACAACATTCTATTTTGTAGCATATGCTATTTCTATTTTAAACTTTGAACCCCTTTCTGGGGCCCCAGTATTGGTCTGGCGTTTATGGTTGCCCTTAACAATTTAAAATCTACACTATTTGAGGATCCTTGCATAGTAATCTCACAAACTGTAGCATTGTAGTTCTCGAGAAGAAGATTTTTATACATGTTTCCTATATATATATATATATATATATATATATATATATATATATATATATATATATATGTGTGTTAAACATTGAACCCCTTTTGTTGCCCCATTTAAGTCCAGGGGTGACAATTTTAACAATTTAGAATTTACAATAGCCAAGAATGTATGCATAGTAATATCTCAAACTGTTGCATTGCAGTTCTCGAGAAGATTTTTAAACATTTTCCCTCTATATTTCTATGTTAAACTTTGAACCCCTTCTGGGGCCCCAGTATTAGATTGAGGGTCACGGCTTTTATAATTCAGAATCAACACTATTTTAGAATGCTTAAGTAGTAATCTGACAAATTGAAGCATTGTAGTTCTCGAGAAGAAGATTTTCGAATATTTTCCATATATACTTCTACGTTAAAACTATGAACCCATCTTGGGTTCCAAGTACTAGTCCAGGGGTATCTATTTTTAAAAAATTGAATCTACATCATCATATGTTGCATGCATGGTTGTTGTGAACATGTGTTTGTCACCTATTTTCTCGAACATCCCCTTAGGGCAAAGAAAAAATCAAGTCACCCATAACATTTTGCATACCTCTGTTGTTTTCGTTCGGTAACTCTATAATCACCGCAATGTATCATATCAATTTGCATCATGCTAGATACTAAAAATAAAGTGAGGGTTTTCAAGTAAAATATCGGCAATCGCACATCGATAAGGCCATAAAAAATTAATTCCTTGGTTCTCAGGCCCGCCACATCTGATTTAACATTGCGCATTGCCCACTTTTATCATAAATGAATACAATAAAATTCTGATAGTGCGCTTGCTTATTCCGGAAAAAAAATTCCGGATTTAGGACCGCATTTTAGATACTCAAGTCAGTAAAACGCTTGACTTAATATACAGTGGACCCCGCTTAATATAATAGTTATTTTGTCAGGAAAAATTATTATATTAACCGGACTATAATAATAACCGAACCTAGCTAAATTCAATGTGTACAAGTATGATATGTACCTATTCACTTCATGTTTTATTACTATCTATTTCTAGACAATGTAATTTCCACAACAATTGATGATTTCTTCTAAAACTTTACTTTTAATGCTTCAAAAAAGCTAATTTCATGGATAAAGTTAACTATTACAAGCTGGGAAAATTGCAAGATCCACCAATATGCTTCCGATGGGTTGACATGCTTTCATTTTGTTTTCTGCCTTACTTCCGGTTTTGACTAAATCTAATAAGGCATTCATGAGACAATTCATTTTTAATAACTTCTTTCATTAAAAATCAAATAATCCACAAAGCTATGCAGAATTTTCTTATTTTCTTTGAATTATTATTCCTATAGAATAAAGACATATTTAAAAAAGATTTTGTCACCACTTAACTGCAGTACAAATCGTCAAATGGAACATCATGTACAATGCTAAGCCATGTAAAATATCCCATTTGTTATAAATTATTTTACAAAAATAAGAGGCATTTCCTTATTCAAACTGTAAAGAACTTCAATATATACAGCGATGTCACTTGACAGATGCATAGGTAAAGTACCCAAGCCACGTGCAGTGAGGCGTGACTAATCCTGTCTGGCCAGCACTGTCGGTAAATTTCAAAGTGATTTGGGGAGTCAGTTTATACAAGCTTCTCATGAGGGGCTAGCTCGTGAAAAAGGTGTGAAACTCAATTGACAGGCGTGATCTTTCTATTATATTAAGCGGGGTGCACATTTTAAGCTATTATAATAACCGATGTAAAATACAATGATTTATTAAGAAATGGTTTTGTGTTTTGAAAAACTATTATATTAACCGAACTATAATATTAAACGGGTATTATATTAAGCGGGGCCCTCTGTATAACATAACTAAAAACATCGCAATGATTCAGATTTAATTATAGCAATTGCAAACGGCCTCACAACGCTGTGTTTAAGTTGTGATCGTGACAGCAATGATTTTAGTTTTGGTATATGAAGAAGAATGTTGTTTAATCTCAAATACATATAGGAAGAGAGTTCCTGCAGCTTGAACTATACTAAATATCCCATTATGCTTAAACACATGGCTTTCTCAAGCCTCGTAGTTGTGCTGTTTCTTAAAGAACATGATGACTTGTTTTTTCATTTAGTTTGAGCTAATAATTCCAATACATTCATTGCAAGGTAACTATTTATTTGCTTTAAAAAATCGCTTTTTCTGGATCTGAATAAGAATTGCACATTGTTAAAATAAAAATAAAAATACTGCATCCTTTTTTTATGAAATAAAAAGAAAAAATTATCACTCTCGACTGCATCTGTTTTTGAAAATGTTGGCCTGAGAACCAAGAGATTAATTTTTTATGGCCTAATTTACACAATTTTTTTAAGCAAAATTTCTTATTGGTCCGACCCGACTGACTAGACAGAAATTTTGTTAGTCTGAATTAAAATCTATTAGTCTGTGACTAACGGACTAAGGTTAGTATCAAGCACTGTTACAAAATTTGAGAATACCTTGTTTTTCAAAGCTATCCTCACGGAGTATGCAGACTAGGGCTAAGTATTTGTTGACTTCACGCAAGTACAATATTGTACCATTGTTTAGTTTTATTGTTGAACGAGTCTTCTCATCAAAAGCTGCATCATCCCTTTGGCTAAAAAAAGATGAAAATACAGTCAAACTTGTATTAAGCAGTCACCTTTGGGAGGCACCCAAAGTGACCTCTTAACAGAGGTGACCTTTGAATAAAGACTTAGAAATTTTCCATCATCAATTACCTTATCAAAACAATTATTGCAGTTTTTATATACTTGCAATTTAGCATACTGATCAAAATGACAAAATAATGAATAAACTTAATGATTTGGATTTTAATAGCATTTATTATATTTAAAAATAAGTGCAATTACATAACAAAGAATTGTGCATCCAATTGTTTATTTCTTTTTCATTTTTGAAAAAGTCACTTATTTTCGTCTACACTCCAGACTTGCACTTGATAGAGTCTTACGTTATCATATCATTAATATATGTAATTTTATCCAAAATTTGGGCATGGCCATGAACATTTGCATAAACTTTTCAACAACGTATTTCTTAACCGACCGTATCTGAACTCAAAATCATATTATTAAATCGATCGATTTTCTCTAGCCTCGTCGCGGTCATTTTTGAGACCTATTTCATGAAGTTATATATATATAACAAACACTGTAAATACATGTTTAAACAATTTACTTTTTTTGCCATCCGTATCTGAACTGCCAATTATATAATTACATCGATCAATTTGGCTTCTTTTGCCTCAGACGGATAATTATTGCGTACATTAGTTACCTGACTTTCGGAAGCCATGTTTAAAATCCCCGGGTGTAAATCATGTGACCGACCAAAATGGCCGCCTAATGCATGTCGAAAGTACAGTTTCGGATCAAAATACGATGACCGCTGACCGCGTTAGACAGGTGACCGCTCTTTAGAGGGCAATCATATAGGATTTTTAATTGGGAGGAAATAAAATGACCGCATACGAAAGGTGACTGCTTAATAGGGGTGACCGCTTCGGCAGTTTTGACTGTAACATTAAAACTTGGTAAAAAGAAGACAGCGTAAAACGAAGGGTGCTGGGAATCACTGTATCATATGGCGTGACATATCATTGGTTCTCAATTATAGTACATTTTATATACTAACAACAAAATGATAAAATTATATGTGTTTAATAATTGACTGTAGCTTCAGAGTTCAAGACTTGCATTGACTATTCCCCCTTTGCCAATTTTATGAGTCTTTGTGCTTTCTTCTGCTTCTTTTTTTTTTCAACATGTTTGACGTAATTCCTTTAAGTTTGGTAAATATTTTCCAGGTAATTAAAATGTGTAACTTCTAATCTACTAATCTTGTACCATCATTTCCCCCCTCTGGTTTTTAATCGGAGAAACCCATCTACCATGGTACTTACCCATATATAGATGAGAGGTCAATGACCACATCAATCATATCACAACAAAGTTCGTAGGACTGCATGTCGACTGCCGAGCTGTCTGTAGCCAAGTATATCTTACACACCACGTCAAACAGAAACGCCTTCTCCAGACCGGAATTCTTTTGAAAATTAAAAAATTAACAACATATCAAATACCACGAGAGTAGACATAATTCATCATTTATTTATAATTATGATACATCCAGTGTATTATGGAACAAATGTCTTCAGCAACTACTTACAGATATAAGTATATTTAGTAAGTTCTCCATCACTGGTAACTGAGGAATCAGCTTTTGTACCACTTTACTAAATGCCTCAAATATGGAATGATCATATATACTTGTTAATGAAAAGCTGAAAAATAGAATGAAGCACATTTTAAGTCATTAAGTAATGGCAAATGTATTGAAATGAAATGAATTTATTCTCAAAATTTAAATTTGGATAAAGAGCAATGCTTTGATAAAGACATGTAAATTTTGATACGAATCAAAGCATTATTTACATTCATCATATATGTCTTTGTGCAAAATTGAAAACTTTAAAAAAAATTCACTTAATGAGGTTGGATGTAATTCCCGTTACATCTACCTTAAACTTAATATGATATTTTTGGCCGTTAACTATCATAAGTATAATAAGAAATCAAAATATTTTAGCTATAAAATTTGAAAATGTTCCTATATCATTCTTTATACAGTGCTCTTTGTCTCAAAGAGATAAATATAGTCTTAAAATGGCATTGACCATCCAGCCTTCCTTAGACAGAGAACATTTGAAACTTAAACTCTCGATAAATATTCATCAGGGAAGACCAAAATGCACTTACCTAAGATGGATATTTTCTAGACCATCATCTGCCAAATTATCATTGGCTCTTTGATGGATGTCTCTCTGTGTCTCAATCCGGTGGTCATCCGACAATCCATCAACCTTGTGGATGAACACCTCAAACTTGATGTCAGGGTTTATTCTGAAGGCTTTAGAAACAGTGGTGTGGAGTTTGGCAAGGGCATCTGTGTATTCATCCTGTAAATCACATAATCATAATGCTAAAATATTTACTGTATGCAATAATAGCATACTAATATATTTATATCCCCAAAGAATTATACATTATAACAATGGTTTCCAATTTACATGTTTATATAAAGGAAATTTGCCCAGTTTTACTTTGTAATGACAAATTTTAACATTTACATTTTGCAAATCATTTTCCATATATGAAACTACTTATTAAGGTCAAGATCTAGTAAATGAAAGGTGTCTACATGTTTATGAAATTCAAAATATGATTCTTTCAGTGATGCTTCATAACAGTAGCTTTGTTTGATAGGGTGTACCGGGGCTTATATTTGTGGTAAAAACAATGAAAAATCATGTTTTAAACTGTCATTTTTTATGAAATATGAAGGAAATAAGTCACACATTCTAGAGTTTTGTCCATTTTTGACTACTGAAATATATGTAGAATGCATACAGCCTCTCTAAAACGGCATTAAACAAGCTCTGGACCTCTTCTTTAAAATGATGTCAAACTGAATATAGGTATCGGGGCTACTTTTCCCATGATTTAAGATAGAATGTAAAGAAAATGATTTATTTTCTACATAATTCCTTTAAAGCCGTAAAGTACGGGGAAAAGATCCATCAAATCAATTATGACATCATAATGGTTCTAGCACCAAAAAGACACTCTTGAAGCATTTACTAGATCTTGACCTTAAGTGCAAAAATTCATTTTTTTACAGGTTAAGAAGTCATATTAATCATGTCACAATAGGGGTGTGCAATAAACCAAAATATATCAGTAGATTGCAATAATAAATCCGCAGATAATATATCACAATACTTTTTTTCAATACCAGTTTTACAATATTCTAACCAGAACAAAGAGATTTTAACTACTCAACATAATGGTATTCTAATTGGAACAGAGAGACGTTAAATACTCAAATTTAACTCAATAACATACTTGGATAAATAAACTAAGACCTTAAAGAGAAAAAGATAATTTTTTTATTGCAATATCCCATCAAATATTGCAATTTATTATATACTTGGTATAAAATATAAGATTTTTGCACCCCTGATATGAACAGAGGCAAGCGCCTTTATCACTTCCCCTGTATCATCACCCTTTATCACACCGTTTATTACACCTTTCCGGAACACCTTTGCACTTTTTATTTGGATTTCCTCGGATCTTATTCTCTTTTTCTGTGCATATCTATAGTTGAAACTATGACGTCATGATTTGAATATTTCAGTGTAGATGACGTCACAATACTTTTTTTCACATGAAAATGAAAACTAGCTTTATATAATAAAAACAACAATACATGTCAAACTCTGTATCACATCCCATATCCCTCGACCAATATCAGACCTCTGGCCTTCGGACCTCAGGCTGATACTGTCTCGGGTTGATACGTGTGATACAGAATTTGCCATGTATTATTCTCTATATGTTGCAATGTGATTTTTCTGGCAATATCCCCCCTCCCCCCTCCGTCACAATGATCATCACACAAGCTTATTGTTAATCTGGTGGATGAGCTATGAACACAAAATATGTTTAAATTTATGATTTTAAATTATCAGATCTCCTCAAAGGTAAATATTAGAAATAAATAGCAATTATAAAAGTTCACTGGGATGTTAACTTGGTTAATACAAGATCAAATCCTCAAGTAGGTCTTTGGATTTCACAAGATGTCATAACATTACTAACCAAGCTCATATACCAGTAACATTTTTTATATTTAGGCCAAAAGAAAAAAATATTGTGTGTTTAGGGTAACTGACCTAACCTACAAAAATGCCCCGATCCTACCATTTTTAGATGTCTGTTTTTATCCGATTGTAATTTTCATATTATTTCCATGAAAAACCTGTTTTTAAATATGACACAAACAAACATTCTTAGAATTTTATATTTGTATCTGTGTCCTCATGCAGAAAAAATTATGACAAAATAAAAAAAAAATCCCTAGCTACCTAACCTAATTTTTTTCATCAGTGTTACCCTAAACACACAATTTTTTTTCTTAGGCCTTATTTACTTCTTAATCCAGAAAAAATCCCTTCAACATGTAACCCTTTTCCCCACCTGTGCATCAATGACAAAGACTATGGCGGCACAACCCATGATGATTGACTCTGTATCAAAATTGGCTGTATCAAAGATATTCACATGGTCTGATCCAGGCAGATCCCAAATTTGAAATTGAACAAAGGAGCAGTTGGAGACATCTGAAGCAAACAGAAATTTACATGCAATCATAACCATATTAGAGACCACAAAATACAACTTCTGGAGGTGTTGCCTGTATTGTATTGAAATAATAATATAATTTCAAATTGCAAAAGAGTTTTTAGTACCTTCTTTCACTATTTTGTTTGTGGCTTCCAGGAATAAAGTTTCATTTGGTGAAACTTTGTGAAAAACAACTTTTTGTATCGATGTTTTTCCACTCCTAAAAGAAAAATTAAAATTAAATACTCAGAATTTGTGTACAGATAACAATAACATCCTGTTATACAAAGCAAGATATAAGTACATTGTGAGGAGTGACTCTATATATTACCAAGAGCAGTGAGAGGTGGGCAAAGCCCGCCTCGGGAAGAGAGGCTTAACGGTAACATGTAAATATGAGAAAATCTGTATAAATTGAGAGTTGGATCAGCGGTACTAAGGGCCAAAAAATTTTCTTCCAGCCCTGGGCACCGCCATATTGGCCGCCATTTTATTAAAAAAGGTAACTCAAATCAATCTTTAAATGACTGCCACTTGTCAATGTTTTTTGCCCCGAAACTCAATCAAAAATTTTCCAATATCTAATTGAAAGTAATTAAGATGAAAATAATTGACTGTGCAAACTATACAACTTTTAACAGTGCTTTAATCAAGAAATACGACTAGTTTAACTTATGTCTTATCAAATTATTAGACGGAAAATAAAATCATTAACATCAAGGAACCGATCTTTTAGAGACTGAATTAAGTAGAAAAAATTCAATTCATCAACTTGGGAAAATTATAAGCATTGAAAGAAGAAATAAAAAATTCTTGGAATGAGGAACATTTCTTCAGCTATTTCCAAAGACAAAACTTTTACGTTTTACGTAAGACACATGACGTCACAACAAGACTGAGCACGTGACGCTTAGTCCAGCTTATGATTTGAGTAGATAGGCGGATCCTACTGTGCATTTCAAATAAATTTTGTTCTACAAAAAAATCAAATTGCACTGTGTTAAATCTGCGCTCGGTCCTACGGTCTCACCGTTTACATATCAGTATCATATTGAACAGTTCAGTATGAATACTGGCGCCAGATAGCTCAGTGGAAGAGCACCTGACTAGGGATTCAGGGCCCTGGGTTCAATCCCAGTCTGGTCTGTCGTTATTTCTCTCATCCCATTTCAGATATTTTCCCTTTTATGATTTCAGTTGTACTTAATTGAGAGATATGTTAATTTTCATTACAAATCGTCACAAAGTGATGGAAACAATAACTTGGAACACTAAAGTTATAAATATACCTGCGAAGTCCCATCAGGAGGATCCTTGGCTTCTGGGAGGCAACCATGCTCTGGGAATCTGGTTCATTGCCATCTCCCCCATACTGGTACTCTTTAGGAAAAGATGTTCCAAACGTTGAGGACATATCATTTTTATCTGGATAGGACTGAAATTTAAGAAAACTTTTTATCAATGAATACTGTCAAAAGTTGGATACCTGGGTAAATGTAGGCCCTGGGGCGTAAATAGACGTCCCTGGTAGGCCTATCTATCTGTATATACGATTCTGCCATATCTTTTTTTTTTTATCAAAATCTACCATACATGTATTTACAATCTAATTGAATCAGTTAATTCAAGTAACATCAAGATCTTCAACCAAGCAGTGCATATCCAGGAGAATAACATAAAAGTGAAAGTTGGTTTTGACAGCAAAATCGTGAACCTACCATTTTGAGAGGTTACGTTCATGTGACAAAGCCTCGATACATAATACATAAAAACAGAAATTAATCATAATTTTTTTCACCAAAAGTGTATGAACAAATTGAAACATATTGCTTTTCGTATGACTTAATCTTATAGGCCTATTTAAAGGATTTTTGTGTTCGTGAAGCATTGTTGCTTTGAGATTACAATCCAAGATGGCGGCTTCCATTCACGAAGATCTAATAAGGGTAAGACTAAGTTGGTTAGTCAGAATTAGCTGTGTAGATAAAATGTAGATCGTTTACATCATAAATCAACGAATCTTGATAATGAGAAATCTGGGTAGGTGAACAATTTATTCTTGATAATGCCTAAGAAAAAAAATTGTGTGTTTAGGGGAACACTGATGAAAAAATTAGGATAGGTATAGGTAAGGATTTTTTTTTTCTGCATGAGGACACATATTTAAAAACAGGTTTTTAATGGAAATAATATGAAAATCACAATCACACCTAAAAATGGAAGGATCAGGGCATTTTGGTAGGTTAGGTCGGGTTACCCTAAACACACAATATTTTTTTGGTAGCAGGACTTTTAGGCCCCAAGATGTTTAGGCCCTTATACTCTGTCCCAAATTATTTTTTTATTATTATTTTTGCCGCACATTTTCTTAAGTTCATCAAATAGTATGAAAAAATCCCAAGATTTACCATTTGAAACGCCCCCTCTAACTTGTCAGGTTTCAATACACAACCCAAATAGAAAGTCTACGGGGATTTTGCATTGTAAACAAAATCAAGTACCCCGGATGATAACGTTAAAATAGTGCGAGGTGTCCCAAATAGTTCCGAATGGAGAAAAGATGTAAACATTTCCCATTTTGAATATCCGTAGGGTTTTGGTTTTTGTTCATGTGAAATTCTCCAGGGATTAACAGACGATGTATCAATGAAGAAATTTTGGATTTTTTCCCTTTTATCAATTTGAATTGTACTTCATTGACAGGTATGTTTATTTTGATTAAAAAACATCATAGAGTGACGGAAACAATAACTTGGGACAGACTATAATTGATAAGACGTTCAGGCCCCAAGATGTTTAGGCACCTATTTTAAAATGTTTAAGCACCAACATACATTTTTTCTCCATAATTGTATATAATATATATATATAGTAAATTTTCTAGAAATATAATCTACAAACTATAATTTAAAAAAGTCTATAATCTAATGCATCTTATACAATATTTCATTATTTTATTATCAAATTATTTTCTGATTCTGAATATATTTAACTCTGTCTAATTATATATCTTAATTGATTCAAAGCACCGGGTATTTAAATATTGCATGAATCCAAGATAGAGTAATGACTTTCCTCAAGTTTACTTTGTATATGATATCAATTAAATTGTTAAAACAACACCCCACCATATCCTACCCCCTCTCAAGATAGGTGCTATTAGGAGCAGGTAATGAAGAGATCCTGCATTACGATGAGGGTTTCACACTTTGGAAGTAAACTATGAAGAGAAAGGTCCCCAAAAGAAATATCATGTGCAACATTATGTCATTATACCAGCACTTTCTAAAGAAAGTTCGGGTATATTGTTGTTACCCTGTTCCGTCTGTCCGTCCGTCCGTCTGTCACGTTTTACTTTCTCAAACTGCTCTTACATCTTATAAACCGGCAAACTGAACTCTTGGAGTATCATTTGGGGTGTCATGTTGTTTTGTAAAAAGGTTTCAAAAATTCTCTGGTAGTCCTGGGGGTCAAATAATTGGTAAAAAATGACGTTTTTTGACAAAAAACCTTCTTCCTCGAACTCCTTTTACATTTTCAACAGTAGACAAATCATCTCTTGGAATATGTTTTGGGGTGTCCTATAGATGCGCAATAAGGTTTCGGAAATTTCAATTTTGTCCTGGGGGTCATTAAATAGCTGAAAAATGACGTTTTTTTACAAAAAGTCTGGTTTCAAAAAACGTCAATTTCTTTTTGCAGTAGCGTAATGATCTAATAAGATATGCTTCGGGGTGTCATGTTGACCTGTAATCATGTTTCAGAATTTTTGTTTTTATCATTGGGGTCTGTGGGCATCAAAAAATGACGTTTTTTTGCAAAAAAAATATGGTTCCCAGAACTCCTCTTAAAATTTATGCAGTAGCTATGTCATCTCTTGAGATATGATAGGGACTGTCCTATAGATGTGCAATAAGGTTTTAAAAATCTAAATTTTTACCTTCTTCCTCGAACTCCTTTTACATTTTCAACAGTAGACAAATCATCTCTTGGAATATGTTTTGGGGTGTCCTATAGATGCGCAATAAGGTTTCGGAAATTTCAATTTTGTCCTGGGGGTCATTAAATAGCTGAAAAATGACGTTTTTTTACAAAAAGTCTGGTTTCAAAAAACGTCAATTTCTTTTTGCAGTAGCGTAATGATCTAATAAGATATGCTTCGGGGTGTCATGTTGACCTGTAATCATGTTTCAGAATTTTTGTTTTTATCATTGGGGTCTGTGGGCATCAAAAAATGACGTTTTTTTGCAAAAAAAATATGGTTCCCAGAACTCCTCTTAAAATTTATGCAGTAGCTATGTCATCTCTTGAGATATGATAGGGACTGTCCTATAGATGTGCAATAAGGTTTTAAAAATCTAAATTTTTACCTTCTTCCTCGAACTCCTTTTACATTTTCAACAGTAGACAAATCATCTCTTGGAATATGTTTTGGGGTGTCCTATAGATGCGCAATAAGGTTTCGGAAATTTCAATTTTGTCCTGGGGGTCATTAAATAGCTGAAAAATGACGTTTTTTTACAAAAAGTCTGGTTTCAAAAAACGTCAATTTCTTTTTGCAGTAGCGTAATGATCTAATAAGATATGCTTCGGGGTGTCATGTTGACCTGTAATCATGTTTCAGAATTTTTGTTTTTATCATTGGGGTCTGTGGGCATCAAAAAATGACGTTTTTTTGCAAAAAAAATATGGTTCCCAGAACTCCTCTTAAAATTTATGCAGTAGCTATGTCATCTCTTGAGATATGATAGGGACTGTCCTATAGATGTGCAATAAGGTTTTAAAAATCTAAATTTCATCCAAGGAGTCAAATAGTAGCTGAAAATTGACGTTTATCACTCCTAAAAAAACCTACTTCCCAGAACTCCTCTCATGATTTAATGAATAGCCACATCATATCTTGGGGTATGATAGGGGCTGTCATATAGTCATGCAATAAGGTTTTAAAAATTTAAATTTCATCCAGGGAGTCAAATAGAAGCTGAAAATTGACGTTTATCACTCCTGAAAAAACCTACTTCCCAGAACTCCTCTCATGATTTAATGAATAGCCACATCATTTATAGGGATATAACAGAGGCTGAGCGATAGATTTGCAATAAGGTTTTAGAAATATAAATTTGATTCTGAGGGTCAATGCTATCTGCAAAATGATGTTCCGTCCCATAAAAAACCTAATTCCTGGACCTCCTCATCTCTTGTGATTGAAATAACGTACCATAAGATGCATAAGGAGGAAGAATATATATGCTTTAGGGGTGGGGATCACAAGCATTTTTTTCAAGTTTTCATTTTTGATTTTGGGAGGGTGGGGTGGGGTTAGGGTGACCCCCAGATGCCATGACCTACTAATACCACAAAAAGATTTGCCTTGACATGGTCATGGTTCAAGAAACAAAAATATATATGATTTAGGAGTGGGGATTTCGATGATTTTGAGGATATTTTAAAAATATTCAGCTATTCATGTTTTCTATTTAAGAGGAGGGGGGGGGGGGTGGTTGTTTAAAAACAACACCGGGGGGTGGGGGAATGACCCAAGGGGCAGGGGCCAATTTGTCTTAAATGTATTTTGACATGATCATCAGAATTGGACAGAATTATCACTATAGGGCATCTGCAGTGGGGCCCTAAATAGTTACAAAATCAATCTACAAAAAATATTGATAATATGTTATACATGTATTTAGAAATGTCTTTATTTTCAAAATGATTAACAAATTAATCATTCAAAATGAGTTATAAATAACCGATTGGCAATTCTGCAATTGATTGCAAGATCCCTAGTATAATATCACATGTATTTTTTTATTTATAATTATACATGTGTGTTAACAATCAGTATTAAAATGCACAAATTTTCATGAGTCATAAATCTTGACATACCACATATCTCTTGACAAAAAAGAATAAGCAATTTAAAATAAAAGAAAATTAGTCATTAACTCTTTTTCTATTACTGGTGTATGATGATGGGGTAGGGGATATAATGGGAAAAAAAGCTGCAGCATGCCTTCATTCTCACTAAAAATGTATATCTAATCCACACATCCTTGGGATGGGGAACGGTTAAGGCCCCTTCCCCTTCCTCCCTATTATAACTCATATAAACATGATATTTAATACCCAAATTTAATGCAAAATAGGGTCAATATGGAGTCAACTCAATAGTGTAAGTCTGACAAATGAAAAAGTAAAACAATTCTGTGATTAAAATGACAGAAACTTAGATAAGCTTATTTAAATACAGATGATGATACAGTATGCTGGCAAATGGAGATCACATTTTAGAAAGTGAAATATACTTACCTATATTGGTCAACATCATAACGATAATCCAGTTAGCACAATACGAATTCCTTTAGCTGATCACCACAAAAGAAACGTTTATTCATGTTAATTAATCCTATTCTGCATATCAAGAAAACATATGCATGTACACCACGTGAAACCCATCTAACCAAAGAGCTGGGTAAAACTAGTACCCGATGCAACCTGTACACCTGTGTTGTGTATGTAACTTCAGACAAAGATCATTTAATTGTAATATATTGCATGTGGCCTTCTTTTTGACTAAAACTAGTACAAGAGAGTGTTATTTAGAGGCAAACACTTGGTGCGGGTATTACTGTCTAATGACAGCATCTAGTATATAACATGTTGTAAGCCAGTGCATTATGTTCTGATATTGCAGATATACCTTACATGGTTGCTTTTTCATTTAATTTTTGTTTATCATTGAAAATAATAAATCAATATACATGAATTCAATGTGTATTTAATTTGCCTGATTGTTTAATTCCACTTATTGCCATGAAAAGACTATCCCAAAGAAATATATTATTAATCTATTAATGCCTTCCCATGAGTTTCTACCCAAATACAAGTTAACAATTGCAGAGCTTAATTAACAGCTAAATTATATAATTTTGGGAAATATCGTTCTACTGAAATTATGACAGAAATGACGTGTTTGGATAATAGGTTGCTTTCGGGATATGATTCTTAAAAATATTATATAACTCAGTTGCTAATAAGCTAATTGAAGAATATGATCGATCTTAAAATATTCAAATATGGTATAATTCCAATAATTTTTTTTTTTCGTTTCTTGTCGATGTGTTCTTTATGAGGATTGTATGAGCTGACCATGCAAGGTATCAACTAAGTTAGCACAGACAGATAACCATGCTGGGTGATAGTGTGCATGCAAGTTTAGAGCATGATGTTAATGTTCTCGTGAATAAAGTATATCCAAGAATTACCATGTTTACGTAAGGCCTAAAAAAAAAATTGTGTGTTTAGGGTAACACTGATGAAAAAATTAGGTTAGGTAGGTAGGTTTTTTTTTTATTTTATATTTTTTTCTGCATGCGGGCATATTTAAAAACAGGTTTTTAATGGAAATAATATGAAAATAATTGTCAAATGAAAAAAGACATCTAAAAATGGTAGGATCAGGGCATTTTTGTAGGATAGGTCAGGTTACCCTAAACACACAATATTTTTTTTTTAGGCCTAATTAATTTACAGCAAATTTAAGGAAAATGCATTTATTGGCTTTAAAATGCTCAAATGCAGTGATGTTTCAATTATCAATGCATGGGGTTGAGATATACATACATACATAAACAATAGGTGCCTAAACATCTTGGGGCCTAAACATCTGTAATTCATTTTTTTAAGCCTAATACACTTTGGAGAAAAGAAACTGAAAGTAAACGAAATACATGTAATATGTTTTATGCTGCTACCGTTGGGGAGAGCGCAGCAAGAATTACACATATATTTTGATCATTGTCAACTTTGTGATATTTTGACAATTATCAACTAATATCAAAGAATTTTTGTGAGAGAGAGAGAGAGAGAGACGCACACATAGAGATACAGAGTTTATTTAGTTCACAATGATAAGGCTGTATCTTTGATATCAATTTTGCCAATGCATTTTATAATTTCTTCCTTTATTTTACTTACTGTATGCAAAATTAGCTTGAAATAAGATCTATATTCCAGTAAAGTATAGATCTTGCTTGTATACATATAATCTCTATATTTAAGCCAAAAAAAATTAAAAACTAATAATCTGAGGCAGGTATCGCAGTTGATACTGAAATAGCGAGAACATGGATTACAGATGTTTGATCCTTATGTAAATTTATCGCAGGGATTATATAGTGCGAGATCATTGTGACATCATACATTAAAATCTGGTTTTTTTTTTTTACGTATCTGGAATGGAAGTATGTAAAATATGGGTCTCACCAAAGCTTGTGCAATACCCAAAACATGTCTTCAAACCTCAAGGAACAGTAAATTACGAGTTAAATGTCAGCCATTTTTGGCAAAGCACTATGAGAAAAAGCATTAGAGAGCATTATGGTATGTTGCCATAAAAATTTTCTTGATGAATCTGTAGGTTTAGCTCGTTCTTTCTCCCTCGCGCACTGGTTCTTGGAGCTCACTTCGCTCACTCTGATAATTCATATGAACATAGCCTAACATTTTATCAAACAGTACTCCAGTACAGTTTTGATAAAATATATATATGCTTTAACTAAAAAACAGATGTTTGGGTATTAATGATGTTAATGATAATTTTTATGCATGTATATGAAATATTTTAATATGTACAGATGTAAACGGTGTGACCATTGGGCCGAGCGCAGATTTTTAGTTATAACAGAGACATGCAGTACTTGCCTAAGGCCATTTCTCGCCAGTGCATTGTTATGTCATTTTCCAAATATAATTTTGTGTGTTGATCGATAAAATGACATAACAATGCACTGGCAAGAATTGGCATGCATGTTAACTCTACTGATTTAGCTCTCTCTCCCGGCTACCACTTTTATTAGAAAATCTACCATTTTTCTTCAAAATAGTTATTATGTTCCTTGTTTTGATCGATGGCCATATTGGAAGCCATTGTGGTCCAAAAATCTTGTTTGGTTTGAATTCAATCTAATTAAAATTAGATCCTTCACGCTCCTATATTTGATATGTCGCTGTGCGATATATCAAATACGGGAGCTTGAAGGATCTTAAATTTTTATTAAATTTGTAATTTAATTGATGATTTGTGATAAGCCTGTAAACACTGTATATTATTTTTCAATATCAAAAACAATGTTTACAGGCTTAACACAAATCATGCAGTGTTGCAATAAACTGCAAGTCAAGTTTACTGTTATGGCCAAGTTAAAAGATATATTAAGTCATCATTAAAGCCACATGTGGAATTGCAAAGAAGCTTTTTCCATAGTGAAGATAATATTTATATAATATATAAATTTAACATATTAACAGAGAAGTAAGAACTAGTAGGAAATTGTATATTATTTTTCAATATCAAAAACAATTTCCTACTAGTTCTTACTTCTCTGTTAATATGTTAAATTTTGGCAATTTAACCTATTTCTACTGAACAAAGGCAATTGTTAAAATCTCTGCACTCAAAGATTTCCTTCTCCAAAAAAATAAAAATAGCTGAATCGAATGAATTTAATGGTAAAACTTTTTTATTGCATGTGTTCCGCCCCCTTTTCTAATCAGATAAAGTTTAGCTAAACATTGCGTCCTCAGTCTGCATTTTTGACGTCATATTATATACATATTACATAAAACAGGTTTTGTTTTCGGAAGACTTGTTCTTTTTTTCATTCTCAAAATTATCAGTAAAGTGGTATACATTTTTTCTGGTTCTTTTACATTGATTTTCACAATTTACTTAAAATTGTTGGCCAAGAATTTCTATCAAATCATTATGCCATTAACTCCATTGTATTTTGATTGAGAGTGTACTGAGGTTAGAAGCTTGATGTTGTACCTGTGAATTTTGTCAACAGTATATTTTTGTATATAGTCCTTTATTATTTTATCTTGTTGGTTCTTGGGAGAGTGTGTAATGGGAAGCATTATGCAATTTACAAGGAATTGTGGGTCCAATAAACTGATGCTCAAAAATTCCATAGAATCAATGTGCAGTTGGTCCAAAATTTCTTTTTGCACCCGCCTTGGGTAGAGCTCGCCTCGCGCTGGGATTGCTTATAAAGCATCATACAAATGTACACAGTTTAAGTCAAAAGTACCTGTACGTGATATGACATTGTATGCAGATGTTATGAAGCTTACACTTTATTTTTGTTTCAGGGACTATAGGAAGCTAGATTCAGGTTAGAGAAGAATGGATATTTTAAATTTTCTCTGATGACAAGAGATGAAGAGATATTTGGAGAAAAACTAGATAAATATGACTGATTGTTGTAGACATCTAGCTGGCAAACAGGGCTTTTTCCCCTGGCTACAACAAGTGAAACTTTCAAGACTCGTTATTATCATATTTGTTGTCTTCATTTGTATATTTTTAATTGTACATCACTTCCTGTCTGACTTGATCCCTGTTGGAGAAACTCCTGCAGGTCATAGGTCAAGGTTGAAACTGGATCATTATGGTGAGGATGAAAGGTTATTCACAGCACCGAATCTGAGTGATGAGATTAGCAAATTGTCAAAGATTAAAGCATCTGTGAACAATGAGCTCCGCGAAATGGAGAGTAAACGCCAAACCTTACAGACTCAAATATCAAGATATCAGATGGAATTGGTACATTTACATAATGTCAAAGACACACTAGAAAGGGAGATCAAGATAACAAAGTTGAATTTGGATCAGTTGAAAATTCAAAAGGAGGAATTAGATGAAAAATATGTTCCTATTTTACGAGCACCACAGAAAATTCTTCTTGGACAAGAGTCAGATATTGACGTCTCTCCTCCAAACACTTCATCAAACTGCCGGATGTTCTCCTGCTTTGACTACTCACGGTGTTCTCTTCTTTCAGGCTTCCAAGTGTATGTGTATAATCTGAAACAGCTCAGAACACTGTCCTCCCTGGATGATTTCATCAATTCTTCAGTCTCTTTGGCTTTTAAGAAATCTCCATATGTAACAAGTGATCCAAGTAAAGCTTGCATTTTTGTAGTTGTCATTGGACAATTTCAAGACATGCAGGTGGTGGGTACAAAAGACATGGAGAGTTTCTTACACAGTTTGCCCTACTGGCACGGTGACGGACGCAACCATATTCTCATTAACATGATGCGCAATTATAAATCAACTGACATATTCGCAAATGTCAAAACTGACCGAGCTATTATAGTGCAATCAGCATTCTTAGATACAATTTTCAGAGAAAAGTTTGACATTGTCATTCCACCAGCTCTTGGGAATGCAGATGGAGATGTTTGGCAGGATTTACCATTAGTGTCTCCTATACGTAGAAAATACTTTTTGTCTTTCTTGGGTCAATACAAGGGCATCATTGCTCAAAATAGTGCCAAAATTGAAGGTGTGGAGAAAGTGTTTCCAGACTTTTCTGAAAATAATATGTTATCTAACATTGAAAGTGCCATAGTCTCTTCATTAAAAGATATAAAGAATGCAGACTCAAATGAAATATTAACTCTGTTTTCATGTGATTCGGTTGCTCCAGGGGCCATTAATGGAGAATGGAGCATGTGTAGTACAGAAATGCAAAGAAAAGAGACACTGACACAGTCCACATTTTCACTTATCATTGCTCCATCTAACATTTCATATGTGTCAAGTACAATTTTTCAGTTAAGATTATATGAATCTCTCAAATATGGAGCTATTCCTGTCATATTAGGAGAACATGTTCAGTTACCATACAGCGAAGTCCTAGAATGGAAAGAAGCTGTAATAATCTTGCCAAAAGCCAGATCATCGGAGTTCTACTTCCTTTTGCGAACATATACCGATAATAACATTGCTGCCATGAGGCTGAAAGGAAGGTTTCTTTATGAAAATTATTTCAGTTCAACGCTGAAAATTGTCAACAGTCTCCTTGCCATTTTGCGAACCCGTTTAAGTATACCAGCAGCCCCTATACATGACATTGCATCTGTGAGTGTGTTCAATGATTCATTTGTTCCTCTGGCTTTAGAGGGATTTGAAGTCAATCCAGAAACTGATGAGACTTTAGGTCCTGTGGAGTCCCCCTTTCCATCCATGATCTTTAAGGAAAATTTCACTCAATTTCTTAGCTATCAGAGTTGGAACAAGATGGGACAGGTCTTTAATATGTTTCCATTTGATGCAGAAGAAAAGGTCCTACCGTCTGAAGCTAAGTTTTTTGGTATGTCATGAAATACATTTTTATCTCAGTACATGTATTTATGTAGCATTTAAAGACTTGAAATTATTTTCATGATTTTAAGTACATTTACAGGTATTCTAAATTTGTTTTACTTTTATAGTGCATGTCTTGGTAAAGTATCCTGCTCTCATTTAAATAACATTGGGAAAGAAGTATATTTAGGATGGTGCATGCATTTTGCAAACTCATCTCATAGATAAAATGAAAAAAAAACCATAGCATTTCTGTATATGAATAAATCATTGAAAATAAAAAAGAAGGATTTCATGATATATTGGCTAAAGGATATGCATTTGGGTTTTTAGCTCACCTGAGCTCAAGTAAGCTTAAAATTTCTGATCACTTTTTGTCCAGTGTCAGTCCATCCATCCATCTGTCTGTCTTTTTGTCCATTTGTCTGTCTGCCAGTCTGTAAACTTTTTACATTTTCGACTTCTCCAAAACCACTGGGCTTATTTTAACCAAACTTGCACAAAGCATTCTTTGGTTAAGGGAATTCAAGTTTGGTATAATGAAGGGCCACATTGTCTTTCAAAGGGAGATAATTAGGAATTAATGGGAAAAACTCACATTTTTTAGAAATCTTCATCTCAAAAATCATTTGGCCAGAAAAGCAGGAATGTGTGGAAACAACCTGAGATAGTGTAGATTCAAGTTTGTTAAAATCATGGTCCCAACGTGTAGGTTGGGTTCACAAATGGGGGTTAAAATTTTACATAGGTATAAATATTGAAAACTCTTTAAAAATCTTCTCTTCTTAAAAACCATTTGGCCAGAAAAGGCAAAACTTGTGTGAAAGCATCTGTCTACCGTAAAACTGCTTTTAACAAGCGTTAATTGTTTTGTCCTCACAACTTCAGTGTAGCAAAAAACGGTGTAGTGATATAGGAGATAACGGACCTAATTAAATTCTTAAATGATGCCGATCAAAGCGATCAATTAGAAGCATAAATTATAAATTATGTGACAAATATCTGTGTTGTTTATAGTACACTTATTGCCTTAGGGGGTGTCTGAAATAACGAAAGGGTCAAGCGTTAGCATTGGGGAGGAAAACAATGGCTTCAATTAACGGAATGGGCTATAGAATTATTTATATTCATAATTATTTGCAATATATCAATTATCATTACATGAAAATAAAATGCTTTAAAATGAGCCAAATGATGTGTAAGTTGTTTTCAAAGATCGATTACAAATAGCATGTGGCTAACCAAGCCCGGATTATCAAAACATTCTATCAATAACAGCTGTAATGGCGGCGTACACGGAGATAAAGAATAGGCAGTTCAAATTAATTTTAAAGGCCATTTTGAAACATTTTATTGATTAGCAGACTTTAAGTATATATATTTTCTCTAATAATATGCTATAAACATGATTTCCCAAGGGTTAAATATTAATATATATGTGATAATAAAGTAATGTTACAATGCATAGAGGGGTATCAGTTCTGGGTGTGGCCAGCATAGGTAATACGGCTGTATGATATCCCGTGCTTCACCTAGGGAAAAATGTGTCAAAATCCTATGGGGGTGTATATTATGCACCCCTTTCTCACGGTAAAAAAAAATCCTAGAATAACAGTGTGTATTATATTTGGCGGATTACGGTAGTCCTAAATTTGTTCAAATCATGATCAAAATTTCTTCTCAAATACTGATACAACAAAAAGGGTTTGATGTTTAATATAGAAATATGTAATATGTAAACATTTGAAGATCTTTTTAAACAAGATGACTCAACTAAATTGTTGAGATAATTTGTATTTGATACCATGAAGTTGATTTGATCAGAGTTATGGCTATTGTTGCTTAGGTGAGCGATGTAGCCCTTGGGCCTCTTGTCTTTATGTTCCTTGTTTTTGGTAATTACCTACCTGGTATGTGATTTTTTTTTTCAGGGTCAGGATTTGGATTCCGACCCATAGGTAAAGGATGGGGAGGTGCAGGGAAAGAGTTTAGTGAGGCGCTTGGAGGGAACTTAGTCAGAGAACAGTTTACAAGTATGTAGCGAAACAAACTCTTGATGATAATTGTAGAACATTTGTATTGCATGTACTTAGTTTATATTCTCTGTAAATTAAATGAGATTATGTTCGATAAATTAATTAGTGTGTGATTAATGCTAAACTTTACTGTAAAGGCATTCAGACACCAGGTTTTACAGAAAAATAAGTTCATTCATGCCATATGGTTAATGTCTGTAAAGATTCCAAATATTAAGCCCTTTATCTTTTTTAATCCCTAATAACCTCCCCCCCCCCTCCCTCTTTCTATGAAAAAAAGATAGAAGATAGCTTTATTAGTTCTGATGAATTAATGATGAGTTATTTGATCATGTTGATAGTTTTTGATTTTTAGCAGATAACAAAACTAAATGATAAGTATAGTAGGAGAGCAGATAATTAGTATCTCTTCTTATTTTACAGTTGTGATGCTGACTTACAAAAGAGAACAGGTGTTAATCAATGCTCTACAAAGATTGAAGGGTCTGCCTTTCCTGAATCAGGTCATTGTAGTCTGGAACAACCCCACTCCCCCCTCAGCTCTCATAAGGTGGCCAGAAATTGGAGTGCCTGTAAAGGTATTTATGAAGTTTTCTAAAATATTTTTGAAAAATAGTTAACATGTTGTTGTGAAGAATATGGAGGTGTAATATTTTAAGGGGGATGTCTGGCCATTTTGGACACATGTGGACCAAAAATGTAAACATTTCTTGAACTGACTTGTTCATGCCAAACACTGGCCTAAATTGTTGTTA
Source organism: Magallana nippona (assembly GCA_033439105.1). Taxonomy (NCBI): domain Eukaryota; kingdom Metazoa; phylum Mollusca; class Bivalvia; order Ostreida; family Ostreidae; genus Magallana; species Magallana nippona. The sequence goes on from CM065926.1 coordinate 27,074,923, forward strand.
AAAAGATAAAAGAGTGCTTATTTAATTAAGATCACAGGAATTTGAATACCATTAAAAAACATATTTGGAAGCAGATCAAAGATTTGGGTTAGAAAGAGAACACCAGAATTTTTTTAGCTTTTGATAAATGAGTGGAAGAACATATTCACTTGAATTATTAAAAAAAAAACAACCAAAGGACTATGTGAGGTATTATGCATTTTTCGCCCCAAAAAATAAAGTTTTATAAAGAGCTTTCAAAATAAGGTGGAAGATTGTTGAAATCATATTAAAAATAAGTGTGTAAAAGGTTATGACCACAGTGACGTCAAAATGTAGAAATGACGTCATGAAGATTGTCTAATTTTAATAAATTGATGTTTTGTAGCAAAATATGGGTGTTTTCCTATGGTTTTTCGACTGGTAAACATTGACCGCAGGCTTGCTCAAGTACCATTTTTTAGTGTGATGTGTATACTTATATGAACAAAAACATATGTTGAAATCGCACTTGAGCAGACCTGCGCTCTATTCTTTCGAATGCAAAATATAAAGGAAAAACGACAATATTTCATTTGTTTGCAAAATTGCGGGAATTGGGTCATTTAGGTGGCGTCATAGATAAACAGCGAATGAGCAATGATGACTTATACCAAGATTAAAGTGATTGTAAAGTATACTTTTTAAAAATTGGTTAAAATTGGGGGCAGATATTTGACCATACCAAATATAGTCCTTATTGCTTTGATGTGCATTACAATGCAGTGTGAGTCTTTATTATGTTACACTGCAAAAGAATGGGGGTATTGCATTTACTATCTGAAATAATTATAACGGGTATTGAAGCGTGCACATGTTTGAGAAAAATGCATGTACTGTATGAAATCATTTTGAACAGGTATTGAAGATGGAGAAGAACAGCCTTAACAACAGGTTTTTGCCATTTAGCAGCATCGAGACGGAAGCAATACTGAGCATTGATGACGATGCCCATTTAAGACATGATGAAATTGTCTTTGCATTTAGGTAAAATGAATTCCATAATCATGAAATAATCCAGTTTATGCATTTACATGCATTTTTATAGAAAAAATAAATTAATGTACTCATTGTTTTGTTATGTTGCATAATACTGGATACTTAGATGTTAGAATGTTTTTCCTAATTTTCAGATCACCGAACTATCATAATGCAAAAGTGTATCATATCAATTGTACAATATTGTATCCTTCGATATGAGACGATATTGTAACATACCTACAATATGATTTAATAATATAGATTATATTTAACTATGATTTTCACTTAATAGGATAATGGTGGTCTCATACAGGTGATGACTTGTCTTGGTGAGCACTGTAATTTGATTACCTATGTTTTCAGAGTATGGCGAGAGGAAAGGGATAGAATTGTGGGATTTCCTGGGAGATATCATGCTTGGGATGCTCAAAATAAGGCATGGTATTACAATGCCAACTACTCATGTGAGCTTTCTATGGTTTTAACAGGGGCTGCCTTCTTCCATAAGGTAACAAAATGAGTGGGGAGAAATCCCTTATAAAAAACAAGTTTCTAAAATTTCATCCTTATGTGTTTAACATGGATTTTGTGGTTGAGTGCACCCACAAAAATCAAATTTAATGTACAACAAAGATAGAAAAGTGACATCAATTTTATTAGTAGAACCATGAAATGTTTTACCTTTTCTCAAAACTGAGATTTTTACTTCATGTAGATCCAGGTATCTGATGCATACAATAATATGGAAATATTGAAACTGTAAACCAACTTTTATTTGTGACGACTTTATTTCAATATTTACTTCCGATAAAGTTGAAAGCCGACTAATGGTGGCGACCAAGCCTTATCCAAACCCCTTTTGTTATGACACCATACGACAAGGAGTGGTTCACGGTGAGAAATATTTGCGACAATGGTGCTCTCGTAATTCTCGAAGAAATTTCTCGCACACGAATAAAAGTTGGTTTACAGTATATGGACTGATTTTCTCAATAGAAAGATATATGAATAGGCATTTTAACAAGCCGATATTATTATTTTGCTATTTTCTGTGTTAATTTTTAGCTCACCGAGACGAAGTCGGGGGAGCTTAAGCTATACCCCCGGCGTCGGCGTCTGGACCTGGTTAAAGTTTTTAGTGTAGGTCCTGTATCTAAGTAATTACTTGTCCTATCTTCACCAAACTTGCATGGATGATGCATCTGGATCTACTAATGAACTTTAAAGAGTTGGATGCTGAATCTGGGCCGTGAATTTCAATTGCTGGAGGAGGTTAAGGTGTTTTGAGCTGGTTAAAGTTTTAGGAGCAGGTGCACTCTGATGATTATATCTTAATTATTACTGGTCCTAACTTCACCAAACTTGCATGGATGGTGCATCTTATAATACTGATGCACTTGACAGGCTTGAATGCAGAATCTGAGCCATAGGTTTTGGATGCTGGGTGAGGTTAAGGTTTTAGAGCAGGTGCCCTTTGATAGACAAATATTAGTTATTATTGGTTCAATCTCTATCAAATTTGAATAGATGATGCATCTTGTGATCTGATGCACTCCACAGACATGGATGCTGAATCAGAGCCATAGGTTTCAGATGATGGAGAAGGATTAGTTTTTGGAACAGGTCACATGTTTAATAGATAATTGTACTATTTCAAACTTGTATGGTTGATTTAACTACATGTATATGAATGAATCACAAAGGTAGCTTCAGATACAGGGCCTGATCTTCATTATCAAGGATGCTTTAAAAAACCTCCTACCTCACTCACACTTTCTTGATAGATGTGTTTGATGTAAAATGATATAACATGATTCCTATGATATAGTATTGAATGATATGATACACTATTGTATTATATGATACAATAATTTATCATATGATATTGTATTTTAGAAATTTATATGATACTGTATGATATTATATCAATTTTTTTGTATATTATTAAATGATATTGTATCATATGATTTTGTTATATATAATATTGTATAATATTATATTGTATCATATTATAGGATATTGTATAATATGATATTGTATTAAATTATATATTGTATCATATGATATGATACAATGTTTTATCAAATTATATTGTATCATATGATACAATATCATAATTTATAAAACAATATTATACTATATCATACAATATGATATCATATGTTATTGTGATGTACCGGTATTATGTGATATGATATTGTATCATATGAATCTATATTTTATCATATATATTGTTATGATATTGTATTATGTGATCAAATACTATAATGTAAAACACAATACAATACCGTATCATATTATATGATACAATATCATAACTTGATATGATGTCATATCATATATTACAATATCATACTAGAGAGGTTTAGCAGGCCAACAGGTACACATACATGTACGTATAGGGTACAAGTTGGAAATACACGTACCAGTTCATATAACTTTTCTTGTTTAGCAGATGTAATGTGTACCTGTACATGTAAATGTTTTAAATGTAATTTTAGATATTCTCTCCTACTTATCTGATAATTTTTAGTCACAGTCGAAAATTGAGAATTGCATGTCGTGTTAATTGTATTGAACATCATTTTTTATATATATGTATATTTTTATTTATCACAGATGAATAAAATATCAGAGCCATCGCATGTTTTGGAGGAAGAGATATGTGTAGTAAAACTCCAATTACATATTGAATTTTAATGAAAATTTATGTTTGTTGGTATCAGTATTTGCATTAAATATTCAGCCTTAAGAAAAATAAACATATTTGTTAAAATAAATGGCCAACAGGGAAACAGAAACAAGTTCGACCTTACGGGTACTTTGCAATTTCTACACGTATGTTTATTTTAGTACGTACTTAGAAATTCGTCATAACACAAACTGATGACGTAATGAACATATTTTCCTTTCTACACACATGTGTACACGTTGGTTTGCTAAACCTGTCTATTGTATCATTATATATTACGGTATTATATTGTATCATATTATTATATTTCATATATGACACAATATTGTATAGTATCATGGGATGCAATATCATATTTTATAGTAGTCTATTGATAAACATTGTATCTTTCAATACTGTATGAAATTAACTAATGATTATCAAACAATTTCTTAACATATGATATACGATATTGTGTCAAACCACACTACAGTATCCATGAATATCCAAGATCATTAACTATGATTTTCATATATGATAAAGGTGGTCTCATAAAGGTGATGCCTCATAAAGGTGATGCCTCGTCTCGGTGAGCTTTGTAATCTGTGATTACCTATGTTTTAGAACTATGCCTACCTGTACACACACGTCATGCCTCAGGCCATCAGGGACAAAGTGGACGAATACATCAACTGTGAAGACATAGCCATGAACTTTCTTGTCTCACACATCACCCGGAAACCTCCAATGAAGGTCAGTATCTCTGACTGTTGATGGTAGGTGTTGTGCACTGTAGATTCCTCATTAAACACGAGGAGGAATAATTGATTTTATATTCTTGCAATTTGATGCAAAATGGTTGAATCGCAGAATTAAGTACTGATGTAAAATAAGGAATTTACAGTATTTCGAACTATTGACAACTATTGACAAGTACATAATGAACACTATACTGTACATTTTTTTGGATACAATTACCTATCTGAAAGCAAATGCATACAGTTTGCAAGTATATGTGGTCTCTGATATTTGTGGGCATCAATTTTTCGTGCATTTTATGAAAATCACAATTTAAAGGAAACTTGAAATTCTTGAACAATGATCCTATTTATCAGTATATCATAAGAAATTGCACTTCAATGAACATTTGATTGCATGGATCATCCAACAACAAAATCCATGAAAATTAGTATTTAACAAATATTGATTAAACCACGTAATATCATCTGGATTTAATGAAACAGATAGAGTGTCAGATGATGTAGAATGTATGACTTTTGCAGGTGACTTCCCGCTGGACTTTTCGTTGCCCCGGATGTCCAGAGACCCTGTCCAGTGACATAGAGCACTTCACCGAGCGACACAAGTGCATCAACTTCTTCGTCAAAGTCTATGGATACATGCCTCTCTTGTATACACAGTACAGAGTCGACTCAGTGCTATTTAAAACAAGGTTGCCTGTTGAAAAGCAAAAGTGTTTCAAGTTTATATGACAATATCAAATTAATCAAGTTCATATGGATTTTTTTGATAAAAAAATTAAAGGACCATGGATAGTACCCATAATTTTTTTTTTCAAATTTTACTTAGTAATGTGTAGGTAACCTGAGACACTCAGTTGATTCCCTTTGTATGAGTAATGATACTCAGGTGACTGTTAAGGCTTGTGGGCCTCTTGTTAAATACAAAGGTATTTCAAATGGTCTGTTGTTAAGATATAAAGCAAAATACAGAAGTCATAATTTTTTTGTTTTGTAAACAAAGCTCTTACCTTGCCTTGAATATGTTGGCAAAAGCGTAGTTTTTCTCAGATTTTTCTATCTGCAAGTTTTATAGGACTATATTTTAACAGTTTCTAGTGTTGTCACTTCTGAGATTGTTTAAAAAAAAATTTTTCTTCCACGACTTTTATGTAAATAAAAACATGGCATGAGCCTTGTTAACATATCAAAAAGTTATGAGCTCTGTATCTCACTTATACTGGTGTTAAAATTTTGACTGACCATCGAAAATACCTTTGTTAAGCATTGTAAATGTTAAAATTGGAAAAGTAACATTTGAAAAAAAAAAAGAAGACTTTTCTCCTTAAACAGTGCTAAGTTTGATTTGACTGTTGATTCCTCACAGTCAAACATTTGTGCTATTTAATTAGTGCGTATAGAAAAATGACTTTATAATGTGGAGATAAATAGAAAATAATTAATGAAATCAGAAAGTCGTTATTTGTAAGAATCAAGTACATGTATCCAGTATTAATGTCAAAACTTTGACATCAGCTTCACTGTGCCTGTACATACAGTCAAATGTGCCCCATCGGGCCATGGGTGGTATTGAAGTTATCCCTGAATAGAGGACATATTATAGCAATCAGATTTATGCGTAATAAACTTTAGTTAATTAACAAAAGAAAAATTTTATATATCTATTCTTTATGGCCAGTGAATAATGTTTAAAATTCATTTTTTTATGTTTGAATTCTTTTCTCATTAAAATTAGTGATATTAATGATTTGTGAAATTTCTAAAGAAGCAAGACTTAGTGTTCAAATATTTATGCCAATCAGTACAGTAAAACTTATTGAATCCGGATGTTGTGCATTCCGGCATGTTGTCCAAACCGGCAAACTTGTTCAGTCCCTTGACAATTTTCAATCAATTTATGCTTTAAAAGTGTTGTGCAATCCAGATCTTGTCTATTCTGTAAACTGGCCACGATGAAAAGAACCGGCTGCTTATAAATAGTGAGAATTATCTCCCGTAATCCTGCCACTTATCGATCGACCTTATGCGGGATAATTACTACTCAATTATCGATCAATTTTCCTGTTGTTGCTATTGATTTAAAGAACTGTGAATATAAATCCAAACTAGCAACTAAAAGTGGGTACACTTATACATTTTATTCTGTCAAAATGCTCCATTTTTATTATATTCTCTTGTATTTGAATAGTTATCCATTGTTCCCTGCATCAAAACAGTTTTAGCCATTAGGTAATCAACTACCTGTTGATTTGTCGCTTGGTCAGTGTTTGTTTAACAATTTCCGGTGAATCATGCACTTGTCTCGTGTCGGACTTCTCAGGTTAATCGGGTGTTTGAAAATTTATCAAATACGATGATTTGATTGAAAAAGTATTTCCATTGTACGTATTCGGTTATGCAATAATTTTTCAAATAAAAATTGAAAATGATTAACAGAAATCACGATCCAGGAGGTCTAATATATTTCAGAAGAATTTAAAATAAAGCAAGAATAGACGATCAAGACCTACTGCATTAATACTCAAATTAATTTGCAACAATATCTTCCGAACCGGATGTTGCCTAATCCGGCCAAATTTTTCAGAACCACACTCCGCCAAATTAGACAAGTTTTACTGTACCAATAGATCTGTTATTTTACACAATAGTCATATTTTAGTCTAATTACTTGACTGTATTGCATATTGCTATGTATATTGCAGTATTTAATTATATGACTGTATTGTTATATGTATGTTGCAGTATTTATTTCACTACTCACAAAATACAAATACACAAATGTATTAGAAGAATGTTATTATTACCAGGAATTAGATACATTACAAATATGAATATGATATAATTTTGCATTGATGATAGCCCATGTAGACAATTGGTGCTCTGTGCATTTTTGAATAATTTCTAATACCGGTACTTCTGTGATATATTTTTGACTGTTCTTTTATCCATTTTATTTTGTATTACTTCAAACAACATGTATTGTAATTATTTGATAGCATTGTGGGTAGAGAAAAGATCTCAAAATACCTACCAGTACATGTACCATTTATTTGAGAGTTACTCATCTGATATTTTTTTAGCTCACCTATGCTGAAAGATCAAGTGAACTTGATCGCTTTTTGTCCAGCATTCATCTTTCCATCTGTAAACTTTTAAAAACATTTTCTACTTCTTCTCCAGAACAACTTGGCCAATTTCAGCCAAACTTAGCACAAAGCATTCTTGGATGAAGGGGGTTCAAGTATGTTAAAATGAAGTGTCATGCCCTCTTTCAAAGGGAGATAATAAAGAATTGTTGTCAACTTGTTGGAATTTTTTTTTTTACATCTCCAAAAAAACCAAGCATCCTCAGATGGTGTAGATTTAAGATATTTCGGTAATATGTAGAGAAAATTTGATAATGTCTTTTTAAACAAAATCTACTCTACTAAATTGATCAGATAGTTGTACATGAAGACATTAAGCTGATTATCAGAGTTGTGGTTATTGAGCTCAGATGAGCAATGGGGCCCATGGGCCTCTTGTTATACATTGTCATTGGCATTTATACATAAACAGTTACACATACATTTCTGCTTTAACAATTATTGTCATACATTGTGCAAATACTGTATTTTTATCAATATTCATGGACATTTACTAATGTGGATGTTTTTTAGGAATCTGTTGTTTCTAGGATACATTAATTTGTGAAGTCTGTTTACATTTTCCCGGGCCTGCTTTTTTTATTTTTCAGTGAACATTTGATTTGTTTTTCCAAACAATGAAATTCATTAGGAAAGTTATTTGAACGAGATCACTGGTAGTTTTGTTTACACCATAAGAACTTTTGTTTGAGGGTATAAGCAAAAAGTAACAGTTCTTACCTCATGAGGAGATGTCAAAATGACTTGTCAAAATTCCCTCCAATTACTGTTATGAATTGCAATGTGGAATATATTTTAAGGGATCATAGTAAGGGCCAGTTTTCAGAATTGAGGCTTTTTCCAGTAGTTTAGGTAAAGTTTACTTGAATATTTCTGAAATAGCGATAACTCGCACCGGGGTGTGATAATGAACTCTCTCCCTGTTTGTATAGTTTTTCTTCTGTTTGTCTGTTAAGTTATGGACATTGTATATGATTGAGGTTGAGGTATCGGGATTGACCCTGGGACATCTGTTTGAACTGAACACCTGGATTATGGAAATCCACTCTTAATTAGAGACCTAGTAAGCAGTTTTTGAGATAATGCATACAGGGAAATATTCGCCCCCGTTTTATTTTTGCCCCTTTCGCCTTCTTTGTCAGTGAGCGAATTAAAGACTGGGCGAATTCTTTCAAACGTCTCATATTATCTCTCTTTAAATACGACTGTGTCTGGGCAAATTCAATACGGGGTGAAAATTACAAGGGGCAAAAATAACTCTGTATACAGTATTCTGAAGGACAAACAAAAGAGAGAAGGAATTGTCCAATGAGGAGTGGAAATAAACATTCTCATGTAAAGGATGCCTTCTGCTAGCTTAAATATATATTTAAGAGCTGTTTTCAGACATATTTTAATGTTGTTTGCAGGGTCAAATTCCATTCATGTAATTGAAATAGCTTCATGTTGTCATATTTCATATCTTGGTTTGAAATAATGTTAACTTATTCACTACATTTTTATATTTATGTACAGAACATATTATTACATATTTTGAGTTCAATTAAAGGTTGCAAATATTCTTTCATTGTTCAATGTGATTTATAGATTAGATATTACCATTTTTGGTTCAGTGACACATATGGTTACTTTCTAGTATGAAAATTAAAGGATCACCCTTTGAATGGTCCAGGGCAGATAGTGCCAGATGTTAACAAGCAGGCATATATCCAGAAATATTTCAAAAGGGGTGGGGGTGAGGGGAAATTTTTTTGCATGGCATGAAGTACATCATACTCTCAAGCCACGGTCTGGAGTCCATGTTGGTGGGAGAGGATTGTACATGTTGGGCATATTTGCGATGCTGGAAGTACATTTACGCTTGCAGGATCTTTTTTTCAGGGGGAAGGGGGACGGTTGCTTAGAGGCCCCAAGTATGATTAGGGGGTCCAGAGGGCAAAACCTTTAGAAGTTTTTAAAGGACTATACATGTATATGGTTTGAGCCTAAAATAGCCCCCTTAAATGAACATCATCATTTTACTTTATTCTTTCTTTATACATATATACATTTTAAGTTATTTTTATAATTTACATTTTGATTTAAATGCCCACAATTTAAAAATATGACATCATAAAGTTTACCTTTTCCCCCATTTTTGCATTTTTAGCATTAAACGGCTTGTTTTGAAGCAGTTTTTCTTTAAGAAAACATTGAGCGATTGCTTGAACGAACAAAATATTTTCACCAAAGATGTATCTATCCAGTGTTTATAAGTGACAAAAAGTTCGTTCTTGTTCAAAGCGTTGCTTTATATTTCCCATTCCAAAATAGATTAGAAAAATGTCAAATGTTGACTGATTTGGTTGAATTATAAAAATAGCGTCACTTCTGACGTCATATGCTGCCAGTGAGTTCAAATAAATCAAATAAATAGGCCAAAAATATATTTCATATCAACTCTTCTGAAAAATAACACATCAATTTAATGTACCTGAAACACTTTAAAAAAATTGCGAATTATGGGGGCCGAAGAGATTTTAAAGAGTAAAACGAAACCGTGAAATTAGCCTCAGTATTGGTGATCCTGTTGATGTAATAATGTTGAATAAATTTGCATTATTTTGAAGAAAAAAAATCTCTATAGAAAAAATGCAGTTAATTACGGGTTTCTAGTTTTAAAAAAAGTTAAAAGATAGTTTTTTAAACCGTGCAAAGGTTAATACTTTGTCAACTTTATCTATTATTCTATCTAAAACGAATAGGATCGAGTTTTACAATTTATATTTTTGAAATATTAAAAAAATGTATACAATAATAACATTTTAAAAGAGTGGTATAATGTTCTCTCGCCAACATTGAAATCGTAATGTGTTTGATACTATCAAAAGACTATCTCTATTCTTTGAATGTTTTTTTTAAGTACAAACGTATTACTAGACTACATAATTTTGAAGAAATTTAAACCTGTGGAATAACGCATCATCACAAAATGGCTGACCTCTGGTCGAAACGACATTTCCTTTTACTGAAAGGATTTCATCGACATTAACATGTAACTTGCTCCATAGCCGAGTGGATAAAGTGTCGGGCTTGTGATCCGTATATTCTGAGTTCGAATCCCACAGGGGATTTTGTTGTTACTGAATTAAATTTTTTAAATATTCATTTTTTATCCTCAAACTGCAAATTTTTCGCTTATTTAACATATGTACAGTTTATTAATCATTATATCTTTCCTAATCAAATAATTGACTGTTAATTTGAGTGACTTTTTCCATGTGAGTTATTCCACCTTAAGGCTTTTTTTTTTAAAGGAAGAGGAGTCGAAGATGATACTATTATGCAGGAAACTTATAGTATTCTTTTGAAAAAAAAAATAGAGCTATAGTTCTTAAACAGAAGGTTTGGATACTAGTTTAAACATTGCGATATTATTTTTTTTAACACAAATCACAGTTCTTGCAAGATATCTAAAAAGAAAGCCGACCTCTTGAATACTGACATCACAAGCTATGGGTTCACGGCAAACCCCGAAGTGTAGTTGAGTATCGCCCTGTGTTTTCAATCTTCGTGGATTAATCAAAAATAAGTTTCTAGGATACGTATAATTCATGGGCAGTGATCCTATTGATACAATGGTTATTAGATACTACACTGTAGTATTGCACATCAATGAACATTAAATTTCGTGGATCAATTGCAATCATTCATAAAACCATCAAAATATGCCCGAAAATTGGCATTTGGAATTTCAATTCATTTTACCCATAAGTACTTTTGTGTTGTTTGTTAAAATATTCAAAACTGAATATAGTTAGAAATTATGCTTTTGCAAACTTGTTTTATAAAATCATAAAATAGATTGCACTCCTGAACCTTCGGACTAATAAACCTTTGGATTAGTGGGCATCTGGACTACATGGCACTCGTAAGGTGTACTATACAAATATAAACGGATTTAGAGTTCATAAAACCACGCATTTGTTAAAACAAAATATTTATATAAAATCATTATTAATTATATAATTATTAAATGAAACAGCATAGTAAATGTCACTCGGTATTAAACTTAGTGTGGTCCCCTGAATAGACAGATGCGTGATATGTATTAATAATATTTCTACCGAATGGAGGTCAATATCGAATGGGCACACCCTTATTTGAATTCAAATTTCAAATGATAATTAAATTCTACCTATCTATAGTAGATTCAGGAAAGTTCTGCTGTTTTGTATAGAGTTCGTCTTTTATTAGAATAATCTGTGTTTTCTTAGCCCCACACTTCACAACCATAAAATAAGATTGGGATAATAATACTATTAAACAGATCAAATTGACAGTCGATTGGTAAATCAAAATATCTTATTTTTCTAAATACTCCATACAAATCTTTTGAGGCTTGCTCAGTTAAATGTTTTGTCGTACTTTTAAAAGATCCACTACGAGACATAATAACACCAAGATATTTGAACTCATTCACAACTTCAAGAGAGGCACATCTCTGTATAAAAAAAAATATCTTGTAATACGACCTTTTGAATAAATTAATACTTTAGCCTTTTTCAATGTTTACATGAAGTTTTCACAGATCACAAAATTTACGATGAGCGGACTTCATTTGTCTCATATCTTGGGACTCTCTCTCTCTCTCTCTCTCTCTCTCTCTCTCTCTCTCTCCTCTCTCTCTCTCTCTCTCTCTCTCTCTCTCTCATATGCATCCAATTTGGCAACGGTCCTTTAACGTTCTAAATTTTCAATAAGCAATCATACATCTTTAAGCGGACCCAATAAAGGGTCAGTCCCTAAAATATCTCAAGAACGGTACACTATATCAAAACACTTGCTGAACAAAACCTGTTTGAAATTTCATATAGCTCTTTTATTTATACTGAGAAATATTTTGTTACAGTAGCAAAAATCACAAGCACCTGGCTTTATATATTTTTTCTCATAAAAAAATATATATATCCTATGTGTTATGTAATACGATTTTTTGGACAACCAAATCATGAATCTCTCTCTCTCTCTCTCTCTCCTCTCTCTCTCTCTCTCTCTCTCTCTCTCTCTCCATTTTACATTTTAAATATAAATTAAAACAAATTCCTGATTTAAAACATAGAAAATTAGTTGACTGTTTGATTGGTTGTCCTTTGAATTTCAAATTTTTATAGCGCTAAGCATAGCCAAGCGCTTTATTGTCGTTAGACTTCTACTTCCGGTACATCAAATAACCGCCCCCTATGAGCAGAAATATACATCATTTAAACTGGTTAGGGAACCATTTTCAGGGGTTTACGCACATATTGCACAGCCGGGCTATTGTGAATATATTGTACGGGCTATTGTGAATCTAAGGCACGGTGCTTACGTACATCATTGCAGGGGCTGCCACGCAGTGATGAGGAAATATAGTGCCTATACAGAAGCTGAAATATAAAAAATCAAATCGATTCTTTCTAACTAAGCTTGCACAAAGTAAAATTCCTTTAGAACCAAGCTAGGTTAGCGCTTTTCAGTACTATCAGTACTTTGATTCTTTTTGTTTTTCCCATCTCTCTTACTTTCTTTCTCCTTTGTTGTCTCTCTCCTCTCTCTGCCTCTCTCTCTCTCTTTTCATTGTCTCTCTCTCTTTCCCTTTCTGACTCTCTCTCTTTCTTTGTCATATCTTCCTCTCTTTCTCTCTTTCTTCTTTTTTCTTTCTCGCTTTCTTTTTCTCTCTCTCCTTATTTTTTTCTGTCCATGAAGGTATCTTACCCCCCTATCGTCTGTACATCTTTCTTTAACAAACAAATTTGGGAAGGGTGAACATCAAATAATTTCAATTCATAATTCAAATTTGACACTTGCTAGCGCGGGTTAAGTATTTTTTCTGCAATGTCGCTACCTTCATGATCACATCCCGAATGAATCATGCACCAAAGAAAGTATTTTATTGTTCAAATAAAAAAAGCTGGGAAAGAATGAAATTTCTACACCAGAAGCCATTTCTCCATCAAAAAATTAAATATAACCCCCCCCCCCCAACCCCCCCCCCCCCCCCCCCCCCCCCCCCCGTTCGGAAATTTCTGGATCTGCCTATAGCTTAATTAGTTACTAATTATATATAATAACGGCAAAACTGTATTATCATTTAAAAGATCTCCTTTAATCTCATGCTGAGAAAGAATTAATGAAAATTCTACAGCAGAAACCAAAAAGATTATTAATATTCGACAGAATGATCACTTTTTTCAAATAAGGGGTAAAGGAAAAATAATAGTGAGTGATCTGTGATTTGAACCGAGAAACACAGAATTTACGATCCAGTGCTCAACCACGGGGCTATCTACGCTATTGCTATTAGTGTGCAATTTTTATAATAAAGGTATATGTAAATCACAGTTCATGGCCTTCATTGTCATCGACTGATATTAACTCACCTCACAGTCAATTTCACCGACCACGTGACCAATAATTGAAGCGCCCATTGACCCGGTGAAGGTGACAATTGCAAAGTCGCAGAGGTTCCCGCCGAAGAAATTCCTCATTGTTTTCAAACTTTGTACAACAGGTATGCATAAATGTTATAACTAATTCTTTCTCTAATATTATTGATATATGTAATGTTTTTTATTTGTTTTAATAAATGAGAAGCACATCTTATATGCAGCTAATGAAATTAAATTAACAATGTTAAATTTGCCACCACCCCCTTAAAAAATCGGCCTTGTCTGACATTAGTATGGAAAGATGGAAATAGTGTTCCCGTATTCAGGGGCGTCGGAAGGTATTACATATTGAGGCGGCGAATTCGATAAGGTCTGTCGGGGGGGGGGGGGGGGGGGGGGGGGGGGGGGGGGGGGCTAAATTTTGATTGAAATTTACGATAATCAACGGTATCTTACCTATGCTACTATATAAAAATAATGGACCCGGCTTTTGTGCTTCAATACCGGTGAATCGAAAAAACATCATTGTCTTTTGTTTTTGTTTAATTTTTCCAATTGGAACCTTTTTTAAAGCGTTATATATCAAATATCGGCAAAAAGGCCTCAAAACATCAGAATTTGAATTGAATAAATTTCTACTCTGTAATCGCCAAGACACTTAAAATTCTCGGGCGTATCCGACAAGCGAAATAAAACGTGTTTTTCCAAGCTCTGCTCCAGAAAGGCCCGAGAAGTTGCAAATTGGGTCTGAGCTTCCGCTTCACATATAATTTCAGTAAAATAGGCAGATCCACTTTTACGGTTATAAGATGTGTACAAGTTTCACAAAACCAGTGGGTTACAGGTGCGCATGCCCGAGAAAATGCACTTATTTTTATTTTTTTTATTTTTTTGGGATGCGCACGAAGTGGGCAGTGTCACTAGTGATTGATGGTGGCCGCAATCTGGTAGAAGTAGAAGTCCCTATTCGAGTGACGTCATCACTGATAGTAACTGCTCCAAGTTATATTATATGTATGTAGGTAAAGAACACACGCAGCGTTCCTCAGTTTTTAGATAATTTTCCTTGATAAATTATTTCTTCATTTGCATTCAAGTTAAACCAATTAATGTTAAAAATTCCAGGGTGCATTACCAGGCTATTTTTGGAGTTATAATATTTTGAACTTTTCGTTTAATAGCAAGCAAAATGCAATTGAATGCTTACCAATAAAGTCATAGTATATATTTTCAATTGTAACTATATCCAAATTAATCGAAAAATATACAACATGACAATATAATTTTGGAATTACGTAAACAATGAGGAGATAGGGAAAAAATAGAGAATAATGAAAGATAGGTCGCGTCTATCCTTAAATTCACTCCTTCATTAACAGAATTGTATGACCTTGAGTTAATAATATTGCCTTATAGTAGCATTATATATTGAACTAATTATGTGTAATTTTCTGCATGTTAGAAGGTTTTGTTAACTATTGTATTAATGGATGATTTCTTCTAAAAATGTACTTGTTATGCCTTCAAAAAAGTTAATTTCATTTTTAAAAAAATGAACTATTACAAGCTGGGGAAATTGCAAGATCCACCAATACGCTTCCAATGGGTTGACATGCTTTCATTTTGTTTTCTTCCTTCACTTCCGGTTTTAACTAAATCTAGTAAGGCGATCATGAGACAATTCGATTTTTAATAACTTCTTTGTATAAAATCAAATAAATCAAAAAGCTATACAGAACTTTCTAATTTTCTTTTATTAAGTTGGCTCATTATTCCTATAAAATTAAAGGCATATTTAAAAAATACTTTGTCACTACTTTACTGCAGTACAAATCGTCAAATGGAACAGCATACATGCAGTCTAAGGTACCAAAAAAAATATTCATTAAAAAAATTGATATGTCCCATGGCTTTCACATTGAAAAAAAATGTGTCCCATGCTTTAGGCTTAAAAAAAGGTTACTGTGAGATTAAATTGTCAAAAAATCACCCCCCCCCCCCCCAGCTCTCCAATTACCTCCATTAACATTACATGTAGGATATGTAAATGTACATTTGGTCTTCAAATAACATCTGCTATGATAACAACTTTTTGAAATGAACAAGAAACAACATATCTTGACCTTTTTTTGTATATATGAATCAAAAATGTAGAAAAACATGTAAAATTTGATAAATTTACATGAAATTCTTGTCTGTCTCCATGCAGCTACCTGAGTGTGTTTGAAATTTTATTTTAATTTAAGGCAGGTATCACACTTGTAGGTCTTACTGTTTGAGCAGGGTTTAAAAGGTGACTAAAAACTGGAATAGATAAGATATTCACTAAATATGATTGTTAGCTTCCTTTTTCATGGAAACAAGAAATCACATGCAGGACAGCATGGCTATTTGTGAATAAAAATGCTACAAATCATCCAATTTACCAAAAAGAGCAATTCTTTGCATCAGTGATAATTGTTTTCAAATATGTGTGAGAATTGACTCAAGGTAATTGACATAAGATTCATAATATTAGGTAAAATATTTCAAAGTAATGCTTTTTATGAAAATCAAAAGATGGGGGGGGGGGGGGGGGGGGGGGGGGGGTATACATGTAAGGGTATTTCTAAGTGATGTGATGTTTTTATCATGACAAAATCACGTAGATGTATTATGTATTATTGAATAAGGTTTCTTATTAAAGGAGGTTGAACAACAATTGACCTCTAAAAGATTAAGTAACTATGTTTTACTGAAGGAGAGTCCTACGAATCTGTGTTAAACAGGGGAAAGTGGAAATGGTGGGTTCACTTAAATGACCATATTTTTCTTAAACCTCAATGGAACTGGCAATATGAGGCATACTTTTTCTCAGAATTGAATAAGCTTTCCGATTGTAAGACAAAAATGTCTTTTCATGGAATGTTAGTGTAAGTTAAAGGGGTAGCAAAATTAATGTACAGTTCTATATACCGGTACATGGAAAGTAACTCACTCTTGAAGATTTTTTTTGTTTTTGTATTTAAAAATTGAAGTATGTTTAAAAAATAATAAATGTTTTT
>CM065926.1:27092953-27314904 GCA_033439105.1 Magallana nippona
TGTATCAAAGAATAAGTCCTCAGCACCGCCCCATGCTTGTTCGTAAGAGGCGACTAAATGGGGAACATGGTGTTTTGAATTTTGTCTCATGTCTTAAATTATATTCATGTTTCTAATCTATTCTTAATATCTACTTACCGGTGAATACTGGATTCCACGTCTGTGGCAGCGTCTGGAGCATCTGGATATTACGCCGACAGGATGAAGTCCCAGAAGAGCAGCAGCCATGGGTTGAAGTCGACGCTGATCAACATCGCCATCCTCAACGTTGGATTCCAGCTATTTTTGGTCAGTATGTTTTTCTTTATATTATTTCTTCCCCTCCCCCTCCCCCCCCCCCCCCCCCCCCCCCCCCCGCCCCCCCCCCCCCCCCCCCCCCTCCAGCCCCCCTCCCACCCTCATCCCATCTCTGTTAGGGAATTCTATTCACGAGCCTCTGGTAAGTGAAATAGAATTTAGGTTAGGGCTAGTAGTAATCATCCTGTGGACTTGGTTTAAATTTTATGTTCTAACCTATTCTCAATTTCTACTTTCCGGTATATATTTCTGGAGCGTTACCTTGTCAACGGTTGAAATGTGTGCAACTTAAATGTGAAATAGTAAGGGATCAGCAGCAGCAGCAGCAGCCTGATTCCAACAACTTTTTGAGAGTGTGACTGTTCCAAGTGGCAATAATTTTAGCATCTGAATTAAATGATGACAGTAATGTTAAGGGAGCCATTGTGACTTGGCAACAGTCGACGCGGATCAACATCGCCTTCCTGGACGGTATCATCATCAGCAGCAGCAACTTTTGTGTGACTGTTCCAAGTGGCAATAATTTTAGCATCTGAATTAAATGATGACAGTAATGTTAAGGGAGCCATCGTGACTTGGCAACAGTAGTGGTTGCGCAGCATTTGAATATGAAGCCGTCAGGTTGAAGTCTAAGAAGAGCTAAGAAGAGCAGCAGCCATGGGTTGATTCCCGCAAATCAACATCGCCATCCTGGACGTTGGATTCCAGCTACCCCACCCCTGAGGACTGGGGTGTGTATCAAAGAATAAGTCCTCAGCACCACCCCATGCTTGTTCGTAAGAGGCGACTAAATGGGGAACATGGTGTTTTGAATTTTGTCTCATGTCTTAAATTATATTCATGTTTCTAATCTATTCTTAATATCTACTTACCGGTGAATACTGGATTCCACGTCTGTGGCAGCGTCTGGAGCATCTGGATATTACGCCGACAGGATGAAGTCCCAGAAGAGCAGCAGCCATAGGTTGAAGTCGACGCTGATCAACATCGCCATCCTCAACGTTGGATTCCAGCTATTTTTGGTCAGTATGTTTTTCTTTATATTATTTCCCCCCCCTCCCCCTCCCCCTCCCCAGCCCCCCTCCCACCCTCATCCCATCTCTGTTAGGGAATTCTATTCACGAGCCTCTGGTAAGTGAAATAGAATTTAGGTTAGGGCTAGTAGTAATCATCCCGTGGACTTGGTTTAAATTTTATGTTCTAACCTATTCTCAATTTCTACTTTCCGGTATATATTTCTGGAGCGTTACCTTGTCAACAGTTGAAATGTGTGCAACTTAAATGTGAAATAGTAAGGGATCAGCAGCAGCAGCAGCAGCCTGATTCCAACAACTTTTTGAGAGTGTGACTGTTCCAAGTGGCAATAATTTTAGCATCTGAATTAAATGATGACAGTAATGTTAAGGGAGCCATTGTGACTTGGCAACAGTCGACGCGGATCAACATCGCCTTCCTGGACGGTATCATCATCAGCAGCAGCAACTTTTGTGTGACTGTTCCAAGTGGCAATAATTATAGCATCTGAATTAAATGATGACAGTAATGTTAAGGGAGCCATCGTGACTTGGCAACAGTAGTGGTTGCGCAGCATTTGAATATGAAGCCGTCAGGTTGAAGTCTAAGAAGAGCTAAGAAGAGCAGCAGCCATGGGTTGATTCCCGCAAATCAACATCGCCATCCTGGACGTTGGATTCCAGCTACCCCACCCCTGAGGACTGGGGTGTGTATCAAAGAATAAGTCCTCAGCACCACCCCATGCTTGTTCGTAAGAGGCGACTAAATGGGGAACATGGTGTTTTGAATTTTGTCTCATGTCTTAAATTATATTCATGTTTCTAATCTATTCTTAATATCTACTTACCGGTGAATACTGGATTCCACGTCTGTGGCAGCGTCTGGAGCATCTGGATATTACGCCGACAGGATGAAGTCCCAGAAGAGCAGCAGCCATAGGTTGAAGTCGACGCTGATCAACATCGCCATCCTCAACGTTGGATTCCAGCTATTTTTGGTCAGTATGTTTTTCTTTATATTATTTCCCCCCCTCCCCCTCCCCCTCCCCAGCCCCCCTCCCACCCTCATCCCATCTCTGTTAGGGAATTCTATTCACGAGCCTCTGGTAAGTGAAATAGAATTTAGGTTAGGGCTAGTAGTAATCATCCTGTGGACTTGGTTTAAATTTTATGTTCTAATCTATTCTCAATTTCTACTTTCCGGTAAATATTTCTGGAGCGTTACCTTGTCAACAGTTGAAATGTGTGCAACTTAAATGTGAAATGGTAAGGGATCAGCAGCAGCAGCCTGATTCCAACAACATTCTGAGAGTGTGACTGTACCAAGTGGCAATAATTTTAGCATCTGAATTAAATGATGACAGTAATGTTAAGGGAGCCATTGTGACTTGGCAACAGTCGAAGCGGATCAACATCGCCTTCCTGGACGGTATTACATCAACAGCAGCCATGGGTTGAATCTACGCTGAGCAACACCGCCATCCTCAACGTTGGATTCCAGCTATTTTTGGTCAGTATGTCTTTCTTTATATTATTTCCCCTCCCCCTCTCCCTGCCCCACCCCCGCCCACCCGCCCCCTGCCCCCCCCCCCCCCCCCCCCCCCCCGCCCCGTCCCCACCTGCCCCCTGCCCTTCCCTGCCTCGTCCTGCCCATCACCTCCCACCCTGCCCTGCCCTGCCCTGCCCTGCCCCGCCTCGCCCTGCCCTCCCCCTTAAACTTAGTTTAAATTTCATGTTCTAACCTATTCTTAATTTCTACTTTCCGGTAAATATTTCTGGAGCGTTACCTTGTCAACAATTGAAATGTTTGCAACCTAAATGTGAAATGGTAAAGGATCAGCAGCAGCAGCAGCAGCCTGATTCCAATCTCAACAGGGGTCAAATGATGTTATGCAGCATCCACACATAAACGGGGCCAACAATGAACTACTGCATCCAAAGGATGTCAACATAAAGAGTTGGAGGAGGATAAACATAAAGGGGGGCCAACGCTGGACTACTGCATTCAAAGGATGTTAACTCAAAGAGTTGGAGGAGGGCAATGATAGACTATACTACATCCAACACAGAGAGCAACCATGGACTTCTGCATTCAGAGGATGTTAACTCAAAGAGTTGGAGAGCACTCAAGATGAAAATTAACTTACAGTGGAGAAATAATACATTAAAAGATTTGTGTGACAAGTGGATGTGTAACCATTACTTGATTATGAGTGTACTTAATTGTTTACAATAAAATGATTTGTTGATACCATATATCTGAAAAAAAAAAATTGTTGCACCAGTAATTTTGTTATGATTTAAAAATATTTTAATAGTAATTAATTTCTGCGTACACAGAATTTCATTGCAAAATAATCAGATGTATGGTATCATGGTAATTGTGTTTTAATTTTTGCCATGCTTTGTTTTGGTTGTAGGTTGCCCCCACAAGCATTTGTTTGACAAATTGTTCTTACAAATTCTTTTTGCATTCAAAGTCTTGTGGAGGTTGTTATTTCTTCTGATGAGACTGTGAGTTGGTCATGGTGAGTAACCTATTTTGATTCATTGAAAATATCTAGCAATACATATTTATTAAATAGACATTTAAAATGATTCAATACTTTTCAAAACCTGCAGTAATTCCATCAAATCCTCTGCCTTGCAAAAATATAGGAAACATTTCATTTTTATGGGGACCCAGGGGGAGAAGCCTCCGGAAGCTCTTGGATTCTGGAGATTTTGTAGGGTATTACTAAAAATAAAGTCTTCAAGTTTAGACTTTTGTGATATTTCTTCTTGTGATTTTATTATATTCAATTTTTAAAGGTTTATAGATTTAAGACCTGCAGTAATCCCATCAAAACACTCTGCCATGCAGAAATATAATGAAGAAACATTTCCTTTTAATTTTTTTAGGTCACCTGAGTCACTCAGGTGACCTAATGCAATTGGTCTTCATCCGTCGTCGTGCGCTGTGTGTTAACAATTTCACATTTTTAATTTCTTCTTGAAAACTACAAGGCCAATTGTTACCATTTTTGGTATGAAGTATCTCTATGGTAAGAGAAATCTAAATTGTGAAATTCATGGCTCTACCATCTCCGGTGCACCGTGGGCAGGACCAAATATGCAAAAAAAGCAAAATTTTCAAAAATCTTCTTCTCTACTCCCACACATGTGAGAAAAAAACTGAATACATGGTTATGATGTCCATGAAGCCCTCTATCAAAATTGTGAAATTCATGGCCGCTGGGTCAGGGGTTCAGGCCGTAGGGTGGGGCCAATATGGCCATATAGTAAAAATCTATTAAATCTTAGAAAATCTTTTTCTCTACTCCCATATGTATTTGTTAAAAACTAAATGCATGGTTATGATGTCCATGAAGTCTTTTAACTAAATTATGAAATTCATGACCCCTGGGTCAGGGGTTCAGGCCCTAGGGCGGGGCCAATATAGCCATATAGTGAAAATTTTTAAAATCTAGACAATCTTCTTCTTCACTCCCACACATGTGGGAAAAAAACTGAATGCATGGTTATGATGTCAATAACTTTCTCTACCTAAATTGTGTAATTCATGACCCCTGAGTCAGGGGTTCAGGCCATAGGAGGGGGGGGGAGCAATATGGCCATATAGTGTTAATGCATATAATGTTTGAAAATCTTCTTCTCTACTCCCACATATGTGAGGAAAAAACTGAATGCACGGTTATGATGTCCATGAAGCCCTCTACCAAAATTGTGAAAGTCATGGCCCCTGAGTCAGGGGTTCAGGCCATAGGGTGGGGCCAATAAGGCCATATAATAAAAATGTATTAAATCGTAGAAAATCTTCCTCTCTACTCCCATATATACATGTATTTGTTAAATGATAAATGCATGGTTATGATGTCCATAAAGTCTTCTACCTAAATTGTGAAATTCATGACCCCTGGGTCAGGGGTTCAGGCCCTAGGGCAGTTAATGGAGTTGTCTTCCCTTGCTTCTTCATAATGGAGTTATCTTCCCTTGCTTCTTCATAATGGAGTTATCTTCATTTGCTTCGATCTTCATATTTAGTAATTAATCATTGAATATAATGTAATTAAGAAGTTGTATGATCAAAAGAGTTACTCAAGTTTTTTATCATTTGAAACAAAAACAGTTTTTTAACTTTTAAATAAACAAATAGACTTGTTATTAGTAAAGTAAATGATTTTGGTATAAATACCAGATGGTGATCAAATGTCAATGAAGGTTGAATATTCAAAAGCATTATAGCTTTTAAAGATGGGTTTTGGGCTTTTTTTAGCTCACCTGAGCTGAAAGCTCAAGGGAGCTTTTCTGATCACTTTTTGTCCGGTGTCCGTCTGTCTGTCTGTTTGTCTGTCCGTCCGTCCGTGTGTAAACTTTTTACATTTTCCACTTCTTCTCCAGAACCACTGGGCCATTTTCAACCAAACTTGGCACAAAGTATCATTGAGTGAAGGGGATTCAAGTTTGTTAAAATGAAGGACCACGTCCTCTTTCAAGGGGAGATAATTAGGAATTATTGAAAATATGTTGGTATATTTCAAAAATCTTCTTCTCAAAAACCATTTAGCCAGAAAAGCTTAAACTTGTGTGGAAGTATCCTCAGGTAGTGTAGATTCAAGTTTATTCAAATCATGATCCCCGGGGGTAGGATGGGGCCACAATGGGGGGTCCAATTTTTACATAAGAATATGTAAAGAAAATTTTTAAAAAATCTTCTTCTCAAAAACCATTTGATAAGAAAAGCTTGTGTAGAAGCATCCTCAGGTAGACTAGTGTAGATTCAAGTTTGTTCAAATCATGATCCCCGGGGGTAGGGTGGGGCTACAATGGGGGTCCAATTTTTACATAGGAATATATAGAGTAAATCTTTAAAAATCTTCTTCTCAAAAACTATTTAACCAGAAAAGCTGAAACTTGTTTAGAAGCATCCTCAGGTGGTGTAGATTCAAGTTTGTTCAAATCATCATCCCTGGGGGTAGGGTTGGATTACAATTGGGGGTCGAATTTTTACATAGGAATATAAAGAAAAGCATCTTTGAAAATCTTCTTAAAAAACCAATTGGCCAAAAAAGCCCAGGTACTTGTGTGGAAGCTTCCTCTGGTAGGATAGATTCAAGTTTGTTCAACTTATAATCTCCGGGGGTAGGGTGGGGCCAGGCCACAATGGGGGGGGGGGGGGGGGGGTCCAATTTTAAATAGGAATATATAGAGAACAATCATTAAAAATCATCTTCTCCAAAACCAATCAGCCAATAAAGCTGTAAATTTAGTAAAAGCAACCTCATATAGTGTTGATTCAAGTTTGTTCAAATCACGATCTTCGTGGATAGGGTGGGGCCACAATGCGGGGGGGGGGGGGGGGGGGGGGGGGGGGGTGAAGTGTTTACATAGGTATATAAAGAGAGAAAAAGAATAAATCTTTAAAAAACCATTGGCATAGAAAAGCTGTTACTTTAATGAAAGTAACCTCAGATAGTGCTGATTAAAGTTTGTCAAAATCATGATCTTTAGGGGTAGAGTTGGGCCACATTAAGGTTTCCCATTTTACATAGGAAAAAATTTGAATTATTTTCAAAACTCAAATGTTATGATATATGTTTACTTATTACTCATATGCAAGCATGTTGACATATTGTTGATTCTTAATTGTTTAGACTGTGGCCCCTTGACAATTCTTGGGCCCACAAGGGGTTGATGTTCAAAGTTTGATGAAGTTTTATATGTTTAAGATCTTCTTGAGAACTGGAATGATCAATATGTGATATGGTATCATCCTGCTACAAAAGAGGCTTAATTTTTAACATGAGAATACCTGGAGAAAATTTGAAAATCTTTTTATACAGGGTCTGTTCTACTACATTGACCAGATATTTTGTATATTACCTCATCAAGCTGATTTAATTATGGCTATTGTTGTTCAGGTGAGCGATGTGGCCCATGGGCCTTTTGTTTTAATTTTCTCTGCCCCTGGGGATGGGGGATGGGAGGTTGTTTTAAATAAAACATGTATACTAGCCACCTTCTTTTAGTTTATCTATGAAAACATATACACATAAAACCTATCTTGAAAGTTAACAAATATGGGAAAATTATTTCTATCAGAACCTTTTACCTTTTCAATATCAGGTCATGCACTCTATTATGATCTTTAAGTTTTTTTGCAAAAACTATAGGTTTCATAGTCCTTTTTGAAAGATTTCAGGCAGGGAGGTGGTCGTCATTACAATATTATAATTTTTCTACTCCAGAATGAAACTTAATTAAATGCATATATCAGACTCCTCGACAAGTTTGTGTATGGGCTATGGTACTCAGGTGACCGTTAAAGCCTATTGGCCTCTTGTTTATACAAATGGCTGTAAATTACCATATTCAGTTAAAAAAATCAAGTTCAATGGGACGAGGTAAATGAAGTTTTAAGATAAGTGGGTGTCTCAAGCGTCCAAGTATAAGAGATACTATTGTGTCCCATTACCGCCATTCAGCTTCATTGTGAAATTCATCCGAGAACTCAGCATTGTGAAAAATGATCCAGCTTTCCAAACTGAAGGATCTCTGACATTAACAACAGAGAAAAGAACTAACAAAACAAAACGAACTTTTCCTGTTCACAGTCGTAAAACTGAACTAACAACAGATGATGGAATCAAACAAGAATGACAACCAAGATGTCCTATTCGCCAACCATTCGTTAAATAATTGTAGATCCTTCCGAGCTAAACCTTTACAAGAGAGGAAAGATCTCTTACGAGAAATGGATTTCTGTTATAAATGCTGTGAATCCAAACATTTATCAAAAAATTGTACAGCAACCATAAAATGTGAACTTAATGTGGAAGCTCTCGTCATTCTACAGCTATGCATATTGATCAGAGAAATTCTGAACCTAAAGTTAGTGGGATAAAGAACACAGTCATGCAAACAATAACCCTGGATTCGCTGACGGTGGGGAGAAAACTGTGAGAAAAACAGAAGTTTAATGTCGATCATGCGCAAATGTCCTTCCTGTTCGTGTATATCATTAGGGCAATTGTGAGCACGCTATTGAGGTGTATGCATTCATAGACGAACAGAGCAATCGAACACTCGTTAGATCCCAATCATTAGACTTTTTCAATATTCAGAGTAAATCAGAATCCTACATGCTGTTTTCATGCAGCGGACAATCTACTTGTAGCGGAAGAAGAGTCAATGGATTAGTAGAAGCCCTCGATGGAAGCTGTCAATTCACCCTCCCAACATTCATTGAATGTGATGAAATTCCTGACAACAGAGGTGAGATACCAACCCCAGAGGTAGCAGAAAAATATTTCCATCTATGGGACATAGCCGATCACCTGATGCCACTAGATTCAGGAATCAACATTCTTCTTTGGATTGGACGTGACCTTGGTGATGCTCATCACGTACTTGAGCAACGCATTGGACCTCCTAATGCTCCATACGCTCAGAAACTTCATCTTGGATGCGCTATTGTAGGAGAAGTTTGTGTTAGAAGAACTCACAGACCAGATGTTGTAGTGGCAAACAAAGTTGCAGTTATGTCTGATGGAAGATTTACTACCTTATCTTACCCCTTGTCCAAACAATTACCATTGCCAAGGAGAACCTACCGAGACAGATACAGTGTGATGGAGTCTTCTAACATCCAAACAGAAATGAACCAATCGGACAGAACATTTTCCAGACATCTCATGATGATGACAAGCCAGGACTGTCTGTGGAAGATAAAGAATTTCTAGCAATTATGGATAAGGAATATTGTCGTGACAAAAGCGGACAGTGGGTTGCACCATTATCGTTCCGAGAACCTTGACGCAAACTTCCAGATAATAGACAACAAGCACTAAGAAGAGCCATCATTTTAGATGCTAACCTTAGAGAGAACCCAGTCAAGTGTGAACACGCAGTAACTTTTATGAAGCGCATTCTGAATGCAGGACATGCAGAACTAGCACCACCACTAAAGGAAGATGAAGAGTTCTGGTTCTTACCAATCTTCAGCATAAACCATCAGAAGAAACCTGATCAAGTCAGAATGGTGTTTAACTCCTCAGCTCAGTGTAATCGATTGCCTTTGAACAACGTGTTACTATCTGGCCCTGAGCTGACGAACAGTCTACTGGATGTTTTGATGCGATTCAGACTTGACAACATTGGAGTTATGGCCGATATTCAGCAAATGTTTCTCTGTTTTAAAGTGCGAGAAGATCACAGTGATATATAGCTGTGTGACTTGCAGAAAAATGAGGAGAAAACCAGAACATCAATTCATGGCTGACTTACCTGAATATCGATTAACCTCCTTGAGACCTCCGTTCTCAAGTTTTGGAGTGGATACCTTCAGACCCTTGGAAGTTCTTGCACGTCGAACTAGAGGAGGACTGGCTCATGCAAAACACTGGGCTGTAATGTTTTCATGTCTCTCGTTGCAAGCTGTTCATATTGAAGTCATCGAAGAGATGAGTTCTTCATCCTTCAATAATGCACTTTGGAGATTTGACAATATACGTGAAAGTGTTAAAGAGTTTAGATCAGATCACAAATTTTGTGGGCTCAACAGAAAGTCTTTTAATCAACGCCATAAACGTGGAAGATGGACCTGTCAAAAAGTTTCTTCTCGACAACAGAACAGCATGGATCTTCAACCCTCCACACTCATCCCATATGGGTGGTGCTTGGGAGAGGATGATAGACCTTACAAGACAGATCCTAGATGCATTGTTGATTACGGACACAGCGAAGAAGTTGACACACGAAACCCTTGTTACATTCTTAGCAGAAGCAAGTGCTATCATAAACACCAGACCATTAGTACCAGTTTCAACTGACCCAGAGTACCCATTCAAACATAATAAAGGTGCATCGTTTATTGTATCATAGTGGTAAAATACTGACACAAGAACAAAATATGAATTACTCATTCTCTCTATAAAGTATGGAATACTGTTACTGTCATAATCATTATATTGAAAGAAACATACTCTTGTAACAATTTTCAATGGAAACTCATATGTGTTAAAACTTTATATTTTGGTTCTTATATTTGATTTGAACCTTTTTATCTCAAGATTATTTAATAGCTAAATTTCATAAAGTATTTGTTGCTTTTATGTACTTTGTTAATGACAGGGATGTACAGTTGTACTTCGATATCTCGAACACTGATATCTCGAATACAATGGATATGTCGAAGTGATTTGTAAATAAGTCCCGACCACTTTTTAAAGTATTTTACCCTCGATATCTTGAATACTCGGATATTTTTAATTTTTTAAACATTCCATCTAGTTCGAGATAACGCAGTTTGACTCAGTATATACTAACTTAAAAGTTATAAATGTCTCTGTTAATGATATGTAGAATTTATGAGTAATTCATATTTTGTTCTCGTTTCAGTATTTTACCACTATGATACAATAAACGATGCACCTTTATTGTGTTTGGTTATACTATCTGCAAGCCAAGGCAGAAATCACAAGACAGGGGGAGAAAGAAAGCCACCTTACTCACCCATGGGAAATGTAGTCATGTCATTCATCCAAGTTTGGTTTGGGAACATTATCTGTTGAGCTAAGGTACAGCTGTAACAATTTAGGCACCTGTTATAAAGAAAACGCCCTCTTTTTCTTGACTAAATAATGGTTTATAGCTTAACAAATCATATCTAAAAAATTAAAGGTATATCTGATGGTTAATTTTGTTGGCCATCCACTTGAATTCGACTCTGCACTTTGGTAATATGAATTAAGAACATCAGATCATAAGCAAGATCTAGATTATAAAGACTTAAAACCTGCGACGTTTTTTAAAATCTTAATAAGCGTAAACTTTGTAGAAGAGCTATTAATTAATTTCAGTCGGGCTCGAGGTTCTATATCAACCTTATGGCGGAAACTCAAGAATGAGTTATTTTCGAGAAGTCGTTGTTCTCTCGAATTCGGGATCTAAATGGAAGGAGAGACATATCAATACAGGTGACGGTGTGCAAAATCAACATAGATTGCTGGTGGTGTACTTTTGTTTCTTCATTTTGACGAAAATTCATCATTTTATAGTAGTTAGTGAACCGGTATTATTTGCCTTTTGTTTTAAGTTTCACTTTATTATTATAGTGATTGAAGATGATAGGTGGGTAACCTGAATTACCGAAATGACAGTATTTACCGAAATGACACCTGAAATTACCGGAATGAAACTAAAATCTACAGAAATGACACTTGCTGTTTATAAAAAAAATGTTTTTCACCACAAATATACTTATTAAGTAATTAATAATTAAATCCATTATAATCTTATAATTAAGCAAAGTTATTGCTTGCATCACGTTTTGACTAATTTTAATAAAAATACACATACCTGTGAAAGAAATACACTTGAAATCGATCAAAGGGAAAATATCCAAGATATCCTCATTGACACATTTTCATTTTTCTCTCATAAAAATTCACAGGAACGAAACAATTTTCTTCAAGAGATTTATAATGGGAAATGTTTACATCTTTTCTCCATTCAGTCAATTACTCATAATACTTCACACAATTTTTCAACGTTATCATCTGGGCTATTACATGGCTGATGCAAAATCCCTGTACACTTTCTATTTTGGGTTGTGTATTGAAATCTGAAGCGGTAGAGGGGGCGTTTCAAAACAGATAATCTGGACATTTTTCATATTTGTGGATGAACGTACTTTGAGCATAAAAGTATTTATGATTATCGAAATATCAAGTGAAAAGAGGTGGAAGCAAAAACTCGGTACAGAGTATAACGTCTTTATTTTGAACATCGAATTAAAAAATGGCATTTTGTAGGTGCAAAATGATAAACTTTGAATCAAAAATGCTACATGAAATTTAATTAAGAGCGAAAATTATATTTTTCTAAGGAAATAATGGTACATATAATCAGAGACATGATATTGTATCATATGATATTATATCATGATATGATACAATGGTGTATCAAATTATATTGTATCATATGATACAATAATTATATTATGTATCATATATGATACAATATAATACAAATTATATTATGTATCATATATGATACAATATCATAATTTATCAATCAATAGAATACTAAATCATACAATATGATTTCATATGTTACAATATTGTGATGTATTATGTGATTTGATATTGTATCATATGAATCTATATTGTATCATATATATCATGTATATGTTATGATATTGTATTATGTGATCAAATACAATAATGTATAACACAATACAATACCGTATCATAATATACGATACAATATATTTTGATATGATTTCATATTACATGTTACAATATCAGATTGTATCATCATGTATAACAGTATTATATTATTACTAATTAGGTTTGTTACTGTTAGATGGCTCTGCTTCACCTCGTGTATTGTTTTCCCGAGGAGTGTCAAGTGACACATTTATTCACAAAAAGCGATGATCTACGCAAACCCATGTACAAGTTGCCTAACATCTCGTCCAATTTAACTCATTTAGAACTCTTCAAAATTATCAATCTCACCTTTCAAATACTCTTTGAAATTCTTCGCTTCACCCATGCTTACTTACAATATTTTGTTGCTATTCAATTTTAAACATTTTTCCCCTTCCCTCTGCAGAGATTTGAGCAAATCTCGACGCTGCCATTTTGTTCTGCTCCAGACACAACAATGTGACGTCAATTCAAAGGGCAACTACTCTAATTCTAAAATAATTACAAAGGGCAACTACTCTAAATATTTTAAGAACTTACGGAACACGGTGTCTGTGTTAAATAATATGAAATATCAAGATGAGTACTGTATAGTATCATAGGATGCAATATCATATTTTATAGTAGTTTATTGATAAAAATTGCATCTTACAATACCATATGAAATTAACATGATTATCAAACAATTTCATATGATATACAATATTGTGTCAAACCACATTACAGTATCCATGAATATCCAAGATCATTAACTTTGATTTTCATATAATATGATAAAGGTGGTCTCGTAATGGTGATGCCTCATAAAGGGGATGCCTCGTCTCAGTGAGCTTTGTAATCTATGATTACCTATGTTTTAAGGATGGCCTAATAGTCTACTCCAGCCATTTTTGTTTCCTTTATACAAAGTGACGATAGTTTCTTGTGGTGTCATGCATGGAAACATTATTTACAAACAAAAGGAATTCTTTTTATTTGAATTTTTAAAAACCCTGATACATTAATTTTTATTAGGTACTTGTAGCATCAAAAATTTGTGTTTTTGACAATTACATTTTTGTTTAGTGGCTTCGGTGAGCACCCTTCAAGACATCAAAGTCCCGGATATCAGTGGGAGATACACTTTCACAGAAGGCGGAGTCACAAACAGATTTATATACTGGTTAGTATGTATTTAAGAGCCCGCAAGCTTGCATTCCACAAAATGCTATGCCATTTTTCAATAAAGAATGCTCATAAATGAAAAGTTCTGAAGAAAAAAAACTTTCTAAGTGGAACAAAACCCTGGCGGGTGTGTTCCACATACAATATCTGTTTTTATAAGCTTATATTTCCAAACCTCTGAATTTATTTATTGTTTCAATGAATAGGAGGACAACCAGCAACATCTTGGAGCTGGTGGAGGAGAGTGTGGTCTTGTTTGGGTCACAGATTCGATTCCACTTCCCCGACACTCAGATTATTGGGGGAATTTCCATTCATGAATCGCATGGAAATGTTATTGTATTGGTTGTCACGTCAATCAATGTACACCGTTTGGTTTTTCCTCACCAAAGTAAACTGATCGAAAATGTAAGCAAAAATTCACATTAGACATTATTAAGTGTTGATTTATGTCTGCATTTCCATAATATGTTTGGATTACATTATATGTTTATACTATTATATTTATACATTTAAGAATCTTTTCAGTTCATTTAACAAATAATTATAGGATGGGCAGGGTTAACAATGCAATGTCTTTAGGCTTGAATTTAATTCTACTCTGTATTGGTCAATAATTTATTTTTGAACTACAGTATTTTCAACATGCTGCTAAGATTTACTTATTTTTGCAACATTTTAGACTTTAAATGTGCAAATATTCACAGCATTTAAAAACAGATGAGATTGACGGGTAGAATCTTCTAGAGTTTAGTGAGAATAAAGTTTTAAAAAAGATAATGCATAAAAAATTAAAACAGTCGGTTTTCCTTTGAATTTGTATAAATTAACAGTAGAAAAAATTTTTCAGTTGTTCAATATTTGAAATCATTTTGAAATGTGTAATATGTACATGTATAACAGTATGATCCATTTTAATTTTAGAACAATGGATACACCTAGAGCAGTCAACTGTTGCCATCAATCTTCAACTATGCATCAGACTTGGAAAGTCACTGGAATAAAAAATTGTTGAACCATGGTGGGAATTTCTCATCGGCTGCTTCCTCTCAGAACACGGAGGGCCAGGCCTTGTTTGCTTTCAGTAGCAATGAGGGGAGTGTTCTCTTGATCAAAATGCCTCCCCTCAATATTCAAGGTAGTCAGCTATGAAAGTGAAACAATTTAGACAGCTCATGATTCAGAAGCCTAACTTTTTATCTAGGACTGTCCTATAGGTATCACACCAGTAATTGTTTTCACTACATAACACTATAGAGGGAAAACAATTCTTAAAAATCAGTTTGTATTTCTCATGACAAAATATTAGGAGGAAATGTTATTTGTTACCTATCTCATCAGCTAACACCAAAAAAATGGCACACGATACGGCATTTTCTCAAAATATCTAGCTTCAAACAGGTCTACCCTCAAAACCACGTGTTTTCTGTTTGTATGCATGTAAACAGACTGCACACTCCCAAGGAAGCTGCTGCATGTGCCCTGAAAGAAGTAGTCCCTGTGAAAAAAGATCATCATCTAATAAAATACATGAAATATCCTTCTCAGTGGTACAAACATTTTTAAAACTGAGTAAAGGAAAATGTAAAAATGCTGTCAAGGAAAAAAATAATTCTGAAGTATATATGGAACTACAATTGACTAAGTTCATTTTGATTGGTCGATTACTGGTGTGATACCTTGAAAGGACTCTAAAGATGTCAGATCCCTTTCAAATTTGCACCTGAGAATTCCCATTCAACTGTCACCAAATCCCTAAAACCCTGTCATCAAGCTCCCTCTATTTCTTTAGTTATTGAGGATTTATCTCCCTTACTCAGAATGAAGAAAATAGCACAGAGGAAACACATTTGGAGGATGACAACATGCATGATTTGAGGCCAATTTTTATCCTTAAAACAATGAATTACAAAATCGTCTTGGTATCAAATCAGAGTATATAAATTCTTCTTTACATCAAATCAAAAACATTTCATTAGAGTCACTTCATTATGTAATCATTGCATAATAAAGAAGAAATTTACCTCTATTGTTCATACATTTTATATCTATATTGTGAATTATAAGGTAAAAAATGAAATCTGTTTCTGGTAAATTTATATATCAGGTAAAGCCTGTTTACTTGTCTACACACTGCCAATCTCACTTTTATCTAAAAGCAACATGGTAACACAGGACAACACAAATGATATCAGCATGCAATGGAGCTCAGATCTGCCCTGAAAACCAAAAATCTTGCTTTGATGATAAGAATGTAAAAGAAACAACTGGGATGCAACTTCATTTTGTGATTTATGTAACATTCTATCCGTAGAGCAAAAGTAGCCATGAAATTTCAATTGGACACAATTATACCCCTCATCAGGCCATCCCTATAGAATTTGAAGAGAATTACTGAACAACGATGATTGACACATCTTAGATAATTTACAGCAAGAGCAATAAGCATATAGAAAGAGTAATTCAATAAGGCAATGCATTTCTGAAGCCTATTTACAAGGGAAATCACACAAGTGCATGCCATATCACAATACTAAAATAAGAATTAGACCAACCCTCATAGTTCTAGATATGGGTGGGGCATCTATATTGTACCCATACATTTTACATGATATGATTCCATTCAAATTTTGATTTTCATTATATAGAATATGACAGGTGTGCTGGGGTTACCATATAAAAAATAGCAATATCTCCTTCTATACACTTTAACATTGACTTATATTTCAATATCTTATGTCACTCAAAATAAATATCGGTATTAATATTTTGTAAATAAGGAACTCCCCTTAAAATGTGGGTAGAAACTGATTTTTTGGCTATATTGCATAAAAACATTTTCAGGAAAACTGAAATCCATTATATACCAGTTCTTTAGGATGAAAACCATGTACAGATCCAATGCTAGATTCAATCGATGATATTATGTATACATGACTCCTAATGACCTTCTTAACTAAATGCATGAAACCTATTTTCTACACAAAATGTGCATCTGTGTGATCATGTAAAAGGTGTTTAAGCATGTTTTTGCCTTAAATATATCATCAATGGGAAATTCAATGTAAAATAAACATAAACATAGCACATATTTGTCCAAATCCTCTCATTCCTTGAATCATGGCTCTGTAGGCAGTGAAATCAAATCTCACATAAGGTGAGCAAAAGTCAAAGAAATTTAAGTTTTTGTCAAAATAGTCCTTCCATAGAATGTTCGTGTTCTTCTCCACAATGTTTGGCACTTGTTGCTTAATTCTGAGACTTGCAGGTAAACTCAAAATTGGTCATTCGATGAAAAACTAGTTGCTGCGTACTCTTACGACAAAGTCTGACGGCATCGTTTATGACTGCGTTCAACTGATCTGCACACTTTTACAGCATCTAGAATACAGAAACCAATTTCTTGAGCTCCACTGACTTCATACATCAATTTCCTAAGGTTTTTGTTATTATATATTGAAAATTATATGTTTTCCACACTAAAAATTCATCATTTTTCATATTGTTTTCATCACAAAATTTCAAAAGCATTTCTCAATCTTCAGACTGCATAAAATAATTTCTTTCATCAAAATTTGACATAAAATACTGAAAACTGGCATCTACATGCATTTTTACATGTCAACGCACAGCCCTTCAAGGTATCACACTGGTAATTGTTTTCACTATATAACACTACAGAGGGAAAAAAATT
Source organism: Magallana nippona (assembly GCA_033439105.1). Taxonomy (NCBI): domain Eukaryota; kingdom Metazoa; phylum Mollusca; class Bivalvia; order Ostreida; family Ostreidae; genus Magallana; species Magallana nippona. The sequence continues at coordinate 27,110,335 of CM065926.1, forward strand.
CTTAAAAATCAGTTTGTATTTCTCATGACAAAATATTAGGAGGAAATGTTATTTGTTACCTATCTCATCAGCTAACACCAAAAAAATGGCACACGATATGGCATTTTCTCAAAATATCTAGCTTCAAATAGGTCTACCCTCAAAACCACGTGTTTTCTGTTTGTATGTAAACAGACTGCAGAAAAAAGATCATCATCTAACAAAATACATGAAATGTCCTTCTCAGTGGTACAAAAATATGTAAAAATGCTGTCAAGGAAAAAAATAATTCTGAAGTATATATGGAACTATAATTGACTAAGCTCTGATTGGTCGATTACCGGTGTGATACCTATATTCTTAATTTTAAAACAGTTTATTGGTGAATTTTATTTATCAGTTAAGAACTTAACACAAAATGTGATGGAAGACTGTAATAAAACTACAGTAATCATTGTTTATCACCATGGCTACAATGCAGAAGGACTATATATGATTTGAGTCTAAAACGGCCTGTTAAAATGAACATCATCATTTTACTGTTTTGTACAGATATACATGTAAAGTTTTTTCATAATTTCCATTTTGATTCAACCACCATTTTCGCATTTTTAGCATAAAACGGCTTGTTTTTAAGCAGTTTTTTAGCTCACCTGAGCTATCGTCTGTCTGTCTGTCCGTAAACTTTTTACATTTTCAACTTCTTCTCCAGAACCATTGGGCCGATTTCAACCAAAGTTGGCACAAAGCATTCTTAGGTGAAGAGGATTCAAGTTTGTTAAAATGAAGGGCCACACCCTCTTTCAAGGGGAGATTATTAAAAAATCATTGAAAATTTTTTGATATTTTCAGAAATCTTCTCAAAAACCATTTGGCCAGGAAAGCTTAAACTTGTGTGGAAGCATCCTCAGGTAATGTAGATTCAAGTTTGTTCAAATCATGATCCCTGTGGGTAGGGTGGGGCCACAATGGGGGGTCGAATTTTTACATAGGAATATATAGAGTAAATCTTTAAAAATCTTCTTCTCTGAAACTGATCAGCTAGAAAAGCTGTAACTTGTGTGGAAGCATCCTCAGGTAGTGTAGATTCAAGTTTGTTCAAATCATGACCCCTGTGGGTAGGGTGGGGCCACAATGGGGGGTCGAATTTTTACATAGGAATATATAGAGTAAATCTTTAAAAATCTTCTTCTCTGAAACTGATCAGCTAGAAAAGCTGTAACTTGTGTGGAAGCATCTTCAGGTAGTGTAGAATCAAGTTTGTTCAAGTTATGATTCCAAGTGGTAGGGTGGGGCCACAATGGGGGGGGGTCAAATTTTTACATAGGAATATATAGATTTAATCTTTAAAAATCTTCTTCTCTGAAACTGATCATCCAGAAAAGCTGTAACTTGTGTGATAGCATCCTCAGGTAGTGTAGATTCAAGTTTGTTCAAATCATAATCCCCAGTGGTAGGGTGGGGCCACAATGGGGGATGGTATTTTTACATAGGAATATATAGAGTAAATCTTTAAAAATCTTCTTCTCTGAAACTGATCAGCCAGAAAAGCTTAACTTATGTGGAAGCATCCTCAGGTAGTGTAGATTCAAGTTTTTTCAAATCTTGATCCCCGGAGGTAGGGTGGGGCCACAATGGGGGTTAAATTTTTACATAGGAATATAAAGAGTAAATCTTTAAAAATCCTCTTCTATGAAACTGATCAGCCAGAAAAGCTGTAACTTATGTGGAAGCATCCTCAGGTAGTGTAGATTCAAGTTTGTTCAAATCTTAATCCCCAATGGTAGGGTGGGGCCACAATGGGATGTCAAATTTTTACATAGTAACATATAGAGAAAAAATTTTAAAATCTTTTTCTCAGAAACAGATCGGCCAGAAAAACTGAAACTTGTATTAAAGCATCCTCGGTTAGGGTAGATTCAAGTTTGATAAAATCATGATCCCAAGGGGTAGGGTGGGGCCACAGTGGGGGTCAAATTTTCACATCAGAATATATAGAGAAAAATCTTTAAAAATCAGAAACTGAAACAGAACAGAAAATCTCAGAAACCGATCCGGCAGAGAAGCTGTAACTTGTGTGGAAGCATCCTCAGGTGTGGAAGATTTAAGTTTGTTCAAATCATGATACTGGGGGTAGGGTGGGACCACAAGGGGGGGGGGGGGGGTTCAAACTTTTATTATAACATAGAAATATAGGGAAATATCTTTAAAAATCATTTGCCTAGAAAAGTCAGTTCAGATAGTGTAGATAAAAATTTGTCAAAATCATAATCTTCATGACTAGGGTTGGGCCACATTGGGGGGGGGGGGGGGGGGGGGGGTTCCAATTTACAAAGGAAAACATTTAAATTATCCACAAAATCTCAAATGTTATTATATATAGTTTTAGTTATATGCAAGCATTTTGAATTATTTTTGATTCTTTAAAATTGTTTAGACTCTGGCCCCTGGACAATTCTTTGGCCTCACAAAGTTTGATATAGGTTTATAATCCATATATAAACAGTTGTTTAAGTCTGATCATCAATAATATGTAATCTGTAATATGACTGTAAAATCATCCTTTTACAAAAGGGGTAAATGATAAACATAAGAATATGGAGGGGAATTTTTTGTATACAGGATCTATTGTACGACATTGTTCAGATATTTTGTACATGACTCCATAAAGCTGATTTTATGTGTATTATTGCTCAGGTGAGCGATGTGGCCCATGGGCCTCTCGTTTAATTTACCATCCAAAATACTATTGCAAGTTTTAAATTGGCGGTCTCGAACAATATCAAAATCTCTCCCTAAGTTTTGAATATGCCAATTTAGGGCAGATCGAATGGACTTGAAGGAATTTTTTTGATATTCTGAAGCTTGTTCCTTCATTTTTTCAGAACGTTTTTGGTTAGGTTTTGGGGTTGCCTCAGCTTAGAATTTGCCAAGTTTAAGAGCGAGTTCCTCAGGATTAATATTTTCAAAGTCAAGCATAGGTTTCCAGGGACCATTCTGTAAGAAAATAATGGTGTAGGAAAAAAGGTTTTAGGGGAATAAAAATCAACAATCAATAATGATAATCTGTTTTGAATACCTCAATAGCTTAATTAGTAAAGCACTCATGCTTATGTATGAGGGATTCAGGTGCAATTCCTGATTGAGGTTTATCATTTATTGTGAGTTGATTTTTTTTTTGTTTTAGATATTAAAAAAAAATGTTGCTTTTTTAGTTTAGATTTTCATGATTTTTAAAACTGTTAAAATTAAGTACAATGTCTACCTTGGAAAGTCTTCCCTCCCCACTTTGTGACCTTTAGTGTAGATAGGGAATGTCTTCTTTCCTTTAACTCCTGCAATTCTTCATCAGAAACTTTTTTAAACCTTTTAAGTTGTAGAACAGAAATTCTCCTCCCTTTCTCTTGTAAAAGCTTTTTGCATCTCTCTCTCAGCATCTCTGGTAGACACAGATGCACATGCATCTTGCAGAACTACCTCTGTAACCTCTTCTACAGCCATTTCATCAGCAAAAAGAGATTCAAGAATCTCTAAATCATTTTCTGGTGGATCCTCATTAGAATTTTTCAAGTGTTGCTCAAAATTGTAACCCAGGTTGAAATCAGCATCCATTTTGTTTGTTTACAAATAGCAGACGGCATGCATCATCATTACCGCAAAATATACTCCCTTGTTAGTTATGATTATTTACTCAATTTAATAAATAATGCAAATAAAAACAAAGTAAACAAAACATTTAATTTTTTGATGTATTCAGTATGATTAAATAATGATTTGATTTTTGGGGGTAAAAATCATTAAAAAAACGTAGTTCTATCAGCTTTTATATACTTAGTATATATATATATATATATATATATATATATATATATATATATATATATATATATATATATATATATATATATATATATATATATACACACACACACACACACACACTTTTTAACCTGGGTTAGAGCATTTATTTTAACACATGCAACAAATTTCGAGGGGTACAGTATAATGTTTTTGACCGGTCCATTAGTCCTGTTTCTTTTTGGGTTATTTTGTTAATTAACATAACTTCTCTTAAACCACTGCATGCACAGAATTTCATGAAAACTTTGTAGGCATTAATTATTCATTTTAATGAACAGATAATGGACTTTTTTGAGATTGTTGAAGGTTTTAATTATTTAATCCCAACCTTAATTCATATTTCATAGCTTTTTCAATGAGAGAGAGAGAGAGAGAAAGAGAGAGAGTGTTTTCTTCATATGATTATTAAACATGTATATGTATTACTTAATAAATGTTTCCTAAATTGTATTGATATGATTGTCAAATAGCAGATATATTTTTGTCAGCAATAATCAATTAATTGTTTCTGTAATATCTAATTATTTAAAGATTTATGAATAAATCAGTAATATTATTCCATATCTTTTCGAAAAATATAGGTGGCCGTGAAAACGGCCGTTTGGTATAGACATAAAAGTCAGCAGAGCTTACTTTTTACTTGGCGGCTGGCTTCAGGGTCTTCTTGGGGAGGAGCACGGCCTGGATGTTGGGCAGAACACTACCCTGGGCGATGGTCACACCGGACAGAAGTTTGTTCAACTCCTCGTTGTTACGGATGGCCAGCTGCAGATGACGGGGGATGATTCTGGTCTTCTTGTTGTCACGGGCTGCGTTGCCTGCCAACTCCAAGACTTCACCAAAATGTTTGAGAAGCTGTGAAAAGGATAAAAATTTCAGTTAACTCTTTTCATACTTCTTTTACGTTTTTTAGTTATTATTCAAGCTCGCAAAAAAGATTTCAACCAAACAATATACTTAAGTCTATGAGAGACTCATGGATACATGTTGCGTAACAACTTAAAATCGAAATTTACAGAGAATACTTTATATATGTTCGATACATTCTAAGAATATTTACCGAAGATTAGCATCGACAACACCCTGGACGTTTAAATAGCTGGAAACCCTTTTCTGCAGATGAAGTTTGGCTCTTCATCCCCTGTCATTCCTTGAATGGGTATTAATGTACCATCAATTGCCCCTACAACATTTGGGAAGTTCGCCAGCTGTAAATGGAAACTTCACATTATCTAGAAATTCACATGAAGCAGAACTGACAGTGGTGATGATTCGTGATGCCGATGAGACGGATATTCCATGAATATCTCCCACTTCAGATAAATACTCTCCTTTTGCTAGAAAGCGAAGGGTTGTGAACACCTGAAATGAAGCACTTAGATTTATTTTTGAATTTAGGAAAGTAAGTATACTATAGATAAAGGATAGAGTGTTATTTGGTACAGACAATATTTCTTTTATATTTTAATTGATGGAATGCTGTACAATGTAGATGTAGATGTAGGATATTTACTGCTTGGGTAAGATTCAATACTTGACACCCCTCCTTTTTTGAAATGTCGAAAAGGGTATTGTATTTTGTATACTTTACAGATTCATTGTAAAAGTTAAGTTTGGATCATCAATCATATAATCAGTATTTTTTTTTTATTGTTTTTGTTCCTTTTGTAAAATCAATTAAAAAGATTATTGAATTGCCAGTCTTTAGATCATTTTGGGTATAGTACTATAGTTGTACTCAGGTGACTGTTGAGGCCCTTGGGCCTCTTGTTTTATTCAGATTAAGGATCACAGGGTTTAAAAAGGTATATAAAAGTAACAAATATTGACACTTGCCATATACAAAAACAATCGCTATGTAAACTGTTCACATTAATAAAGGACGAAATTACCGAGGACCGAAAATAGTATTAGTATAATCTCACAAAGAACCGTGCGCTCTCTTGGAAAGTGAGTTAGAAAAAGGTACAAGTTTCCCTTGTTTGTACAAGATGAAGGTATCACACCGGTAATTGTTTTCACTATATAACACTATAGAGGGATTGTATTTCTCATGACAAAATGTTATTTGTTACCTATCTCATCAGCTAACACCAAAAAAGGGCACACGATACGGCATTTTCTCAAAATATCTAGCTCCAAACAGATCTACCCTCAAAACCACGTGTTTTCTGTTTGTATGTAAACAGACTGCACACTCCCCAGGAAGCTGCTGAATATGCCCTGAAAGAAGTAGTCCCTGTGAAAAAAGATCATCATCTAACCAGAGACATAACATTTATTTATTATTTATTTATTTGTTATTTATGTCTCTGATCTAACAAAATACATGAAGTATCCTTCTCAGTGATACAAAATTTTTTAAAACTGAGTAAAGGAAAATGTAAAAATGCAGTCGAGGAAAAAAAAATAATTCTGAAGTATATATGGAACTACATGTACTGAAATCTGATGAAGTGGCTGTGAATTACAGTGAAGTCGCTAATTCCTGGTCACGTCAGACTTTTTCTTTGATATTTTACAAAGCTATTCTATTTAAATTTTATACTATATATATATATATATATATATATATATATATATATATATATATATATATATATATATATTTATATATATATATATATATATATATAACTAGGCATGGTTTCCCCACTTTCAAATCATTTTCTCCATTTTGGGTTATGTTACTTCAAATTGTCAGTAATGTCGGGTAATCGTCTCAGAACACAGTTTTATTAATTTGCAGCATTGAATAAATATATAATGCAGATCAGAAAATATATTTACAACTACTGATACTCAAGTAACAGGGACCAATTTCTAAATGTAAATGACATTCGTGATTCAAAATGAAATGATTGTCATTATGTCATAATTGTGACAAAAAGAAAAATAAACTCGAAGAAAAATAACAAACAAAATAAATAAAATGGCATCTGAGCTGGATAGATCATTTTATTTAATTGAATCTTTTTTCTCTCTTTTTCACGTTATCGTAAATCCGCAGAAAAATATGTTTCAGGTATAGTGACCCGCAATTGGGGATATTCTTTCAGATTGATTAATTGATTGGTGTAAATTTATTTAAGCAGTTATCATTCTGAATAATTTCTGACATGTAACTGAATGTTTGTGCAATATTTTTCATCCATTAACGTCCTCCCACAACTTTTATATCAACCAAGGTGAAGCGTAAATAATGAATGTAGCATATGTCAAAGATGTGTGAAAATCTCCATGTCGAAAGAGCTTGATTTCTAATTTTGTTTCTCGGAGGGTCTGTAAATGTTAATTTTCGAATATCGTTTAATAATCAAAGACAGAAAGGCCTATAGCTTGTGATCAATGTATTTATTAATTTTTTTCTGCTTCATTTTAAACAAAGTGACATGAAACACACACGAGTGACCCGGAATTTGAGACGACCCGGAATTGGCGACTTCACTGTAATTGAAGGGTTGACTGAGTTTCGTTAGACCTTGTGATCCCATTGAAGAGCTGTACCTGGGTGATGGATATTCATCAGCCAAAGACAAGTATGTTTTGGGGGGGTTTTTTCTTCTCTTCGGAAACTACTGAATCAATCTTGACTAGATTTGGTGTGTAACATTCACATTATCTATTGTCCACACTTGGGGCCGTTGAGAGGTCCCTGTCGTAAATCAAAGAAGGTATCATATTTCTGGAATGTGTTAATTTTGGCAATTTTCATTTCTCCTTAAAATTAAGAACCAGAAACTTTGAATATGATTTGTTTGAATATATAAAGATGTTCCCAATGTTCCCCTGTGCTAAAATGGTTTCTGAGAACGTGCATCTGTATGTAAAAGATGATATAAATTTTGAAATTACAAACCTGCCATTCTGAAGACCATTTATAAGGTTTTATTACCGGTATACCCATGTGAAAGCAAAGGCCTTTGCTACATTTTTAATCTATGTATGTATTGGAGATCATTATCTTCAGCATTTTAGAAATGAGATTATGCATGTATAATATTCAAGAAATTCAACATTGAGTAACAATTTCTATAGATAGACGAAAACTTGCAGTATGCAACACCATTATATGATTTTGACAGATGAGATGACTCTGGCAGATGTGAGGACTTTGAGGGTGTGTCTGAGTTTGATTGGCAGCAAAATCTCGGAGGACATGGTGGTCCAGTTTGAGGACTCCCTCCTGATGAAGGAGTCGCCGGAGGAGGCCCATAGTGGAGGACCTGTTCTTCAACACTAGGTACTGATGACTCGTAATGAAATAAGAGGAATTAACATCCACATAAAATTGCAAGGGGCATTCCGTTGGTATTTTAAAATCTCACTTATTTTTCTGACATTTGTGAATGATGTAAGATCATTATAGATTTTATTTACTCAATAGTTTGTAATGGTATAAAGCAAGAATTCAGCAAAAACATATCCTTTATTTAACATGTATACATGTATCTTGTACGTGACGTGCTGTTTTTTTTTTTACTTTAGAAATGTTAATTCTTCAAACTCAAAGGATTACCTTTAAAAAAAATAGTAGATAAATTCATAGCCAGAGCACAAGTTAACCTTCCATACAAGTATCATCAACATCAATATAAGAGAGATATAACTCTTAGTTTTTTTAATTTGAAAGTTACACCAAAGTATTTAATGCTGATTATTTTTTTACGATATGGCAATTAAATGCTAAAGAACTATGTTTAAGTTGAAATTGGATACATGCAAAAAATATGTAATGGATGGTAACAGGTATTGTTTGATATGTGTATATCATTATTCATTTTGACAGCTTGGTTGAAATTTCTCTGGATTCATTGGGAGCTTTGGTCCAGGACATACATGATTTACCAAACTGTCTGGATGTTGTACTAAACTACTTCGATCTCACCAAGGCAACACTTGAAGAAAAGGAAAGTGGTAAGACTTTTGCTAAAAATTTAGACAGATGTTTAAAATGGAATGAGTAATTGTATAATGTATGAAGAATTGAATAGAAAAAAAAAGACTTTAAAAATTATGTTAGTGTTTGACTCCAAAATTTCCATTCAAATAGAAATACATGTACATGTAAGTCTATGTAATCCACACAAGCAAAGTTCTTATATTGAAGTAAATCATCCATTGAAGATGGAATTAAGTGATTTAAATACTTGCAGTTTGGCATGTGTATCTTGTTGTTATACTTTGTATTGGCCCGGTGTTTAAACATGTTTTGTACACTTTATCTGGTACTATATATATTTTTTTGTACATTTTTATCTGGAACTATGGCTTAATTATTATTTTTTTGTCTGGTGCCTGTAGATATGGAGAGTGAGCAGCAGCTGATAGGTGGACAGATTTTGACCAGTGACTCAGCCATTGATTTTCTGACTACCACTCTCCATCAGATGTCGGACACTCGGTTCCGAGTTCTCCGGGATCTCCTGGTGTTCCTGACCTCTACCATCAGCCTCAGATACCGGGTAATCACAATTCTATGAAACATTTATTGACAAGATCAAACAAGTGCCCAGTCGTTATTCACAAGCATACCACGAATGTCATCAGTAAATTACCAGATCAGCAAAACAGATCAACCTGCACTGACAATGAGTATATAACTTTAGAACACACGTTGTTGTAATTAAGTCTCCAAAATACAAGTTTGGAGACTTATTAATTTTGCTCAGTTCTTCATTTCCAAAGTCATGACCCTAAATGGTGGTCCTGACCTTTCTTATACACATTTTCACACACTATGAATTTTACGGTCCACTCCGCAGCCATTTATGGGGAGCAAAATTGATAATTTGGAATGGAGTTGATTGAAAATTAACGTTTCTCAACCTTGGTGGTTATCACGCAACAATCATGAACACTTAAATTTTCTTTCTGAAATTGGCCTCTCCCTCTTCAAGTATTTTACATTGTTATTATACTGGGTAGGTTGTCTTCTCCTCTGGCAGAAAGATGACAGTTATTTAGTAGAGGAAAGTTTTTATTTATCTTCACATTCTGTAAATGGAATCAATTGATGCTCTTGAGTGGAGTAGGATGAACGAGGATGCTTTGTAAAAATTTAATATTATGGTGTATTTCTGACCTGATTAGGATGGAATTACCCCTGAGGTTAGTGAGACAGTCCTACAGTCCTATGCTCTGTTGAAGTGGGCGTCGACCAAAGTGGCCACTCTCAGCCACTCAAATTCACTGTAAGTACAAAGTCACACATACATGTAGAGGTATGTGTTATGTACACAAAATGGCAGACATGTGCAAACAAGATACTGCCAGAAAAAGAATGCCTTTAATTCTTAAACTGTTATTTTAGATAAAACTTATCCTTTCGTTTGTAGGGAAATGAATCTGCGACAGCTAGCCACTCTTGAATTGATGGAAAACTCTGGATTGACAATGTGAAGAAAGCAGGTTTGTGATATACCATTTATTAATACTTTATAAAAAATGTGTCTCTCTAAAAAATGGGTCTTTATTCCAAATGTGTATAGTCCTCTACACTTTTTTATGCCCCCGCTCCAAAGGAGAAGGGGGTATACTGTTTTATCCTTGTGTGTCCATCTGTTTGTCCGTAACAAAAATTTCTCTCGCATTTTTCTCAGCAACTATTCATCACAAATGCTTGAAATTTTAACACACTATTTGTTTAGGCATGCCATATAGTGGGATATATTTTTGTACCAATCGGACATCAACTTCCTGTTAAATGACGGCTTTGTTTATTTTTAGCCTAAATTTTCCAACAAATTTTTATCAAAGATTTTTCAGCAACTATTTATCGCAGATACTTGATATTTTAAAACACTCTTTGTTAAGGCATGCCATATAATGGGATCTAGTTTTGTACCATTTGGAGGTCAACTTATTGTTAAATGACATCTTTGTTGTTTATTTTAATTTTCAAACAAATTTTTGTCAAAGATTTCTCAGCAACTATTTATTGCCTGTGCTTGAAATTCTTAACACACTTTTTGTTTAGGTATGCCATATGGTGGAATATATTTTTGTACCAATTGGACATCAACTTCCTGTTAAATGAAGACTTTATTTTTAGCCTAAATTTTCCAATAAATTTTCATCAAATATTTCTCAGCAACTATTTATTGCATGTGCTTGAAATTTTAACACACTATTTATTTACGCATGTCATCGTTGGGATCTTTTTTTGTACCAATCAGATGTCAGCTTCCTGTTAAATGTTGACTTTGCTTATTTTGCATATTCACATCAGAGCGGGGGTATTACTAGTGAGCATTAGCTCACAGATATCTTGTTCAATTAGCTTATTGATGCATTAACTAGTACAAGGTTTTGAATAAATGGAATGGTTTTACCTTCTTTGTTAATAATGGTTAAATTATGTTAGTTGAAGAAAAAACATGCATTTTTAAAAATATTTATTGATTGGGAAAAAGAATACATAAATTTTAATATTGATTTGAAAAACAAGCCAACCAAGTGACTTGTGAAACCTTGTACATATATTAGAACTTTGATGATGTTTGGTTTGATAGAGAGCCTAGGAAGGCTGCACAGTGTTACACTGAGGCCAAGGAAGGATTGGAGACTGAGGCCTTCCTAACACAGAGTCTGCTGTAGACAGACGAGCTCAACCCCCGGGTCCTGGAAGTTCTCTATTACCTCAAGGTCAGAGCTCTCATGGCACTGCTTTATTTGTTGTTAGCTCACCTGAGCTGAAAGCTCAAGTGAGCTATTCTGATCACATTTTGTCCATCGCCGGTCTGTCTGTTCGTCTGTAAACTTTTCACATTTTGAACTTCTTCTTTTAAACCACTTGGTCAATTTCCCCCAAATATGGCACAAAGCATCCCTATGGAAAGGTGAATATAAATTACAAAAATGAAAGGCCATTTATCATTCAAAGCGGAAGGGGGGTGCATTTTTAAAAATCTTCTTCTCAAGAACTACTGAGTCAAATTCAACGTAATTAGCATAAATCATCCTTATGGAAAGGAAAATATAAATTGCAAAAACTAAGTGCTAATTCTGTTCCAAAGAACTATATGCAATAAGGTCTAATTTCTGCCCCCTGTTTTATAAAAAACATCATATCATAAAGATATTTTGAAAAAATATAAAACTGAATATGCTTGTTACAGAAATCTAAAAGTTTTTCAACATCGATCATTCCTCATGCTTTTATGACGTCACGTAAATGGGCCATTTCCCGCATTTTCTCAAAAGCAGGAAAATTTCATCTATTTTTTTTCATATTCAAGAGTAGGAGGTATAGACCGCAATGTTGCTCCAAAACCATTTTAACATATATCATTGTTCATATTATTTTGCATATCATATTAAAAAATGGTGTTGGAGCAAGCATGCGCTTGATGTTTCCTTTTCAAAAAACTGATAGGAAATCCTCCGTTTTTGGCTGAAATACGTACTTTTTGTGAAATTAGCTTATTATAAACATATCATATTTCTATGATGACTTCGATTAGACAATTTATCTTTATAAACCTGAACTAGATATATATTAAGCTATCTTTTAGCAAATTTCTAAAGCTCTATTCATAACTTTGAATTTTGGGGCATAAAAACGCTTTATCCCGCACATAGTTCTTTGAGTTAACTATGAAAATAATTATAAAGGAATGGGGGATTCAATCAGTTTATAACTTCGGGTTCTGTATTCCATATATCGAAAACGAAATTCTTTGTTTGAAGCAGCCATATTGGACGCATGATAAACGGGTCAATCTGACAAGGATGAATTTCTTTGTTTTGCAACAGCTCGCGTGCGAAGGGAATTTTTGAAACATGGAAGATATGTAAGTGCCGATTTTGGGAAGTAAATTAAGGTTAAATATTTCAATGCGTTGACATTTTCACTACTGACAGTGGTGTTAGCTTGCTTTGATTTTCGTTTCATTTTCATTAATTATGCTTTTTCACTTGGGGAACTATCGCCTGTATTTTGGAATTTTTACGTATCAAATCAAACATAGACTTCGGTAAATCAGACAGATGATTGTTTACCTGCCCAAAATGAGCAAAATTGAAAATCTGATGCAATAAATTTGGTATGATCATGATAAGATCATGATGATCTCTGCGTAATGGTTGATTAATGCAATGTTGAGACCATGCTTTAGTTCGTTTACATTTTAAATGCTGAATAGGAAATACCAAGTTTAAAAATCTGAATTGAATGTAATAAATTTATGTGAACAAAAACATGAATCCATTCTAGCAGAATTGTGAGCTAGCTGTATCTTGCTTATAAGTTTACGATTGATGCTGAAATTTTATTATAAATGTCTCGCTAAACATTAAATACTTGTACAGAAAAATTAAAAGGATGATATGCTATAACTACATGTACTTTCTGGGGTCCCTTCTTATACGATGAATTATATGAAATCTACACCAAATTTGATAGTTTTTCAAACACAAGCAAACAAAAATGACATCTTTTAAACAGTTTCCATAGTTCTGACACACTATTATGAGGATAAATGTATTATTGTTGTTTTTAAGAAAATATTGCAGCGGAAAATCATCTTTGTAGCCATTTGTTGTTTTTGATCAAAGAGGAAAATAATGGGTGGGCTTTAATAATGTAAAAGGAAAGGAGGAAATGAGCATATAAATACATTGAAAACATATGGCTGGACATGGAATCGAACCCGGGACCCTTGCAACTCCAGGCTACCACTGAGCCGTCCAGGCAGATATCAATGGTCCATGATATAGCCCCAACTACTACATTCCTCCTTCCTTAAATGATCTTTGCCCTCGAAGATCACTCTTTGTTCTTTCCTTTGGCAGGCGTTCACCTGTTATTTCCAGGGGTTGATTTTGACACAAATGTAATAGGAAAAGAGGAATGAGCATATAAATACATTGAAAGCATATGGCTGAACCAGGAATCAAACCCGGCACCCCTGCAACTTCAGTCAGGAGCTCTACCACTGAGCCATCCACTCATCCAGGCAGATATCCACGGTCCATTTAGCCCCAACTAGTACAGTACATAAGAGTGATATGCCTGTCAATACATTGATTAGAATAGCTCTTTAACATATCATGTGACAACATTTTCAGTCGATTGTATTCATCGATCAGTTATAGAGTTATAAAATGTCACACAAGTTATGCCAGGTAAACAACAATCGTTTGTAATGGGGAAGACCAATTAAATTTTTGAATGTTTTTAATGTACTTACAGACCCTGAAACATGCTACTACACCAGTTGAACAGTACGGTTCGTTTTGTGAACTGAACGGTACGCTTTGCTAAAAATTGCTGCACGCTTTGTGAACGGTTTGCACGCTATGTAAATGAGATAGGTTTGGCCTGAACGCTTTGACTTCGTGTAAATTGAACGTTTCAATATTTTGTTTCCAGTCATTCATTTTCGTTTGCTCGTACATGTCCATTTATCTTAAACGTGTACATGTACACGTACTGTATCTATATTTTTAATAGGGCAATTGAAATTAGTCGTGTAGATTTGTACCAATTAACATGAAATTTTATGAAATATATTTACAGAATATAGAAATAAATGATGAAATACCAATGCATATTTAAACGAAATTACATGTATTGTTCGAATCATATTGCACAAAATAGCAGAGTCATTCAAATATTTGAGCGGCGATTAGAATGAGAATATCAACACAGAGAGGAACTTTTATATAAGGAAGTACAGATTATAATTTTATAAGGCGTGTGTTGACAATTTACGGGGTACATGTGGTAGACGCGCAATAAATGCAATTTTACAATTCTTTTGGACGGCATTGTTACAGAAAGTTTACCACTGTTAAGAAAATCAGGGTTTTACAACTTGAATAACAGGGATTTTTATCAGTGAATCTTATTTTTTAATATTCAATAAACACCTTCAATTAAATTTACTGTGACACACAATGGACACAGGATTTGCAGTTCGTAAAAATTTGACAAAAAATCATTTCATTCAAACTCATTAAGATATCATTGTTATGAATTATAACACTGTAATATCAATGTCGTTTTCGTGTAAAACCTTGAAAATTTCAGCTGTAATTTTTATTGTGCTTGGCAATTTGCTGGCGAGAATAATAATTTTTAGAAAAAAAGATATACTTTTCCGCCCGGCATGTTTAGTCCAAACAAAAGACAACAAAACAAACGAACCCCCCTCCCCCTTTTCAACCTGCAGGATTCACTTTTTATTTACATTTGTGTACCACCCTCAATTAAAATACATGCATGTCAATATATAGATGTACATGTTTTTCCTTCCCGTGTCTGTGATCTCCATGCTGTCGGGTGCTTATTCTCAACAAGGTGTGAATTTGTCTTTGCTGACACCTTTCACCCTGGCCCATGTCTCCGTAACGGGAGCTCTTATTGTTTTGATAACGGGGCTGAAAGAGAAGCCCTTGTGTATTTGTGGTGTACCTGAACTCATTCATCCATGATGAGGTACACGGTAATTGTACAGTAACACCACAGACTGTTTACTTCACACCTGTACTTGAAGAGGAAACTCCGAAGGAATCGGACGTGTAAGTACATGTAGATGTCGCATATTTAATTTCTAGATATGTATATATATTCTTAAAATATACAGAACCAAATTAGAACCTTCATTTTTACAACACTATTGGTTTTTATTTTTTTACAACAGACACCAATTTTTATTATTGTGAAAACTTGGTCAGAATTAGTTAAACCTACATGTGTCACTTTTCATCATGTGAAAATTTAAAAAAAAAACAAAAACCCACACAAGCAATACAAATTTCTGTCTTCGTGTCTCATTAAGTATGCCTTTACATATGTATATGCATTGAAAGAATGATTTTGCTTGTATGCACATATATTATGAGTTTGCTCTCAAATCAGCCTTTTACGTTGCTACATGTACAATGTTAGAATCTGACTATTTGAATTATTTTGAATTTTGATTTGTAGACGTAATTACATGTATTTTAAAACCCAGGATGAGGAAATAATATTTGAGAATATATAATATAAATAATATTTTTAATTAATGGACTTATCTTATGGTATTCATGTATCAGTACTAAAACCTTCATCACCTTTAGGAACCTAGACGTGCACCTGGGAATAAGAGACACCTCTTGTGTATATCTTGTGTATTCTGTGTTAGTTCTAGGGGTTAATTTTCTCAAGTAGAACAAACAGTAGACTTTAATTATATATACACAAACAATTGAAATGATGTCTAGACAAACAAAGCAGCAATATCCTGCCCGATTTAACAAAGGCAATCGAGACTCCATAAAGATAAAATTAAGCATACAAACTATTTACTGTCGTGAATACTAGTACAGTGTATTCATAAGCATCCAAAGTATTCCTTCATTACGAACAAAAAAAATTAAGAATAATTTCTCGTGCATGCTTTTAAAATCATCACGTAGTGTTAAAAGTGACTTTTGGTCCAATGTATTTTTTTCTAGAAAAACCGCGGCGTGTGTTATACAGATCTTATGTGCTGTGGTAGTACATAAGGATTGTTTCAGTCAACAAGAGCATATATTTATACAATATTCTACAATAAACGTTCTGTACTGGTTTTTTTAAGCTAATGCATCTGTAAGAAATCTGTATGTTCTGTAAATGAACGGTTTTTATAATTATATATAGTACAGTATTCGCATTTATAAATGTACTGAAGGTGGAGGGCTGATATCTTCACAGGGAACACATATAGAATCAGAATTTGATATACAAAAATTCTAGCATTTTTTTATATGTATACCAGTATATAAAAAACAAAAAACAAAATGCAAAGCGTCTGAATGAATTAACTATAACCTCTTTAGGGAAATGTACTTCCGAATGAAATTCTTACGTAAAAATTACTACATCCTGTCAGAAACGGGGTAACCTTGTTAATGGTTTTCATCCCATAGAAAAGGATCAACATAATGTTTTTAGCACTTAACATGCCTCTTAAGACTTATTTAAAGTTAGCGGTTCTTTAACAAAGACGTCTATACATGTATACAACTCATAATGTGTGCATAATGGCAGCAGTGGGACAAGTGTTAAAATGCACTTCACAGTTTGCATTGTTCTACTTCAGAGATGTGATCTTACCCCATCCCAGCTCATTATGCTCATACTACATGTACATGTAAGACCTAACAGAAAATCCTTGTTCACTTCTCTAAATAATGTGTGGTTGTGTTCTGGGGCAATTAAATGACCTCACAGTTACATGTACTTCTTGAATGAACTATAAAGGAGGTCATAAATGGCCTAGTAAACAAGATTTGATTGGTAATAAATCAGCACAATGAGAAAAAATATCATTCTTATCCAATGCCTCAATGAACACCAGGTGGTGAACAGATTACCCAAACAATGGAAATATAATTTTTTCTTAAAAGTGTTAAAAAGCTGCAATGTTAAAATTATCTTTAATTAAAGTTACTTTTTAAATGTTCAATGGTGTACATATGAGTAGTACAGACAGTTAATTGTGATTTTTTTGTCTATTATACATGTAATAAACATTTTTGTGAAAATCTGCATATAATTAGCTTTATCAAGCTTCTGAATAGCTTAATAAAGCTACATTTAACTTATTCCCTACATGCATTTACCCAGTAATTTGCAACTCATTGAATTGGTGATAAATATGCCACATCTTAGAAATGTATCATCATCAATCAAAGCTTGCTTTGATTTATTAGCTGATTAATTTTTCTGCATTTTGAATAAATTCATGTGCAAAACAATCGGTCCTAAATTCCATGCTCGATCAGTATATACAGTGTAATTGTTTTTCATATTAATTAGTCTTTACGGACAATGACTCATAGGGTTCATCATATACATGTATCAATTTTATTTCTATAGTACATTAGAACATGCACAATGATTTGAATTCAGAGTAACAGTGGATTTAAAACATTTGCTCCTTTTAGTTGTTGTGTAACTTAGTTATTTGGACCCCATTGATTCGAGAACCTTTGACCATACCCTCAAGTTATGGATTGTTGTGATACATTTACAATTGTTTAATTCCAATACATGTATACTGCTTACAAATAGAAAAACTGGAACATTCATTCGTTTGTTAATCAACAGTGCCTATCAGTACTACACATGGTCCACGTAAATCTACCGGGTTTCCAGTAAATTAAAGCATGTAAATTTTATTCATTGAACTAGTAAGGAATTTATTAAATTGAGAGATTTGAAAAATATGATAGCCATAGTTTAAGAAGTCAAAGCATTACATTATATTGGTTCTATTTATTTAAGGAATAATGAATCTGTCTTTGAGTATTATGAGGTGATAATTTCAGTCGGGGCGTGATCAAATCCAATAAAGCCCGAAGGGCTTTATGATAAATTTGATCATGCCCCGGCCGAAATTATCACCTCATATTATTCAAACTTTTATTTATATAATGTTCATCAATTGTACGATTAAAAATTAGAATGTTCAGCAATTGTACAATTAAAAATTAGAATACCAAGTATGCAAACCCCGCTTGAATTTATTGGACTGTATAGTACAAAATTGATTTGTAGTGTTATCACAGGCAAAGACACTGAAAAATGTAAATATATCATGATAATATATAATAGTTGATTCTGAGATAAGAATTGAAGTGTGTATTTTCCAGAAATTTGGAAAGAATCATTGATTTTTTAATGAAATCTAAAATAAGTGTTGATATTTTTATAAATTAATAATGGCATGGCATGGGTTGAACTTTTCTTATTACATACACAAGATCAGAACAAATACGGTACTTTTTATCTAAGGATTATGGACCAACATACATTGCAGGATCTGAAAATAATGCTCAAATCAACACACTTAAAATATGCTATCCAAAAAATATGTCTCTATAACTTCAAATAAATGAAGTTAATCTATAAAAATTGTATGTACCCAAGCATACACATTAATTTATGTGAACACATGAGTACATGCATGTTTTTATTTTTTTGTACATAGGTTGAATATTTTTTGCAAACAAAGAGCAGATGGCAGCTTATGCATTAGTGCTTTTTGATGTGGATGGGTGCACAGCAATTGTGGATTCAAAGAAGTTAGTCATGGAAGGAAAGGACCTTGTCAATGGCCAGCAATGCTACATGAAATTTGGAGTAGAGAAGCTGAAAGTAGAAATTCTACAGTTATCAGGTAATATTTGCTTATGAGCAAGTAACCGTAAATGTAATTTTCTAGTGTATTAAAGTGTATCCAGTCTATATACTAGTGTGTAATGTGAAGCTTTAGGCATGCAGTTTTTAAAAGTACCTTGTATATATCAATGACCATATAAACTTTAATCTTATTCTGAGAAAAACATTAAAATCACACTTTTTTTTCAAAAAAACCCTTAAAATTAGTATCAAACTTCTTTAAATTTGTGTACTGGTACATTATTTCAATATATTTTCAGATTCCAAGAGAGAACTCAATAAGTTTGAAGATGAGTGGAGCACATCTCACCGGTCCATGGCCTTAGACAAAGAGAAAAGAAAAAGAATAAGCCTGATGGGACTACCTGGCAGTTTGGCCCCAGGATGTTGTAAGTATCAACAAAATATTTAATTTCTGGTATATTGTATATTCTAATCATATTTTATGTAATTTGCATTTTCCATATACTTACATGGAATTTTTACATGTACATCTGTGTAGTTTAGGGCACTTGTAAATTGAACAATAAACAATCTTCAGCATATTCAGTATTCATCATTACAAAATGTAAAGACATCTTATATCTGATTTCAAGTACATGAAAGCTATGCATGAAAACATGAACAAAATTAAGTCAATGTTTCAAACAACACTATGTCTAATGTGACCAGGCTATACTTAAAACTCTTTTATGGATTTACATGGTTTTTTTCACAAATACTGTCAATTTTTGCCTAGGATGATGTAGTTCCTGCTGCCGAAGACTTACCAGACCCAGTTGCAGAAGAACAAGATCTGGATGAAGATCATATTGATGCTGAACATGTAAGTGTATGAGTTAGTGTAGGTTTTAAAAGCTTAAGGTCAAGATCTAGCACTGGTAAATGATATCAGAGTGTCTTTTTTTGTGCTAGAACCATTATCATAATAATGTCATATACATACACACATAATTGTTTTTATGAAAAATTTCCCCATTCTTTATGGTTTAAGGGTATAACGAACAAAATAAAACAGTTTTTGACATTCTTTATAAAATCATGGGAAAAGTTATTTTGAAACCTATTTTCAATTTTGAATCATTTTAAAGCTTGTTTAATGCCTTTTGGAAGAGACTGTAGGTTTTCTAGATATATACCTATTAGTAAAAATTGAATAAAAATCTAAGATTTCCTTAATATTTAATAGAAAATGATAGTTTAACACATGATTTTTCTTTGTCTTAACCAAACTTTTAAGCCATGCTACACATTTCCAAACAAAGCCATTGTTATAAAGCATCATTGAAAGATTTTATATCTGGAATTTCGTTATCCTGTAGGCACCATTCATTAACTAGATGTTGACCATAAGAGAGTGTTATAGACTGTTTTTGAAAATAAAATGTATTCTGGACATTCCATTTGAAATCTTATAAAAAAGGATAACTGATACATATGTTCCATTTAATATCATTTAGATTATTCTATAGGCTGTTTTTTTAAAGAAACTATAGGCATTCTGGTTAAATTCATTAAAAATGGGAAAAACAGACATTTGTAAGTGTTTTTCTTCACAGTTCATTGATAATAACAGTTAATCTGTAGGCCCTATTTATTTACTTGATCTTTACCATAAGTATCAATATTATTTTTATAATTGTAAAAAAATGATTTCAATGTTTTGTTCTTTAGTACAAATACAGAGATTGAAGTAGTCAAATAATTGTTATTTTATCATGGAAAGCCAAGTTTATGTTACCTGCTAGTTTTTCCTCACATCTCAAAATTGGGTATCCCTTGTGAAAATGATTGACAACAATAAGATATGCCAACATTAGTTTTTTCTTTAAAATAATCATCAGTTTTCAGTAAATAAGATCTGGATAAATAAATTGAGTAAAAACATTTGTTGGAACCATCTTACATCAACACTCTTGCATGTATAGTTGTCATTAAGTAGGCTCAGAGACATAAATAACGTCTCTGGTAGGCTTTATGGGGTTGACATATCAGAATACAACAATAAATAATGTGATGGATGTGTCCAATTAAGTTATTTTTATTATTTTTATGAGCTCAAACTTATATTAATAGCATTTATCCTATAAAATGACACCCGAAAAAAAAAATTGTTAAAATTAATGATATGTTGACAGATTTAATTTGAAAAGAAAAATTGGTGGGGGTAGGGGGGAAGGGATCACACACTTGGCAATGAAAATTAAGATGACTTTTAGCATAGACCTGATCATGCATGTAATTAAGCTTAATGGTAAATAATGTGTCGAGATCAGTATGATGCTAGCAAATTACAACAATCCAATCGCTTTTACATCATATTAAAAGATTTTGCTACAATGTATAATATGTTATTACGCTATGAATATGTGCTAATTAAACTAATACAACAAATCAATATTCAAATGTTAGATGAACTTTATTTTGTCATTTTATTTAAGCCTTTAATGCTTTTTTTGTTGTTGTCAGTCCTAGCTATAACACACCAAGGCTGTGCAGACAAACTGATTACCACATGTTAGAACGATTCGATAATTTGCCTGCACAGCCTTGGTGTTTTATAGGACTAATGACATGCAATAAGCATACAATGCTTATTTTTATATTCATACTGATGTTTATTTGTATGAAGTATATGTGAATCTTCGCTTTAAAGACATTGAAAAATATTCTGAGCCCAAGAAACTTTGTCATAAAATCTTTTTTTTATCTACATTAGGTATAATTTAATGATTATTTTTCATAAGTACATATCAAATTAGTTATGTAAGTTTCAACGTTTCATTTAATCTGAAAAAAATATATATATATTCAAAATGCGTGATGATGTTTATATTTGTGCTCAGGCGCTGTGAAAAGGCTAAGTGTATTTACAGGAAATTGAATGCGCAGTTTTCCAATGCAAACATAAGGTGAAATATGCACTTAATGTAAATATTCCTCTTTCAATGAGCCTCAACTTGCCTGCTAACAACAATATGGCGTAACTCTAGCATGATATCAGAAATTTTAGTTAAATGGTGTATTTTATCCAGAGTGATGTAGTGCGATACACAAACTACAAGTACTTTAATATACCTGAGGTTGGTGAATTTATTATTACTGGCAATCATCCCATCATCTGAATTTTATTTTATTCATGTAACATTCAGATATTTGGATAATTAAGCATAAGAGAATGATATTAAATCCGTTTTAAAGTGGCTTTACCAATTGTGTCGCATCACAAGAAACTGATAATTTATCAAGTACTTGAATTTCATCGTAGTTTTACATGCACTTATTTCTTGCAGAATGAAACGGAAGAACCAAAAACAGAAAAACCAACCAAGAAATCAAAGGAGACAAAAGAAAAGACAAAGGAAGCAAAGGAGAAACCAAAAGAAAAAACAGTAAGTAACTATACAAAATGAATAATAGAACTGTCTATACTTTTGTTTGCATCTAGCAATTGGCCAGGGCTCTGATCATGCAAAGAACCCTATCTTAATGTCAGTATTATCCCATGTAAAACATTTAAAGATATGTAACACTACCCATATCAACCCTCAACCAATATCAACTGCCCCTCTTTTGGCCCTAGAATGATACTCTGTATCCGGTAATTCTTGGCATGATCTAATTTTCTCTTTTTTTTTCACAATCCTATTAACAATAATTAACATCATAACATATTCAATGTGCAGAAATTATATCTGGTATTGTTTGCAATCAGAAAATTTTAAATGATGAATTCAAATAATAAGTTACACATTTCCCAAATTTTGTGATGCAAAAATAACCCAGATATACCATATAACAGTAATATGCCATCCTCTGCCTTAGGCTTTTCTGTAACTGATGAACAATTATTCTTGATTATTGTTGCCACATAAGCAATTAAATATTGTCATAATATACATCTACTCATTTATGAAATTTCAACTTAAAGTATGCAATTTATGATTTTAGGGTTCAAAAGGCAGGAAGATAACTGTTCTGTACGAGGGTGGAGGTGATTATTCAACAGATGTTGTTGCTCCTAAGCGTGCTCCCTACTACCTTGAAGAATTGAGTGCTGATGAAAGAGACCTTATTAATCTTCAAGTGGAACAATATAAACTTGGACTAGAAAGTGAAACAACTCAGACAGAGGTAGTAGTGATTCTAGGCCCAAATGACGCCCTCCCTACCCTTACATCAGATGCATTTCAGAGCATTTTGGAACTATTAAAGGAATTGAAGAAAGTACAGCAGGACATGAAAATTCAAGTGGAGGAACTGAAAAAAGAACAGCAGGAGACGAAAACCCAGGTGCAGGATTTAACTCGGGAAGTTGTTGCACTTAAGGAAAGGCCGTCTAGCAGAAATTTAGTTGGAAGCCTCCTGACGACCAACGAACTACATGAGCTGCTCATCAACAGTGAGAATAATGCATCAGTGGAAACTGCACAAGGATTAGAAGAAGGTCTCAGTAAAAGACAAGAACCAACACAAAAGAACAAGGAAGACAAGGAAAATGAAAGAATTACAGTTCACCTTGGTGTAACAGAGACTATGCCAATTCCACGAAGACCGAAACGGACCACGGCCAGCACAGCCACCAGCTCCACCACTGCAAATGTAACCACCAGTGCAACCACCACTGCCAGCTCCCCCAGCACATCCACCACCGGCAGCAACTCTGAAAACATAACCACCAGTGCACCAACCACCAGCAACTCCACCAGTGCACCAACCATCAGCAACTCCACCAGTGAGCCAACCACAAGCAGCTCCACCAGTGCACCCACCACAAGCAGCTCCACCAGTGCACCCACCACCAGCAACTCCACCAGTGCGCCCACCACCAGTGCACCCACCACCAGCAACTCCACCAGTGCATCCACCACCAGCAACTCCACCAGTGTGCCCACCACCAGCAACTCCACCAGTGCACCCACCACCAGCAACTCCACCAGTGCATCCACCACCAGCAACTCCACCAGTGCATTCACCCCCAGCAGCTACCCAAACACATCCATCACCAGCAGCAACTCCACAAACGTAACCAGCAGTGCACCCACCAGCACTGGCACCACAGCCACCAACAATGACACTTCAAACAGAGAAACAATCACCGTGGCCAATTCTTCCACCCTCATTCCTATCAACACCAACACTGTCAATGTTCCCATCAAAACCTTTACGGAAAGTTTTGCAGAATCCACCATCACTGTCAACAGCTTTTCATCACTTGTGCCAAACTCTAACAGTTTTGACAACATACAGTCACCCTACCAACTTCCAGTTGTTCCAAACAGTATGATGATGAACCTGTCAACCTCACCCAGCAACTTGTGAACTGTTTTCAGCCTGCCTTCCATTTCAAACTCCACTTCTCCAATTGCTACAACCAACACAGCTCTCACAAAAATAAATATGCAACAAGCTGCAACCATTTTGCCATCAGTCTTGCTTGGAAATTCCCCAAGTCCCTCCACCAACAAAAAGGCCATACAGTTTAAGTGTTTTACGTGACAGATCATTGAAATTGATGGATCTGAAGACATCGCCGGCACCCCAGAAGATGCAGAATTTAGAATACGACAGAAGATATCTCTATCAGCTGCAGCTAGTGCCTGCTCCAAGGCTAATTTTGGATGGATCCTTGTACAGAAAATATACAAGCAAGAGGAACTTGTAGGAAGGAATTTCTATGGCAACCGAAAGAACATCGCTGCAATTTCGCCAAGACGTCGCCATGCCATAGAGCATGCAGTGGCTGAAGTTTACGGCTCCTATGATCCTTACTTGAAGGAAGCAATTTCAGGCATCAACACTGGACTTCGGAGGTTAAGGAGCAGGAGACTACCTTTCTCTTCCCTCGAGAACATTTAAAACTAAAGCAGTGGGACAGTGACAATAGCAAGACTTTCTGTACAGATACCAAAGATGTTTACAAATATGTGATTATGTTGATGCAAAGTTTGTGAACATACAAAAAATTCATGACAGTTTGATATTGACGATACTATATATTTATTCATATGTGATGTTCTAAACATCTGACACTCATTTTCTTCTTTATCCTTGAAAAGTTTGTTTTCATATTGCTGTATTTTGACTGATGAGATAAACAGTTATTTTATGTTTTTCTGTGTGTTATTTTCTTGTCATATAATTATAAAAGCAGGCATTTTCTTTTCACAAAAGAACCAGAATTGACTAAAGATAAAATGATATATTTCATGGTGCCCTCTAGACTGGCATTTTTTCAACACTTTATCCAATTTTATATTATAATAAAACAAATGCAGGACAATATGATTATGAATATTAAGGTGGTATGGGACATATGTCGATATTAAAGTGGATAAAAGTACATATACTCAACATACGTCCCCCTGTTTAGAATTTTCAAATTTTACAATATTGGACCAAAAAACATGTTTTGAATTTTTTTTGGAAAGGTAAAGATTATAAAAAGCCCCAGCGGGATTCAAACTCATGACATACAAAACTCATGTAGTGAACGCTCAAACCCATTGCATTCACTGTTAAATAACAATTTTTGGAAAAATATATTTTATAAAATTACACTTATTTTTTTTGTTCATTTTGATAAATAGAACGTCACAACATGGAGGTGTCCCTTACCACCTTAAATGCTCAAAACACAATCAATTCCTACTAATTTGCATACCTGATACAGTCTAAATCCATCTGGGAACTTCACGGATGTAAATGGAAGAAGGTTGTCCTCAAGAATCTCTTGGTAAATTTCGGAGTCCGTAATTCCTGTGAAAACACAAATGTCTGTTGGTCCTCTATATTGATCATTAATTTAGGACTAAGGTTGCATATATTGTTTTCTATTACATTCACTAATTAACGTTATACATGTAATAATACAGAGCGCAGCAGAAGATGGGTAAATCAAGGCTTAAATGTAAATAGAAAATCAGTGAAAAAAAAAGTTGAATCGGGGGTACATGTACTAACAGCTAAGAAAAATTCTATCAGCTCTTGGCCCCAATTTTATTGAACAAAGTGAACTTGATCATTAAATGACTTGCACTTTTCAATGTATATATATTGCATCTAAACTCTAGTTAAAACTTTCAAATAATTTAATCTCTAGTAATTTAAATACAAATAATTTAAAATGTTACAAAAGTGCTTGAATCAGGACATTTAACACTGTTTTCACACTTGTATTATATCATCAAAACCAAAAAATATCAAGGAACCAACATACATGTATTTGATTCCGATTAGGGTAGCAATTTTCAATTTATAAACATTTGAAATTTGTGAGTTTTCAAAAGAATAACAAATCTCAAATTCACTCTCCTTTAGTCAGGATAATTTTACAAACTTGATGTATGATGAGCGACATCACAATTGTTTGCTGAAATGTTTAGTTTAATTCAATCTAATGATTTGGGTAGGCAGGAAGATCCAAGTTTGTATGTTTCAAATCTATAGTTTTGTAATCTCTTTTACCAATGTTTACAAAATCAAACTGTTCATGTACTAGCCGTCTCTATTAAACAAAAAATCTGTGCTCTACCCTACAGTCACACCGTTTACATATTATATTTCATGTAACAGAACAGCATTATATACCAAGTTTTGACTAAATCATAATGCTTTCAAAATTTATCAATTTAACTTTTATCAATTACATTGTAACATGTAAATGATGTACTAACTATTGTATACCATAAATATACAGAAGGTGTGTTATTCTGTAAAGATACAATATCACTGCACAAAATTTGCATGGCATTGCCCTTTATTACTGTACAGTAGATGACTACATGTAGATGTGTTTGTTTGTAGAGTGAACGAAAGATCATTTTGTGCAATTTTTGTTATTGTCAATCAAATGAACTAAAGGCATATCTATATTGCTATTGAACTAATTGTACAATAGCACAACAAAAGTTTAGCGCAGGAGGAAAATGTCACGCATAAATTATAAATGTTTGTAAAAAAGGTAAAAGACAACTTTCAGGCAAGTATTTTTGAAATAATATTGACTCATGGCGGTAGAAAATAGAAATAAGTTGTACAATGTATACTCAGGTGCCAAAAGTATGTCAATATTTTTCTTTTCATATTATATATATTTCATTGAAAACCAACATTTTTCAAAGAGTCGTTAAAAAGTAATCAATGGACGTAGTCTACGTAGTAAGCAAAATATTCACTAGTCAGTTTGTAGTCGTAAAAAACCAAGAGTATGAGAACTAAACAAATTATTGATATATAATTTCACATAAAAACTTGAGTTTAACATCAATCAGATCACTAATCTGTGTTACGATCACTACAAAATAGTAGCACAAGAGCATGTACATGTACGTTACAAAATAAACTAATCTTTGGTCACGTAGACATCCGCTCGCCTCGTATCGAATCAGAAATCATCTAACACTCTGCCGCATAGTTTTGAAATCGTATCTAGTTTTTAGAATCTCAGCGATTTTCACAGTTGATAATCCAGCTTCATGATTTTTGAGAATAATACTTCGAATAGCGAGCGATAGTTTACGACCTCCTTTCCTCTCTGGCGCCATTGTAAAACTGAGGGAAAGTGGCGGATCACGTGACTAGCTGCACACTTTGTAAACAGTATGGTTCGCTTTTTGGAGTTTTTGGGGCGGGGTTTGCATAATATTATCTTGCACGCTTTTTGCACGGTACGGTATGCTTTGTGAATGGTACGGTTCGCTTTATAAATGGTACGGTTCTTTTTGTGAACAGTACGGTTCGTTTCTTGCACTGAATGGTACGGTTCGTTTCTTGCACAGAATGGTACGGTTCATTTTTGAGGTGTAGTAGCACGTTTCAGGGTCTGTATATGCTCTCATATATTTTGATCGCTTTATAAAGTGGGGGGGGGGGGGGGCTAAATAAAGGACGGTTCGTTTTGTGAACAGCACGGTTCGTTTTGTGAATTCGTTTCTTGCACAGAATGGTACGGTTCGTTTCTTGCACAGAATGGTACGGTTCATTTTTGAGGTGTAGTAGCACATTTCAGGGTCTGTATATGCTCTCATATTTTGATCGCTTTATAAAGGGGGGGGGCTTAATAAAGGGAATTGGAAGTTAACAGTGAACCCCTACCCAAAATTTAGTCACATATCTTGCAAAGGATATTTTTTTTATTTTCTTTAAAAATGGTATTCAATAAAGTACATATGTCAAAGATTAACTATATGGCCATATGGCACAATATCCTTTGAAAGCCCATATAAAGCCATTGTTGTTCAGGTGAGCGATGGGGCCCATGGGCCTCTTGTTATTACTGCATTGGTGTATTTGATGTTATAAATGCACCAAGCCCTTTGGGCTTTGGCAGATACCAACTGCTTGGGCTGATACCAGGGCCAAGATCAAAACAGCAATTTGATTTTCTACATATGTATTAGTTAGGAGACAATAAAATTGTAGATCATTCAACATTTTGAGGAGTTTGACTGTGCCGATATAGTTGTCCATTTAGCGAGAACAGCCATAAATAAGTATTGCAGACCAGGATGATGAGAATACTGTAAGACTCCTTTTACATTATATTTTTCTCCTACTCCCCTTTCCTGTAAAATTGATTTAAATTGGTACAGTAAATTGCTTACAAGTTAATGCAACTTTTTCCTGTTCCTTTTTCAGGCCACTTTGTGGTCCAAGATGTTCAAGTATCAGCTGGAATTGGGTCATAATGATGAAGCATACAATGCCATGGTTAGCAACCCTGACCCATCAAGGTTAGCAATTGCTTCTTGTATTTATAACAGTTTGTTTATTTAAATACCAGTATCCTTTTATATGCATCAGTAAGTACTGGATAATTTAATGTATATATTGTTCAATGTAATTTCACAATAGTAGAATTCACAAAACATAATGATGAGCACTAAAGTGAAAAAAATGCTTTTAAAGCAGAGACAAACTTGTTTCATGTATATACAATTACCTGGTCAATTTTCTGTACACAGGAGAAAAGACTGCCTTCGACAGCTTCTGGTCACTTTGTGTGAGAGAGGGGATTTTCAAACACTTGTGGGGTTCCCATACATTGATCTTCAAGAGGAGGTGACTTTACTTTAACTGCTAGTCTTTTATATTTTCAGTACATAGTATTTTGTGTATTTACATGTATTTTTTTGGTTGCAATTGTCACCCAATTGGTAGAAAATGTCGATATTTGTTTAGATGTCCCTTTTCACTATTGATTTTTTAAAACTATGTTTTAATTATTTGAAACTTGTTTATAGAAGACAAGATAATCAGACTGTTTTACTATTTTTAATTTATGGTGTGCTTCCTATTAGCTTCATTGGAAAACCAGAAACAGTCTAGCATGCGCATATTAACTACTGTAGATTCTTTTTTTTATCGCAAGTACCTAATTCTATGATCTTACCATTTTGTATCAAAACGTGAGAACTTCAATTTTTGAGTGCTGATGTTTTACCGTAAATTTTGATTCTATACTGGTACTGTACCAGTTATCGGCTAAACCGAGAGTTCGGGTTTATAGCACACGACTATCCAAGATTTTTTAATTCGGTTGTCTGCTTCGAATAAAGAAACGTAAGTTTGCTTAAAAACTTTCTTGAATAAGCTTTAAACATGAGCTTAAATGATCATTGTTTACCTGTTGATTTACATCTTTGCATTTTCAGCAGTGGGGAAAGTGACGTAATAAGTTAAAAATAGAATATGACCTCTTTGTGTTACGTTATTACATCCCTTCTTTGATTTGACATATAATATCAATGCATACAAACAAAAGGAAGTCACTAAATAATGACAGATTCATGGCGCAGTTGAACGCCTAATTCCAAAACTATGTTTGAATATTCAGTACGATTTTGTGTATAACCGTATAATAAGAAAGGATGTTTTATGTATGTATTGTAACCCCTACAACCTTTAGTCTGACCCCACAAAGGGACATAACTCAAATTACATTTTGCAGAGCACATACAATTGATTGCATTGATAAAATCAACAAACCGTACTGTAACACTACACACATGCTACTTTATTTAATGAATTGAAACTCGCATAAAATGCAATAAATTCTAAGAAATATATAAACAAAAGTAAAAAAAAAAAAAAAAATTAGTCCCATCCCCCATTCTCCGCCATCTGTATTGGCCCTGTAAAATAAAGTTGCATTAATATTTTTATATTTATTTGTGTATAAAAAAAATAGAAAAATGAACAAAAGAAAAAGACACCAGTACCAAGAGGAATGCTTCTATCGGGCTGTGAGTGATGTAACAGCAAAAAAGTTAAATACTTATCAGGCTGCTCAAGAATATCAAGTGCCTAGGTCAACTGTGTTTGACCACATAAAAGGAGAAAACAAGATAGAGAGAACAACGCCAGGTCCATCACGTATGCTTACAAAGGACAAAGAAGTGTCTCTATTGAATTATATTAAACATATGGGGACAAGAGGTTTCCCCGTGTTGAGAAAACTAATAAAGGTTCTCTTCTATTCAAATAATTATGTTGCTAAAACATACGAACATGATTTCTTAAAATCATACATTATTTTATAAACCAATTTTTCCTTTTGAATATTTTGAAGGGATCAGTCCTGTAACTGTTCTTCAATGTTTTATTTTTAATCAATTTAGTCATTCGTTGTTGCAATATTTATAGAAAGTGGACGAGAAACATTGTTCAACCTTGAAAATGGTCCTTCAGATAAGTGGTGTCGGCAGTTTTTCAAAAGACATCCCGACATTTCCAAAAGAGTTCCCGAGGTGCTAGATAAATCTAGAGCTAGAATGTCCAACTGGACTGTCATGAAACAGTACTTCAATCTTTTGAATAAAACTGTTGAAGACTTAGGCCTTGAGGACAAACCTGCACAGATATTTAACTATGGTGAAAGCAGATTCAGCGGTACTTTTAAAATGCTGACTCATATTGTATGACTATTAAAATACAATTACATGTACTAAAAAACTAATTATAATTATACAATATATATTTAAAAGAAAAAGAAAAACTAGGGTCACACCAATTTAATTTCATATTTGTAGGACATCTGATGAAAACAAATACGAAACATGCAGCGGAAAATTGAATAGAATTTTGGGTTAACATGAAATTTTTAAAATATTATTTGTATTCTTTTGTTTGAATACGAGTGCACGAGTCCGACGCATGAAATTAAATTGGTATGGCCGAGTGCATGAAATACCGGTATATTTACACATGGGATATTAAGAAATACAAAATTTCCCTCAATTACAGGTAAAGAAAAATGTCGAAAGAAGGTTTTGGTTGGTAAAGGCACACATGCATACCAGCAGTCCAATCTTGGACACTCACATTGTACAGTGCATGTTTGTGTCGCAGCTGATGGCAGGGTGTTTCTGACATATAATCTTTGAAGGAGGTCTGCCCCAAAGGAATTTTATGGACAGGGTTCCTCCAAGCTGGTTGTTTGGTTCGTCCGCCAGTGGCTACATGGACAGAGGTTCGAAAATATTTTTCTGCCGCACTGCGGAAGTAGAAAACCAGTTCTTCTCATCTTCAACAACCACGATTCACATATCTCACTTAAAAAGGCAATGGCAAACGGTGTCTATGTCATGGGTTTGCCGCCACACACAACCCATATTCTGCAACCCCTGGACGTTTCCATTTTTGGCCCTTTTTGAAACAAAAGGTAGCATCACTTGCGACTTCTGGGGGTTAACGTACTGTACCTATAATACAATTTACCTCGATTTCACTATTACTTTCCTTCCTTTCACTTCAATTTTTACATGGTCCCAAAAAAGTTTGGGGGAGGGGGAGGCCAACTTGGTCCATGTTAATTCATTTTTTTAAGTTTAAATTTAAGAAAAATGATTGCTGAGAGAAAAAGTAGACATATTAACACATACAATATTTGAATATTTATACTTTGATACTTCATCAACCTTAAAGTCTCGTTAACATGTTATTCATGGGATATAGGTATAAAAAAATCAAATTCTATTCATTCTTTATATCGATCGATCTAGCTTTCGATTGATTGATGATGTTCTGTTGAAGTAATTTTGAACGGAATTAGCAATGTTTATCATTTTCAAAATGATTTTTGACTTGAATTATTAAATGTGGCAACACCAGAAATTCTCCTATGCTACAGCTGTGGAACAAGTCTCGAGATAGAGATGGAAATACTTGTTGCCACGAACCTCCTAGTCACTCTAGGGTCTCATACCCAAGTCCCTGGAAAACATTCTTATGCCTCCAGTTAACAGCAACCAAAACGTCCAAAAGAAGAAAAGCTCTAAAATAATAACAGAAGCAAGAGTACTTACAGGTTACCCTAACCATTTTCAACGTCTTTTGATATAATAAATACATGCTATGGTACAGGTGCTGCATTTGTCAGTAGCACATCCACCAAACTTGCGCTATAGAGGGACTTGCTGTTTACGAATTTTTGTGGGAAGAATGCTTCGCCATTATTGAAGAATAATTAATTAAGTCTATGTCAAAAATAAATCTGATTATTTTGTAAGAAGAATGAACATAAAATAAATGTTTATCTTGCAAGAATCCATTCTCGCAAATATATTTATTTATTTATTTACATATCAGTGGCATCGGAAGCAAATTGAAGGGGGGGGGGGGGGGGGGGGGGGTAGTCTTATCAGAAATCTTGACAGGAAAAAAAAAAGGTTAATAGTTATGGTTATGTCTTACATTGGAAAAAAAAGGGGGGGGGGGGGGCTAAGGTAAATTATAGAGGAGATCCAAATAAATGACCTTGGAATTTTACCTATTGTTTTTTGGGATTTTTTTATTATTAGGGCTTTTCGCGAAAAGACCTATTGTTTTCGTCTTTATTATTATTATTATTATTATTCTCGACAAAGTTTCGTCTAGGATTTTTTGAATACCATTAAAGATATTTAAATTTTGATTGCAAAAGCTTATAGCATTTCTTGATGACACGTGTAAGTAAGGTTTTGGACTTCCGTTTCCGGTACTTCCAGTTTTGACAAGCAAAATACTAGAAATTAAAAGAATCAATATATTGTTTTTATTTCTTGAACAAATTGTATCAAATTTTAGAATTAGATTCATCTTGTCCAGATGAATAAAAAGTTATGGGCGGCAAGTTTCTATCTCTAACCATTTTAAGATATAAGGCCTCAAACTTAAAAAAAGGGGGATGAAAAAACAAAAAATTAAAAAAACCTTAGGAATGTTATAAGACGCATAGACATTGTTTAGATAGTAGTGATTAACACATGTTCCAAGTTTCATTAAAAAGTATTGAGTACTTCCGGTTTTATGAGCCGATGAAAATCGTCTATGGGAGTTTCTATGATAAATTGAATTCACGCATGTAAACGTTTTTTCAAACAGTTTTCAAGCAAATAGTTTAATATTTCATATTTACAATTAGGGACCTATTGCAGAGACTGGAAAAGATTCTGAAAATAAAATTACGAAAAATAAGGGATCTGAAGGGGCTAAAGCTGAAAATAGCCCTTAAGCTGTAACTTTTTTATTTTTCATCCGATGTATAAAATTTTTTCGGTTTATAGTTCAAAATAAAGAGTGCAATTGAAAAATTATTGTCCGAGGGGCCACTTTTTGACTCCTTATTGGGGTTTTAAGGGCCTGAAATTGATAACTTAATCACAGTTCAAAAAATTAAATCGGAAGAGTTGTCTCGGTTTGCACAATGGAAGATAATGATTAAAACTTTAGGCATACCAATCTTTATGCTCACAGAAATGATTACTTTCTCAATTTTTGATTTTTAATAATTTTCATCTGCAAATTTAAGAGTACATTAACACATAAAGTTCTAGAATTATCTTTCTTTCAGCATTTAAAGTTCTTGAGAGTTTATGTATGGCCATTTGCTTATGCCAAGACGATCAGATTTTTTAATACAAAATTTTTGAAGTTTTTTTAAAAACAAATTTAGATTTAGGGTTCAAGGGGCTGTCGGAAAGCCCTTCCTTTTTGTTGAAGACAAAAACAGGTTTAGTTATTAGGGCTTTTTGACTTTCGGTCGAAAAGACCTATTGTTTTTGTGTTTTTTATTATTATTATTATTTTCGACAAAGTTTCATCAAGGATTTCTTGAAAACGGTAGGAGATATTGGAATTTTTATTGTACATATTTGTAGCATTTCCCTTATGAAACGTGTTGGATTTACGGTTCCGATAATTCCGGTTTACACAAGGAAAAAAGTAGAAATTTAAAGAATCGATATATTGTTTTTATTTTTAATAGAAATTTAGTGACATTTTAGAATTAGATTCATCTTGTCCAGTTCTACAAAAAGGTAAGTGGTGGCATGTTTCTATTTCTTACCATTTTCGAGATATTAGACCTCAAACTTTTGAAAAGGGGGGATTGAAAAAAATTAAAACTTGAAAAAACGTAACAAAATGTATACAATGCCGATACATTGTTTAGATAGGTGTTATTAATGTATATTTTAAGTTTCATTGAAAAATATTGAGTACTTCCGGTTTTATGAGCCGATGAAAAACGTCTATGGGAGTTTTATGTTAAATTGTATTTAGCGTGTAATGTTTTCTCAAACAGTTTTTCACCAAATATTTTTATATTTAATATTCATAATATGGGACCTAATGCGCAGACCGGAAAAGGTTCTGGAAATGAAATTCCGAAAAATAAGGGATCTGGAAGGGTCAATATTTAGCTGTAACTTTTTTATTTTTCATCCGATTTTCAAAATCTCTTCGGTTAATAGTTTAGAATAAAGAGTACAATTTAAAAATTATGGTCCGAGGGGCCACTTTTTGACTCCTTATAGGGATTTTAAGGGCCTGAAAATGATAACTTTATCCCAATTCAAAAAATTAAATTTCAAGAGTTATCTCGATTTT
This sequence comes from Magallana nippona, assembly GCA_033439105.1. Classification (NCBI taxonomy): domain Eukaryota; kingdom Metazoa; phylum Mollusca; class Bivalvia; order Ostreida; family Ostreidae; genus Magallana; species Magallana nippona. The sequence goes on from CM065926.1 coordinate 27,145,205, forward strand.
CATAATGAAAGATAAGCATTAGAGCTATAGGTATACCAAAAGTCTTGAATCATAAATTAGTATTTTCTAACATATGAATTTTTAAAACTTTTCTTCAAGAAATAAAAGATATATTTGGATATAAAGTTCTGAAGTTGTCTTTCTTTGGGTATTTAAAATTCTTACAAGTTCATGTAAGGAATATGTTTATAAGATATGTTCTCATTTTATGATACATAATCTTTGAAAAAAAAATAAGAACTTAAATAAGGGGCTTAAAGGACTGTCGAAAAGCCCTTCCTTTTTGTTGAAGACAAAAACAGGTCTAGTTTTTTCTTGTCTTTATCAATACTGTAATTCATGCCTTATTCCAATTGGCCTCTTTACCTGGATGTTTTTGCTTACTCATGCATTAATTAACAACTGCATATGTTTATTTACTTGATCTTCATTTTCATATTTCATAATACTAAGCTTATTGATTTTACAAATAAACTGGTGATGGGCCTTATATAGAGTATCTGAAGTTTTAATGTGGTTTGCAGGTGGTTTCTATTTTGGAGTCCAGAGCCAGATCAGTGGACATTACACAGAACTACTATGACCTTCTCTATGCTTTCTATTTGTCTAGAAACAACTTTGGAAAGGGTTTGTTCATGTTTAAGTTAATACTGAATTTTGAGATATTAATAGACCCATGGCTGGTGTTGTTCTGTGCTTTATGTTAAGTTAATGTGTACATTTGAAAGACACAGATATAATTTGGAAGCCTCCAAACATTTGACTTGTTTTGGGACTATTTTGACCAGTTGTTGCATGTCCTTTGTAGGGGGGCTGTGATGTACGAGCACGGTATGAGGCTGGGGAGGGAGGTTCCCTCTAAACAGGGCCTCCAGAAGCAGGCCCACTGATACCTAGCAGCCATGAATGCCTGCGGACTGGTCAACCCAAAGTATGCATGGATTGTGAAACCTGCTGTTGGCAATGAAACACAGGTGAGGGAGAGAGAGAGAGAGAGATTTATAGAGAGACAGGGTATTAACCCAGAATGAGGTATATATTTTTCAGTAGATAAGTCACTTTTCTACAAAATATATTTGAAGATAAATTTTTTCGCAATAATTGTTGTTCAATTAAAACCCTGTTGTGACATTCTTTACTTATAGATACCTTTTAAATCTAACCTTCTGGTATATCCTCTCTCTAGCTTTCAAATTCTTATCCCGACTCACTGCAATCTAATCCTGATGGTTACTGCCTTCTATTATATATTGCTGGTATATACAAGGAGGGGGTATATTGAGCCTATACATTTTTCCCAATTCTAAATGAATTTATTTAATAAAAATGTAAATCACGAAGAGCAGTGTTGTACATACTCTTATCTAGATAACTAAGTTATAGCAGTACACATGCATATAGAAGTGCATTAGTATCATCCACAATTACAACAGGGTGTACTATCTGTCTCTTTCTCTAGAACAGAGGGCAAATGTTAGCTATGTGTAGGAGTATTCCATGTTGTAAAAGTCAAAAGCATGTTTAGTTGAATGTGCATGTTGCATGTAGCTGTTTCCATTATATTTGATAATATAAAGTTTGATTAATAAATGTATTTTATGCTGTTGTAGCAACAAAGAGAATGGAGATCTTGGAACTTCAGGACATTGAGAAGGAGTTTATATTAGTTGATTTCCGTCTTCAGCTGCTAAAGCAAGACACAAGCAACTCAGTCGGATCAGGTTAGTCAACATTTAATGTTTACATGTCATGCAGAGTTATATTGCATTTTCATGGAAAATATGTGTATTGGCTGTTATCTCAAATACAACATGATTTAAATATGTGTCTTAAACATCGTTATGTTAAGAAACTTTTAATAGCATTTAATTTGTGTCAGTATATTCAATGAAGACCCTTTAAAGCAGTGTACCATATTTGACTTATGTCTAAGATTGCTTCATGATCCTGGGTCCTGGGTTCTGGTCTATATGACAGTGCTGCATGTTAGACCATGTGCTTTATTATTCAACATCAACACTAAAGTAGCCTTTTCAAGATGAAGAGCTCCCTTAGGGGGAGATAAGTTAAACATAAATCAGAGTTACTTCTCTTGTCTTACTACATATTAAGTACACTAACATTAATTATACTTTTCTCTTTTTTAGCATAATGTACAGGTAAACAAAACTAAAAATGACAAAAGTTCAGAATTAATTCAAATGTGTCTGGTTCTAAGAATAACAATAATGCTGTCCATTTAAAACACAAAGTCTGGCAACATCCGTCCTGTCTGAAGAATCTCCAAAACACACAAACCATTTGCTCCTGCTTTTGTTAGGCAATTTGCGAGCTGTTTTTGTCCAGAACACCACTGAATTTTCCTCACATATCCTTGAGTTACTGCTTCAGTCAATGCAGCAATATCTATACGAAGTCTCCTGTCCTCCACCAGTTTTGTTGAATGCACAGATTCTATCACACTCTTATTGTCTACAAATGCATAAATTTCAATGGATTTGCTTGGAACTCCTAAAATTTCCTCTAACATATGTCGATAATAAAAACTTGCCTCCAGTCCTTCTTGTAGACTGAGCGCCTCTGCTGCTAGGATGGAGCGAACAACTCTTTTTATCTTTTTAGCCTGCCTGGCCCCGATGTCACCAACTTTCCTCAAGTCAATACTCACCCTCAAGTCTGAGTTTTGACCTCAAATTCATGCACTTTTCTTTAAAGTATTTGAGTTGAGGACTAAATTGAGTAATTAAAAGTTTTGGTGACGGCAGAGCCAGAAAAGGGGACAGCATTTCCCTTGCCTATCCATAATCCAGATAATGACTCCTTGAGTGCTTCCTACTCCATCATTCAGGTTTCTTAGAGATGCATCGGTAAATGTCATTATCTTCACTGAAGTGAGATCTAAAGCTGGAAATCTCAGAATACTTTTGAAGTCTTTAAGCCTATTTATGGTTTTTGTTGCTCTGATTAAGTCTGCCATGGTTCCACTTCTCAGCTTAGTGCACATGTCTATCATTTCAAATGCAAGGTCTGGTCTTGACCCCTGCACTGCCCAATTGATCTGCCCTATGATCTGTCTGTATGTAGTCTGTTCTTCAATGCTTAGCTGACTTTTCTCCTGATTTGCTCTCAGGGGATCAGTCTCTATACTTTGTAACTTCTCCATGTAACTAGTGTGATCCAGTTCTATCCCTTCTTGATTTTGCTTAACATAGAAACCAATATATGGAAATTGGCATTCGGCTATTTTTCCTGCTGAAAACCTCTCTTGAAACCTGCAAATCTGTCTCTCAAAGATTTCATCCCCAGCATGGAGAAAATCATCAACATGAGAGCAGATGATTCCATGCAGCCTTCCATCCTTTCTATAGCAGAAGAGAGCTGGGTCTACGCTACACTGCTCAAAGCCAAATTAATCAAGTTCTTCTTTAACACTTAAGTAAAACTGTCTGGCACCATCTTTTAGTCCATAAAGACAGTGTTTCAACTTCCATATCATTCCAGCAGGAGTGATACTTTCCTTTGGAGGTTGAAGATAAACATCTCTATCAAGTTTTTTTCCTTGCAAAAAAGCTGACTTTATGTCTGTGGTTTTCAGAAATTTTCACATGGTGAATTTACTTGCTGTTATGGTCAAAAATATGTTAAGACCCCCTTTTCCAACTGTCGGACTGTCTCTGGGAATATCAAATTCCTCCTCAAATCCAAGTGCTACAAGTCTTGCTCTTACTTGTCCTTGTTTTGAAGTAATAACCCATCTTGTAGATAGTCTGTTCTGTCCTTCATCCATAACTTCAGTTGAGCTTCATTTTGTTTCACTTGAGATATATTGTCACAGCTTGTATTTTCAAATGTTGTAGAATTAACACATTCATCACTGATTCTTTCCCAGGGGAGCCCACCTAGGTCTCTGCTCTTTTCTTCTTCACTCTCAACATCTTTTACATTATACCAATTTCTGTTATTACCCGAAGCTTTGCCTGCTCTGCCAAGAATTGTTGCTTTATCCAATTTTCATCCTCCAATCCCATCTGATACAGAATATTGTTATTTGCTTTCAGTGCAAGAATGCCTTGAGGAGGTAAAGGTAACTTCTGGTCCATTTTGTTCTCTGACAGGCATTCAGAGACTGTACACTTTTTAAGTTGTTTTTCACTTGTTTTTCCTTGATGTAGTGTTTTCTCTTTATTTATGCCTGTAGTTCCAGTATCTGTTATCTTCTCTTCTACTTGGGTACGCCTGCGGTTGCTTTTTTGTAATCTGTTAAGAGACACTCAGACAAAAACTCCACCATGACGAACAAAAACAACTTTTCCATCCTGAAACACAACTCTACCAGGTCCAAGCCATCTATCTCTGCCCTCACACTTGTAGTACACCAAATCTCCATTCTGATAGCATTGTTCAGCTGCTCTCACTTTGTTCAGTAATGCCTGTCTGATTCTCTCATCAGCTTCTGCTTCTATGTATGCTCGTCTGGTGCTGTGCAGTAGATTCATGTGTTTAGCAAATGTCTCGCTCACTGTATGGCCCTCCAAAGCTGGTAACTTGTCTCTCATAATGTTCGGTAGGTTGGGGTTCCATCCAAACACAAGCTGTTGGCTACTAAAGCCATTCCACATCTGTAATACATTCCTTGCCATGTTAGCCCAGCACAACAAGCTCTGCTCATTTACATCTTTGTAGTCCTGTTCCAATTTCGTTAGCATCATATCTGTTACGGAGTGTACTCGTTCACACAAGCCGTGCTGAAATGGACTTTCACCTGCAGATGTGCTCACTTTGACGTTCAAAATGGATGTCACTTCTCGCATTTCTTCAGAGTTTAATTCGCCTCCATTATCTGTCATAATTGCACCCATGACACCAAATATTCCTATCCAATGAGACATGATTTTATCAATGACATCTGTTGTCTTTTCCTCTGGATAAAAATGGAAACTGTGTATCTTGATTACATGTCAATCAAATGAAAGATCCACTTTCCTCTCCATTACTTCAGATCCATAGCCACCTTCTCATTAAAATAAGACGCCATTGGAAATGACACAACAGGGCGTGAAGGTGTTCTTGCATAGGTCTTGCACACATCACACCTCTCTTCTATTTTTTCAAGATCCTGGTCAAAGTTGTCTCGCCAAGCACCCGCATCCGGTAAGAGGGATACCAGTCATTTCTTTGGTGGGTGGGCAAACTGTCGGTGCAGTTTTAAAAGAGTTGAGTATCTCTTTTTTGGGTTTACATCATCAGTTCTGACTGAGCAAACTTCCTCAACAGGTATCATTTCTGCTTTATCTATGGGAATACAATAATGTCCAGAAGAGGTCACATTAAGGTTCATTGTTTTCCCTAGAATCTCTGCTGTGTCATCCTCTAAGTTCAACTTTACACCAGCAGCTGTTTTCATAGCTGTTCTTGACAACAGCAACGGAATGTTGAATTAACAACATCAGTTGTTATGGTCACATCTTTCCCTGCTATACGAGCTGGAGTTGCAAATTCTCCTTCAGATTTAAGATGAGTTCCCCCTCCAAACTTGAAAAATTTTTCTGCCTTCAGTTTTCTTAACTTTATTTTTGTCCAAATCATCAAGTGAATCGATGTATGGTTTGATCCATGCACTACCACATACGGTACTACTGCAGGCACTGTCTAGGACTGCACAATTTCTAGCTTCCATCCCCAGGTGTCTTATTTCCTTTGGTTGGTAACCTGTAAACAGTACAAATTCTTCTTCTTCAGCTGAACATGCATTTACTTTTGCTATATTTTCCCAACTATGAGGACATGCTGCCATCAGATGTCTATATGACCTGCAAGACTTGCACGTCAACACATTTCCGTCTGGTCCTGATGGATTCATACTCTTTTTAACTGCTGAACTGCCTGCTCGTGATTATCCCCCATGCTGACCTCGATAAAAGCCTCTATTTTGGCCACTTTGAAATCCTCTTCCCCGTATCTGCTCACTTCTTCCCCATCCTTGATAAAATTTGTTGCTCCTCATTCTAGCATATCCAGCTGCCATCAGTGCTTCTTCGTTCTCTGCAAGGAATGCTGGTTCAAGTTTAATGGACATTGGTGTGGTAGGGGAATGTCCTTCACAAGTTTCACCTCTGAATTTTTTAAGGGATTTCTTAGCTTCTTCATACAGAGTTTCTTTATTTTCAAAATTCATTCCTGTCAAAACAATCATTCTTTCTTCTTTGCTTATTTGTGATCGGAGTAATTTGAATGCTAAAATCTCTGGAGGTAATTTCATATTTTTCTTCTCAATTTTTCTGTATTTGGCATCAAAAATGGAAATGTATTCATTGATAGATTGCCCATCAGACCTTTTAAAATCTTCAAAGTCTTCAAATTTCTCTAGGCTATCTGTTAATCATATTTAGCCAAATGTTTGTCCAAAAATTCTATCAATGTTTTCGAACCTGTCTCATTTTTGAGATCTTCTAAATTCAGCTGATCAAACACTTTTTCTCTTATCTGGGACTCATCATTTTCAGGAAGAGACAAAGCTATAGCAACACCTTGTTTCTTTTTATCTAAGTCTGTGACCTCTTTCCATGCTAAGAGTTCTTGCTTGAAGAGTTCATAACTTTTGATTATAGGATTGTACAAAGGGGGGTTGATTTTTGTTGACATTTTCTCAGTTCACTAAGATCACTGTTTTTTCACATTCATCAAACTCTGAATAACAAGTAATTAAATGTCACACATTTGCTTACACTGTTTCTAACACTAGGAATCACCAATTTTCTTTTAACCACGCTCTGCTACCATTGTTAGACCATGTGCTTTATTAATCAGCATCAACACTTTAGGAATGAGAGTACCAAAGCCCCGGATGTTTACATCAGAGAAAAGTTATAGAACATTGTAACATGGAATAAATGGATCGGCGTTAGGCGATTGGCTGAATTCAGGTATGTAATTATTTTCATTTTAAAGCCAAAATATAAATGTTTGAAAGAAATGATGGAATGAGGGAATATTGCAGAAAGTACAGAAATGCCAGGGGAGATTGTAGGAGTGGGGGTTAATTTTTTATGCAGGGCGCCATTTACTGCTGATCGCTGTAAGTTGTAAACAAGTGCAAATTTGACCTATAAACGCCACGGGACCATATATTTTTTTTGGTAATTTCTGAAAGTGCTTAAAATGAAGTTTCAAATGATACCAAAGATTTGGCTGCTATTATCGTAGTAAAGTACTGAGAGGTCCTAAGGTTTGTATAGAGTTCTATGGGAAAATAATTGGTAGTCTTTTCCCTGTAGAGACCCAGTTTTTGACATGTCACGTGACTTTAAAGAAGAAAGTAGTTATTTTTAGCGATTGAATCCATGATGGAGGACATATTTAACCATTTGAGAAATAAATTAGAAGCAACAAGTGAAAAGGTGGGGGGTCTGAGGGGTTGTTTCATATGGAAAGGGGGAGTTGGAAGAAATGGTTATGGTTTTATGAGAGTTTCATGGCCAGATGTGGGGAGCAAGGTTGAGAGAGTGCATCGGGTAGCTCTTATGGTGGAGATGCGTCTGACGAGGTCCCAGTTTCCAGGTGCAAACCTGGAGGTCAGCCATCTCTGCCATGAGAAGCTGTTTAGTGCATCAACCCGATGCACCTCTCACTGGAGCCTCTTGCCACCAATCAGGAGAGGATCCATTGCATGCAGCAGGGGGTATGCAGTGGGGCACACCATCCCCATCCAAGATGCATATTGTAATGTAATTTCATGTTTTAAAAATATAATCATAGAATTATTTATCTTGTTTGGAATAATTGTGTTCTGTATGAGTCTTTTTTGCATGATCGGGCTCGAGATTCAGTCAACATCATGTTTTTTTTATATTTAATTTCTTCCTGATGTTTCTCATAAAGTTTATACATTTTCTTTGTTTTGTAACCCTTTTTGCTTTGTATGATAAGGACTTTTGATATGATTTATTTAACTCATAATCTTTTTGTATTTTATCTAGGGTCTGGTCCACTTGGCCACCAGAGGGTATGGGAGCTCCAACCCCTGCGCAGAAACCTTGGAGGGAGCTGCCGGGACCATTATTACAGGAGTGAGCAGCACTGTGAGCCCGGCCAGCAAAGTTTCTTGTGAAGGTGACATTGTGAGGCAGTGATCATCGCAGAGTTTTGTTGAAGCTTTCGACCCTCTGAGAATTACTGTTTTTTATTGTCTTGTCCAGGACAGCTGGAGACAACCTCTTTGAGATACAAGCATGGAGCATTGTTTCATTCTTGTCGGAGGACGGTATCATAAAATTTTGACCCAGGTAAGAACTCTTGCATACCCAGTTATTATTTACCCTCCCTTTGCACACTAGAGAGTGTTTTTTGCATGATGCATGATCCCCTGTGTAACACTTAACCATTGCATGTTTGGTGTAAGAGAGCTTGTTCTTTATTTCATATGCATCTCCAGCATATAGTGCATACGCTTGATTTATCTCGGCTGTACACCTGTCAACAGCATCAAGGGCAAAGTTATGCAAAAGTTTGGTTTTTTCTGCCTTGGTTCTTTTCAGCATGATCTCAAAGAGTTTCTGGTCTCTTTTGATTGCTTTTCTTATGCTCTCAGACAGGTGACGCGTGTCAATATAGTGACATGGCTTATTTTCCAGCAGACCTTCCTTATAGAGGGAGTCTGCAGCCGGACCAGCAGAGCTGTCTGGATCGGTGTTGACTTCCCTAACCTCCAGGCCATCTTCACAGAGTAGCTCCGCCATACCCTCCCTAGCCCATGTGAACTCATCTCCTATCGTATGATGCATCGGGAGGTTCGCTCCACAGACCCCGGGATTGCACTGATGGTCACGAGAGCCCTCATCAAGTAAGTGACCATGCTCTATGTTTAGAGCATATCTTATTTTTAGTCACCATTTGAATTATTTGGTGTTTTGAGGTGACATTCTCAGCAAATGAGTACACAGTTTGTGTCGCCGGCTGGAAGGGTGTCTCGCCCACCCCCAAGTAGAGGGGGCTATTGTACATGCCATCACATTGTACAGGGATGGCATGTGGGGACTCATTTCCCCTAAGGGTGTTCACATCTACCAGCTGGTGACACCTGTCACTCATGTCAGCCTTGTTGATGTTTTGGATCAAAAGCAAAACTTTATTCGGTGCTTTTTGTAAGGACCTACAAGCAGGAGGAGGAGTATTAGTAGAGAGAAGAATTTTCCACATCCCATCATTACCCACAGGAGTTTGACTGAGCCCAACTTGCAGACCATAATTAATTTTAGCTGCCTTTCTACCCGGGATTTAGTATCTACCTCCTCATACAGGTTGTAACGCCTAGACGAGTAGCTACACTTGGTGCACGGAGCCCCATTCTGCTTCCAAGTCCCCGCCTCTCTTCCGATGCCAAGTCCCAGGACAGAAGTCCAGTGCAGCCAGGTCTCTCCTGCTGGTGAAGTCGGAGAACTTCATTCCACATCTCAGCTGCTTTCCCCAGGTGGAGGAGTCTGGGAGAATTTTGGTCAGCCAGCCTAGTTAAAATCACAATGATTTGTTTACTTGAAACAGTCACCAGTATACAGAACATGAAAGCAGTTATAGAGTTACTTCCCTTAGACTAACAGGCTGGACATGTACAATTTCAAATTGATGTAATTTGAGTTTTAGGAAACCTAAGCTTCTTGTTTTTGTCTCAATTTACTGATATGCCCTTTAGCTGCATGTATCACACTTGACCTCTCATGTACCTACATGTAATTACATGTAATTTTTAAATACATGAGACCCACCCTTTTAAGGTCATTTTCTTGAATAATTAACCATATAGCAGATATTTAAATGGGGTAAATGTAAGGAAATCGGAAAAAAAATCTCCTGTCATACTTGTCTTTCATTTCCATCTAGGCAACTTTCATGATCTTTTGCCCTAAGCTTCCTCGGCCTCAGGAGATGGTAGCAGCTGGGCTGGAGGAGCATTTGCTCTCGTTCAGAGGCCGACGGACAGTCTCGAACCATTTGGTCCATATCCTCTGGCAGTCTCCTGTACCGTCCTTGAGAATTTTTTTACTTTTCACTTGTTACCCCCTTATTGTGGGGTACATTTCTTGCCTTAAAGCCACAATTGTTTCTCCTTTTGAATTTTGGCATTCCTCTAAATTAATCCTTTTTTAGTCTTAGATTTCAAAAGTGTCCCTTAATTTTTGTGTAGAGTGAAGCTTCAGTGTCTGAACTCTAATGTATTATCAACAATGATGGACTTTCTCTTGTCTAAGTTAATTGTAAACAAAGATGATGGGGGCACCTGCTATCTCTTGAAGCTGCATTAGATTTGGGGGTGGTGATACATCTCACACATACTTAATCAGCAGGAAGGTCCAGATAGGAATTACTAGCTACATTAGGGTCAGGAATGATTTTCCTCTCATATAGATAAAAAATTTTGCTAATTGGTAAATTAAAAACCTCCATATTTTGCATAAATTCCTAGATTTCTTTGATTTTTTGAGGTTACTCTCAAATTCTGGGTAGAATCCACCCTTATGAAGAAATTGACACAAATATGAGTTTATATCATTTTTTAACATCATAAAACAAAAACAAGACATTTAAAAGCTGTTTTATTCATTACAGTCACTTTTTTCATCCATAGGATCAACAGTTTGATGATAGTTCATCACTCCATGCTACACAGATGTTGGCAGTAGGATGGCATCATTGAAATGGTCACAGAATCTGTGACACTAAAGTCCCGAGGCTCTAATTTCATACTCATACACAGGTAGGTGTAAAGTCTTTGAAAATTGTAAAATAGACTAATTCTGAGGTAGGTAACAATATAAGTATAGGAATGAGAGTGGCAAATCCCTGGATGTTTACATCAGAGAAAAGTTATAGAACATTGTAACACGGAATATTTTAATGGATAGGCATTAGGCAATTGGCTGAATTCAGGTATGTAATTATTTTCATTTTAAAGCCAAAATATAAATGAAAGAAATGATGGGATGAGGGAATATTGCAAAAAGTACAGAAATGCCAGGGGAGATTGTAGGAGTGGGGGTTAATTTATATGCAGGGTGCCATTTACTGCTGATCGCTGTAAGTTGTAAACAAGTGCAAATTTGACCAATAAATGCCACAGGACCATATATTTTTTTTGGTAATTTCTGAAAGTGCTTAAAATGAAGTTTCAAATGATACCAAAGATTTGGCTGCTATTATCATAGATTTGGCTGCTATTATCATAGTAAAGTACTGAGAGGTCCTAAGGTTTGTATAGAGTTCTATGGGAAAATAATTGGTAGTCTTTTCCCTATAGTAGCCTTTACAAGATGAAGAGCTTCCTTAGGGGGAGATAAGTTAAACAAAAATCAGAGTTACTTCTCTTGTCTTACCACATATTAAGTACACTAACACTGCAGACTCTGCCAGGAGCCTCCTACAGCACTAACCTGAGGGTCCACGAGGACAGTACTGCCCAGCTCCACCGCACGGTCACCGTCCGCCTCCTCTCCCAGGGATTCCCGCTACCCTCCTGGATGATCAAATCATATAAGGTATTGAAAATCAAGTAAAAGGACACTCACTTGCCAATGATCTCTTCATGATGTGATCAGGCTTTGTTAATGCTTAATTACTCTCCAAGGAATTCTCCCTTTAAACACCAGAACTCGATAATTAACAGTAAAATTTGAACACTTAAATCCTTAAAGTAAAACTTTTTTTTATTTGTGAGAGTAATATTTGATTAAATAGTGTATAATTTGAGAGTGTATGTTGATGTGTATAGTGTTTAATTTAAAATTGTATATTTAATACAGTCTAAACATAAGCGGTCACCCCTATTAAGCAGCCACCTCTCGTATGTGGTCATTTTATTTCCTCACGGTAAAATATCCTGTATGATTGCCCTCTAATGAGCGGTCACCTGTCTACTGCGGTCAGCAGTCATCGTATTTTGATCCGAAACTGTACTTTCGCAACGAATAAGGCGGCCATTTTGGTAGGTCACATGATTTACACCCAGGGATTTTGAACATGGCGTCTTAATGTCAGGTAACTAATGTACACAATAATTATACACCTGAGACAAGAGAAGCCAAATCAATTGATGTATTTATATAATTGGCAGTAAGCCAGTTCCGATACAGACAGAAAACAAGTAAATTGTTTAAACATGTATTTACAGTGGTTGTTTTATATATAAACTCATGAAATAGGTGTTAAAATGTCCACAATGATGCAAGAGAAAGTCCTTTGATTTAATAATATGATTTTGAGTTCAGATACGGTCGGTAAGGATATAAAGTGTTGAATTGTATTAACAGCGTTTGTTTCTATATAAACTCATGAAAAGAGTTGGTGTTATTATTGCAAAAATGTCGGCGACAAGGAAAGTTTTAATCCTTAATGACTTTCAAAAATTAAAAAAGAATAAACAATTGCATGCACAATTTATTGTTATGTAATTGCACTCCTTCGTAAATAAAACAAATGCTATTAAAAACCAAATCAATAACTTTATCTATTATTTTGATACATTATTCTAAATTGCAAGTATATGTAAACTCCAATAATTGTTTATATTATAAAGTATTTGATGATGGCAAATTCATAAGTCTCAATCTATTCAAAGGTCACCTCTGTTAAAAGGTCACTTTGGGTGCCTCCCAAAGGTGACTGCTTAATACAAGTTTGACTGTATTTAATTTGTGAGTGTTATTTTTTTTTTAATAATTCTGTGGTAAATTTTAGGAGCTGAACTGGTCTGAACTTTTGTGTCTGTACACGGACTATGACCAGCTGGAGGACGCAGTGCTGCTGACCATAGAGTACTTGGAAGTCTTACTGGGGACATACACCGACCCCGACTCTCCTGCATTTAATATCAAGGTAACAAGTCATTGGAAACTTAATTATGCTCTAATGACAAATACAGTAATGATAAAAACACATATGTTGCAAAATGCCAATGGATGAAAAACTATGATTTGTTTTATGCAATTGTTATTTGTTGTATCAGAAGTTTAAACTGAAAGTATATGGTAACTTACATAAGCCATGACTTTAATTAGCTATTTACCAGTGCTTAACTTGTTCACTGCAACTAATGTAACAAACACTGAAAAGAGCATTAAAAGACTTGTTGGCAGCAAGATTTAAAAACTGCTTTGAATAAAAATCACTTGCTACAAGCATGAATTCATCAAAGCTTGTTTGATGTAGCCCTGATTCTATAGAGCATGTTCTAATTTTATTCGTAATGTGCAATTTTGTAATGAAAATTATTTTGAAAGATTTCTTGCCAACTTGATTTCAATTTCAGTCCACTTAAGGCCATCCCCTTTAAACAACTGGTTACCTTACACCTGTATAGACCAATTGTCCCGAGCTCTTAAAGACGTGAAACAAGATACGCTCTATGAAAGGGTATGCTTTCCTTTGTTTCAACAATTTGTTACATTAAAAGTTTAAAATTTATCAATTTAAACTTAACTTTAACAGTTTTAAACTTTTAATGTAAATGAGATTTTGTTGTTTGATTAATTCACAAACTTTATTATTCAAAATAGAAATTTATGTGTTTATGACTTATATTTACATATCAAAATTTAATTAAAATTAGTTAAATAATTTATTATGTTTTGTGTGATGAAATATCTTATACATTCTTTTAACTTATGAGTATCATGTAGCATTATTTCCTGGCTAATATGATCGGGATCGCCCTTTAAAAAAGTCAAAACACATGGAAGTGACGTCACATATAGTATAAATACTCCCACTGTATACAAATCACTCATATTTTTTCTGGCGAATATCGGGACATCGTCCCATTGAAGGTATTCTAAGACGAAGTCTTAGAGAGTTTATTAAATACTTTGTTTGAGAGCACGCAGTGTTCTAGTGAATAATTAAACATTTTATTGAGAGCACGTTGTGTTCTTGTGAATATAAACGGTGTTAATCATTTATTGAGAGCACATTGTGTTCTTGTAATAAAGTTGAAATACAAAGTATACGAAGAGCACGTGGTGTTCTATTGTTAAAGACGGGGCACGTTGTGTACCATAGTTTTACTGCACGTGGTGCAGGTGTTTTATATGATGGCAAATAAACTTTGAAGGCTTCAATAGATCGGATATAAGGGCAGCCGAGAATAATTTGCACAGTAAGATTCAAAGTAAATGCAAGAAGCATGATAATCATGCTCTGAATGATTTACAGCCATCCTGCTTTACCTCTTATAACAAAATAGATTCCTCAGAAGCTGACCATAGTGTTGAAAAGGGAAAGAAAACAAGTGTAAAAAAATGTTTCACAAAAACACAAAGCTGTTAACAACCCTTCAAAGCAAAAAGAAAAAAAAGAGTCAAATATTACAGATGTTTTGTTGAATATGTCTACAGAAGATATTGATAAGTTAAGGATATGATGGGTATTAAAGATTTAATAGGTTGTGTTTATAATCTGGCCCATGAAAATCAACCCAATAGAGGTCATGAAATAGAAACTGAGAGTGTTCAAAATGAATGTACTGATGAGGATTCGTCAGAACCTCTTGACAATGTTGAAGAGTCGTTCGATTATTTTGATAATGGTGAAAATGACCGGGCTTTGCCTGACTGGTTTACTGTAGATAAAAAAGGAGGTGAAGTTGACACAAAATTGGCAGATATGGTCAATTCAATCTGCATAAATGAAGGTGAAACAGAGAAACTGATTGTAAAATATCCAAGACCTGCAATTGCAAATATTTGACAGCACCGAAAATCAATAATGATATATGGCAAATGTTGCCAAAATTTATACAAAACAGAGATGCAGGTTTTCAAGCTGTCCAAAAAATGATTGCTAGTGGGATTGTGCCTTTAATGAAGGCTGCTCAGTTGCTTGTTTCAAAATCAAAAGAGAGCAATGCCGATTTGAGATCATATATTAAAGATGCAATTATATTATTAGGTAGTTCAATATTTGCCTTATCACAAAAGAGAAGATACTTGTTAAGAAAGGTATTACCTTCAAAATTTTCAAATTTGTGCAATGCAAATCAGAGTGTAACTGATCAATTGTTAGGTTACGTTGTTCAGAAGAAGATGAGAGATCTGGCAGATTTTGACAAGTGCAAGCGAAAGACTGGTTATCATTGGCAGCCATACAACTCATATAGGAGAGGTGCTAGATACACTACCAATTTTAGAGGGAATTTCAGAAACAGAGGAGGAAATTATGGTTCAAATGGCAATAGACCTTTTTTAGGCCAGAGAGGGCAGTACAGAAGAAAACGATATTAGAATTCGAAACAGTAAGTGGAAGACTAAAGAACTTTTCGCATGAATGGAAAAATATCACAAATAATTCATGGGTGTTGAAGACTATCCAAGGTTGTGAGATAGATTTTGTTCAAATACCAGAACAAGTTACTGTACCTCGTCAAATTCAATTCGATGTAGATGAAGATAATCTTATTGATGATGAAATTGTAGAATTATTGGAAAAAGGAGCAATAGAAAAGATATCTAAAAATAACGTTGCATTTTTATCGAATATCTTTGTGGTACCAAAGAAAAATGGTAAATTGAGACGTTGTTAATTTGAAAAATCTAAATGAATATTTTATTTATGAGAAGTTTAAACAAGAGAGTTTTCAAACTGTTCTGCATTTAGTTCAAAGAGGAGATTTTTTCTGTAGTATTGATCTAAAAGATGCTTATTTTAGCATACCTATGGCAAAATGTTTTCAACAATTTCTGTGTTTTGAATGGAAAGGGATTATTTATTCCTTTGTTGTTCTTCCATTTGGATTGTCTTCAGCACCCAGAATTTTTACGAAAGTGATGAAACCAGTATTTTCTTTCATTAGAACTTTGGGAATTAGATGTTCTTTCTACTTAGATGACTCCATTTTTATGAATCAAAGATATTTTGTGAAAAAGAAACAATCTCTGCAATGAATGTAATTAAAAAGCTTGGTTTTATTATCAATGAAAAGAAAACAGTTACAAATGCATGTCAGGTCATTGAATATTTTGGGCTGATAATAGATTCAGTTAAATTTAAAGTTTTTCTACCAGAAGATAAGATTCAAAAGATTTTGGAATTTGCAATAAAGATTGAGGGTAGTGATAATATTAGAATCAGAGAATTAGCGAAATTTATCAGATTGGTTGTGCATGCATTTTCTGCAGTTACCGCAGCACCACTTCATTACAGAAATCTAAAAGGGATAAAACCTCTTATTAAAAATGAACAATGGAAATTATGACAAGTTTATGACATTATCAAATACAGGTGACACTCGATGGCTCGAACTTCGATCTCTCGAAGTTTTTGATCTCTCGAGGTGAAATCACGGTCCCTATTTTTTCCCCCATATAACTAAGCAAATTTACTCTTGATCTCTCGAACTCCGATCTCTCGAAGTTCTTGATCTCTCGAAGTAAAACCTGGGTCCCGTTATACATATTTCATTGTTTTTGACTCTTGATAACTCGAAGTGGTGGCTGTGTACACATGCGACTGATCAAGCGTATAATTAGATCCGCATGGACCTTACCTGGATGATCGAGTGAACCCCTGGGGCTAGCGTGGTAGTGTTAATTGGTTAATTACGGAAGTGACACTACCCCTTGCTTCCTCCAAAGGGTAGATAGTTAATTTGTAACTGATCTATTAATTTCAACAACTTGTAAAATTAACGGTAAATTAAACCGGTCTTTATTTAAACTATTCTGTGATCAAGAAAACCTAAAATACTTTTTAAAAAAATTATAAGTTAACAAAAACAATAAATAAACACAAAACTAATTTCTGTATTGTTGAATTTGATGTCAAGTAGCAGAAAATACAAATGAAACCATGTTAGACTATCATTCCATGTTATGAATAAACTTCCGGCTACTATAATTTTAGAACAAACATGATGGGAACAAAAATTTCCGGATTTTTTTTAAACTTTCAATCTCTCGAACTCTTGATCTCTCGAAGTTTAATCATGGTCCCCTGAAGTTCGAGTTATCGAGATTCACCTGTAGTTCAAAAGAGGATATTCATTGGTGGATAAATAATATTAGAGTTCACAATGGAAAACCAAGAAGATTTAATCCTGTAGATTATTGGATCGAAACAGATGCATCCAAAGAGGGCATGGGAGCTAGGTTTTTCAATATCACTGTAATAAAAGGTGGGAAACAAAAGAAAGAGAATTTCATATTAATCATTTGGAGCTACTGGCAATCAAACTAGCTATTTTCAAGTTTTGTGAAACGTTCACATAGGAATTAAAACAGATAATACTACTGCTTTATCTTATATAAACAATTGGGAGGAGTGGATTCAATAGAAATGGACATTTTAGCTAAGGAAATATGCAACTGGTGTTTATAAAGAAATATTTGGCTTACATAGCAATATTTACCAGGTTCATTAAATGAGGTAGCAGATTTTTTATCAAAAAATTTTACAAACTGTGCAGAATGGAATTTAAAATCAGAGATTTTTCAGAGAGTGTCAAGACAGCTATTTGCTCCAGAAGTAGATCTTTTGGCATCTGAAAATAATTTCAAAATTGACAAGTTTGTATCCAGATATTTTTGTAAAAAAGCTTGGAAAACTGATGCCTTTACATTTTCATGGCATAATTTGAGACCATACATTTTCCCACCAATTTGTCTCATCAGTAGAATTATCAATAAAATAATAGAGGATAGAGTTGAACAATCAAGAATTATTTTTCCTCTTTGGCAGACTCAGTCTTGGTTTTCACTGTTGTTATCAAGAATTATTTCTATTCCTATTAGGCTTCTCAAGCACAAGGATCTAATAACAACAGGAGAAAATCTACAGCCAATTCAGAGCAAATGACTCTAGTCACTGCGGCTATATCTAGAGACGAGCAACGGGTGCTGGATTTTCAAAAGAGCTTAGACTTGTGCTACTTTCAGCCTGGCGACAATCCACTTCGAAACAATATGACATTGCGTGGAATCGGTTCTATGCTTGATGTAGTAAATGGAAGAGATCCCGATAGTCTCACTGAAAAAGATTTGGTTTCGTACCTTTTTTCCATTTTTAAAGCTGGAAAGTCATATTCTGTGATTAATACACACAAAGTGACAATTACCCAGACTTTGGGAGTTTTTAACAGATCATGGAGAGAACAATTATATTTAGTTTCAAAGTTCATGAAGGGGGTATATAATTTAAAGCCTCCATTACCAAGATATGCATTTACTTGGGATATTTCTGTTGTTTTGAATTATTTGTGTACTTTGTGTCCACTAAGATCATTGAGTATTAAAGATCTTACTTATAAGTTGTGTACGCTGATGGCTATTAGCACAAGTGCATGTGTACAGACTTTAGTTGCATTAAATTTAAAAAACGTGTATTTTGTATGACAGAATTGATTTTGTTTTTACTACTCTACTTAAAACTTCAAAACCAGGAAGATCAGTTTGCGTATCTTTTAAAAAATTTAATCAGAAAGAACTATGTGTATATAGAACTTTATGGAGTATATAAAAAGGACTGAGGACTTGCGTAAGACTGATCAATTGATAATATCATTTGCAACTTATAAATCAGTGTCAACTTCCACTTTGTCAAGATACATAAAACAAGTGATGGCTACAGCAGGTATTGATACAAATATATTTAAAGCCCATTCAATAAGAGGAGCAACTACATCTTCAGGTGTAAGAAATGGGATTTCTTTGAAAAGTATTCTTAAAACTGCTAATTGGTCATCTTCCAGTAATTTTTATAAGTTCTATTACCGGGATTTAAAACCAGACAATGCAAGGGTTCACCAGGAGGTGACCTCAAGCGGGTTTCTTCAGATCCTCGTGTAGCGACAATAGAAAAACAAGGAGCGGATCAAGGATCTGATTTTAATCAGATTGGAAGTTTATAGATTTGTAATACAATAATTATGAATTATGTTGATTTATGAATGATGTCTTCTTGATTGATTGTTTTTGTCCTTGGATTGGTTCTTTATTGTCAAAGAGTTTGAAAATGCTACTTGATACTCTGATGCCAAAGGCTGGATGAAAAGAATGTCCCCATGGCCTCATCCAAGCATTTCCCCCAGATGTGATGGATGAGGGGCATTCTTGGAAGACAGCCTGAGGCTGAAAGAGTATCAAGGTACCCTCCTCTTTTAGAAATTTTTTTCTTGTTTATTTTATTATTTACCACCCAGTTATTGATTTCTTTGACAATAAATTTCTTTTAATTTATGAGTGATTTGTATACAGTGGGAGTATTTATACTATATGTGACGTCACTTCCATGTGTTTTGACTTTTTTAAAGGGCGATCCTGATCATAATAGCCAGGAAATAATGTTACTTGATACTCTCTCAGCCTCAGGCTGTCTTCCAAGAATGCCCCTCATCTATCACATCCGGGGAAATGCTTGGATGAGGGGGGCATTTCGCATCAAAGAATTTTTGACAGGCTGTTGGGTAGTAATGTAAACTTTTTGTAACGAATTGAGCTTTCCCCTGAATTCACCATATGGATTTTAAGAACTTTTACATTACAATTTACGTTTACAATACAAATAAATACAAGATACATTCCTGAAAGTTGGGTAGTATTTTAGTAGAAAGCCATGTCGCAGCCTACCGGGCTAACCACACTTCACGTTAGACTTTACGTGAAACTCACGATAAAAAAAACTTTACGCCTAAAATCATTGGTGAAAATTTTTTTCCTACAACACACAGGACTTATGTGGATTCGCATACTTATTCTGTCAGAAAACTTTCATTTTTAGCTCACCTGAGCTGAAAGCTCAAGTGAGCTTTTCTGATCACTTTTTGTCCGGCGTCCGTCTATCCGTCCATCTGTCTGTCCGTCCGTCTGTAAACTTTTTACATTTTCGACTTCTCCAGAACCACTGGGCTAATTTCAACCAAACTTGGCACAAAGCATCAGTGAGTGAAGGGAATTCAAGTTTGTTAAAATGAAGGACCACGCCCTCTTTCAAGGGGAGATAATTAGGAATTATTGAAAGTATGTTGGTATATTTCAAAAAAATCTTCTCAAAAAACATTTATCCAGAAAAGCTTAAACTTGTGTGGAAGCATCCTCAGGTGGAGTAGATTCAAGTTTGTTCAAATCATAATCCCTGTTGGTAGGGTGGGGCCACAATGGGGGGCCCAATTTTTGCATTTTTATATAGGAATATATAGAGTAAATCTTTAAAAATCTTCTTCTTATAAACCATTTGACCAGAAAAGCTGAAACTTGTGTTGAAGAATCCTCAGGTAGTGTAGATTCAAGTTTGTTCAGATTATGATCTCCGGGGGTAGGTTGGGGGGGGGGGGGGGCAATTTTTACATAAAAATATAGAGAAAAATCTTTAAAAATCTTCTTCTCAAAAACCATTTGACCAGAAAAGCTGAAACTTGTGTGGAAGCATCCTCAGGTAGTGTAGATTCAAGTTTGTTCAAAGCATGATCCTTGGGGGTATGGTGGGGCCACAATGGGGGGGGGGGGGTTAATTTTTACATAGGAATATATAGAGAAAAATCTTTAAAAATCTTCTTCACAAAAATCATTTGACCAGAAAAGCTGAAACTTGTGTTGAAGCATCCTCAGGTGGTGTAGATTCAAGTTTGTTCAAATCATGATCCTGGGGGTAGGATGGGGCCACAATGGGGGGGGGGGGTTCCAATTTTTGCATAGGAATATACAGGGAAACTTCTCAATACTGGTACCCCTGAAAACTAGCACCCCCTCAATATCGGCCAATTTGAAAAGTCCGGACCAGCTCCCTCTTTATTTCTTCTATATAAACCCTTAGAAAACCGACAACCCCTGAAAACCGGACACCGGCCGTGTTTTGTCAGGCGATCTTTAATAAACGTGTGAAATATACCCTCACAAAACCGTCATTTAGTCAGAAGGGCAGAGGCACCCCTATAATTAACAGAAGGTGTGAAATGGGGGGAACACCGACTCGCGTATCAATGGTAATGGTGTGAATTACGCGTTTTGAAAATGGCTTTATAACGGGTTCTGTAATTAATCTGTTTTGTTATATTTTTATTATGAATGATCAATGGTTTCATTGTTTTCACTTAACTCTTGTTCTTTTTCTTTAGCTCACCTGAGCTGAAAGCTCAAGTGAGCTTTTCTGATCACATTTTGTCCGTCGTCCGTGTGTCTGTCCGTCTGTAAACTTTTACATTTTGAACTTCTTCTCTAAAACCACTTGGCCAATTTCAAACAAAATTGGCACAAAGCATCCTTATGGTAAGATGAATTTAAATTGCAAAAATGAAAGACCGATCTTTATTCAAAGCGGAGAAAACCTCGAAACTGTAGAAAAAGGGGGGTGAATTTTTAAAAATCTTCTTCTCAAGAATCGCTGAGTCAAACTCAACGTAATTTAGCATAAATAATCCTTATGGAAAGGAAAATATAAATTGCAAAAATTATGGGCTAATTCTGTTTCAAATTTGAGTAATTTACGAAAATAATAATAAAGAGAGAATGGGGGTCAATCAGTTTATAACATCGGGTTCGGTATTTCATATATCGAAAACCAGGTTATTGTTTGAAGCAGCCATGTTAAACGCATGATAAACGGGTCAAACTGACAAAGATGAATTTGCTTGTTGTGCAACAGTTTACGTGCGAAGGCAATATTTGAAACATGCGAAATATATTTGTGCCGATTTTGTGAAGTAAATTGAGGTTAAATATTTCAATGCGTTGACATTTTCGCTTGTGACGGTGGTTTTAGCTTGTTTTGATTTTCGTTTCATTTTCGTTAATTATGCCTTTAAACTTGAGGGGAACCATCGCCTGCATTTTGGAATATTTACCTATCAAACTAAACATAGACTTTGGTAAATCAGACAGCTGATTGTTTACCTGTGAAAAATGAGCAAAATCTGATGTACTAACAACATATTATAAAATACTATTCATTCTATTGGTAATTCGGTACGATCTCTACGTAATGGTTGATTAATGCAACGTGCTCAGCATTTTCAGTTCAACACGGAGATTATTTTCGCTGCTAGAAATGTATAGGTATATATATGATGAAAAATAAATTGTGCTCTTTCTTTGTTTTAGTGCATTTTTCCTTTGTTTTAATTGTCAACAATTTTCTATTTACTAACCATATTTGATTGTCCGAAATATCTGACGTTTTACTGTTTTTTTTTAATGATTTTGATATTTTACGTGCAAGTTTTCCTGGCAAGTAAAATATCAAAATCGTAAAATAAGCCAGGAAAACGACAGATAGATCAAACTACATATTTGAGTGTCCAGCTTTGAATTATAAGCAAGATACAGAGCTTTGATCACAATTCTATGTTTGCATATAGAGCTGAGGCCATGCTTTTGTTCATTTACATTTTAAATGCTGAATAGGAAATACCAAGTTTAAAAATCTTAGTTGAATTTAAACTCTTGTGAACAAAAAAATGACTTAAAACCTAGAAGAATTGGTGAGCGATGTGGCCCCATGGGCCTCTTGTTTAATTCATTGATTCCTATTTATTTATTGTATTCTATTTATACTACACCGAGTAAAGATTAGAATTCGGCGATAAATCAAACGTCAATGATACAAGCGGCATAAATGTTTAGATAAGGTGAAGTTTTTACATAGGTATATAAAAAGAGAAAAATCTTTAAAAATCTTTTTAAAAAACCATTTGCCTAGAAAAGCTGTTACTTTAATGAAAGCAACCTCAGATAGTGCTGATTCAAGTTTGTCAAAATCATGATCTTTAAGGGTAGAGTTGGGCCACATTAAGGTTTCCCATTTTACATAGGAAAAAAATTTGAATTATTTTCAAAACTCAAATGTTATGATATATGTTATTACTTTTATGCAAGCATGTTGACATATTGTTGATTCTTAATTGTTTAGACTGTGGCCCCTGGACAATTCTTGGGCCCCACAAGGGGTTGATGTTTAAAGTTTGATGAAGGTTTATATGTTTAAGATCTTCTTGAAAACTGGAATGATCAATATGTGATATGATATCATCCCGCTATAAAAGGGGTTTAATTTTTAACATGAGAATATCTGGAGAAAATTTGAAAATCTTTTTACACAGGGTCTATTCTACTACATTGTCCAGATATTTTGTATATGACCCCATAAAGCTGATTTAATTATGGGTATTGTTCAGGTGAGCGATGTGGCCCATGGGCCTCTTGTTCACATACTGAATGTAAGCTGTTATAGGGATTCAACCGAAATGATAAATATGATTTAAAAATTAGGAAATCATTCATTCTCTTATTCATATTCAAAATACCTTTATTATCCACTCATTGTTTACTCCTAAAGAATAATTAGTGACTAACATGTTCTGTCATGTGATAGGGAATTTTGGTGTAGTTAAATCTTTCACTTACATGTGTATAGAAAAAATAATATCTTGAATAATTGTTACAAATAACATTGAAAAAGACCCCCCAAAAACACCCCATTAATATGTGGTGTATATATGTATGGTATTTATGATCTTATTTTATTTCAGGTGCCTGGAATGCCATTTCTACGGTATTCCCTGATGCTCTAACTAAAGGATGCACCTTCCATTGGTTCCAGGCCATATGGAGGCACATCCAGGAGTTGGGTCTTGCAGCCACGTACATGAAGAGGGAGGCTACTCATCGCTACCTGAAGCAGCTTATGGCCTTACCCTTCTTACCTGCACCAGACATCCCCGCCGCATTCCAGACATTGAAGGAGAGAGCCAACACAGAACCCTCCAGTCCCATGTGAACTACATCAACAGACATTGGATGAACCATTCCGTCTTCCACCCATCATCATGGACTGTCTACCACCAACCCGTCAGGACCAACAATGATGTAGAAGGTGATTATTTTGCAAATATTTTTTTTTAATTTTGTTATTTTTTGAAAATGAATTAAACATTATGTTCTTGAAATACATAAAAGTATTTAATAAAAAAAGTAAAATGACATGTAAACAATAACTGCATATAATTTTTAATCTGATTCGTTTTGTATTTTTAGAAAATGTCATTAATGAAAATAATTTGTATTTATTAAAGGTTGGCATCACAGGGTCAACGGCAAAGCTGGACATCGGGGATGCACCTTCTACAAACTTGTACCTCTTCTCCTGCATGAGGCAAAGCTGGTGGAGACTTGTGTGTCTAGCGAGAACATCTTTAGGATGTCGGACATTCATCATCAGCTACTCAGAAGAAACTGATGGAGGCGTGGGATCAGTATGATGCTGGGCAGATGTCAACTGGACATTTCCTACGTCTTTGCAGGACCGTGTATGCTCCATGCGAGTGACACTGATAGTGTAAAGTTTACCATGTGAGTGACACCGATAGTTTAAAGCGTTTTGCCATGCGAGTGACACCGATAGTGTAAAGTTTTCCATGCGAGTGACACAGATAGTGTAAAGTGTTTTGCCACGCGAGTGACACCAATAGTGTAAAGTGTTTTGCCATGCGAGGGACACCGATAGTGTAAAGTGTTTCGCCATGCGAGTGACATCGATAATGTACATAATGTTTTTCCACCTCACTGTGAACCATAGACTAGTAGTGCTTTTTTTTCATGGAATACATGACATGATGTGTTGTTTTGATCAATGAACAATAACTAGTAATGACTAGTGCTGCCTTTCAATATGTTTTATTGTATGCTGATGTGCTTTGTATTGATTTTCTATGATTTATTTCATGATGTGAAATGAAAATTTTATATTACAATAAATCTATAAAAGTTTACCTGTCTTCTTCAGTTTACTATATATTTAAGTTCAAAAGAAATAGATGATAAAGATCACACCAACATATTTATATATACAAGACTACCCTTGATTTGAATTAACATGAAATATATCATGAGTTTGTCATACAAATATATATAATTTTATCTGTGTGTCAATTGAAATGCAGTGTAAAAAGTTGAAGCTCTGTATGGCATTAATTAAGAAAGCACTGAAAGTTATGTGAAGATTCTACATAATTATGTGAAATCGAAGAAAACTGGATAAAAATGCCTTCACTACCAACATGACAAATGTTGATGAAATTTAAGTTATTCCATAAAACGCAATGTTAGCGATCATTTGGTGTTTGTTAAGAGTGATAATTAGAGGTAATCCTTGATCGTTGATATCATATATATAGATATTAAAACAGGGTGAAACCACTCAGCATGGAACCTCTCGGTGTGAACACATGATCGGAGCGAAACCACCCAATACCCTCAGTTGGTAGAGCACCTGACTAGCGATTCAGGGGGTCTGGGTTCAAATCCCGGTTTGGTCCCATTAAAATTATTTCGTGCAGTCCATGATTTTTCTTAGGCTGCTGAAGGGTTTTGACCGATCAATTAACTGGTTAAAACTGGATCATGTAGATTGTACTCCTGTCAGTTTCTATAGAGCTGTGAATTACAATCAATTTCTGTGTCACCATGACAGGGCTCTCTGATAAGCAATAACAACACCAATTCTATATACAATAAAATATTTATATTCAATATTACAAATATACAAAAATTCAGCAATATACGACAAGAGACGGTCCATCGCCGTCAGGTCCCATCATCTTGTCTCCGCCAATCACCGCGCTACCATAAGCCAGTGTCCACTGTGTCCACTAGTCCACCTCCTGCTCCAGGTAATCCTCACATTCCGGAAACTCTTCCGTACGTCCACCATGGGCCGTCAGTCACTATAACCACCTCTCAGGCCAATGCATAAAGCCTCGTCCATGCATTAAATGAGAGTAACCCAACCCCCAACCCCCCGGAACTTTTAACAATAAAGCTTACATATGTATAATGTATTAATGACCTTAACCGGTCTCTGCACAATACATTAAAACAGAGTGAATTCTCGACACTTAGAAATATGTTTACACACTGTAGCGAACGGCACAGGTAGCTAAACTACACTATAATATACTAAATTTCTAAACATAACATGACACTATTGGACTATAATGCACAAGTATTGCGACATACACGTGGCACTGTTAAACATACAACGCTAAGGTAACGTTCACGTGGCAACTCTTGTTCTCTATTTATAGTAATATGAAGTAGCACTTATAAGCTTAGAGATTTACAAAAATAAAAATGATTTAATTAAATAAAAGCAAACTTACCCCATCTGGAGATTTAGTTACCAGGCAATAACAAAACTACTGAGTATGTATGTGGTCAGATCCTTGTGTGGAAATCGTGCACTCTGCCCTAGAACTAAAAAATCCAAACCTTATAAAGTCTTAACAATGCCGGTAGAATGACCCAGGTTGAGTCTTTTATGCTGACCAATGCCAAAACTGAAAATCATGGGGCTCCATACGGGATAAAAAAGAAAACGACAATATCAAAACACTGAGGTTCAGTACGGGATAAATCCACAACATGTAAAACAACTTATAATACATAAATTACTAGGATTTGATTGTGACATTCTGTAAGAAATAGAGGGAATCATACTTAGTGGTGGTCTGAAATATCTGACGATTTCCTGGCTTTTTTAATGATTTTAATGTTTTACTTGCAAGGAAAAGGAAAATATCAAAACCGTTAAAAAAAGTGAGGAAAACGTCAGATATTTCAGACTAACTTAGTGGATGCAAATCTCTCTGGAAAGACAGAACAAACAAAAGCACCAAATAGAAAATCAGCAAGACCAGAACTTTGAGCAGTAAGTCTTTTTTAGTAAGCTAAAATGAATAGAAATCACAATTTTACAAAAACCTTTGCAAATGGAACATCTTCTTGCACATTATAACACTTCATTACCAATAAAATTGGGCTCTCGGACAGTAGGTCAATTTTGTCAGGTTTTACATGTGGCTACATGTAACTAAATGTAATCTGGAGTAATTGAACATGTATTTATAAATCATATGGTTATCTGATGTATCATAAATAAAAATTGGATTTAAACCAGAATATGTAACATTACATTATTATCAAAACTCTTCAAAATGTACATCTAGTCTAAGGGGGATAACTGAAAAATAAATTTTTCACCATCTTCACATCACACACAGTTACACACTTAGTGAACTGTAGTTACAAATATTGTAGAGCTGAGGCAGATTCTCATAGGCTACTCCACTTGGGTGAGACCGCCACAATGTGGAACCAGGTCTTTTGGAGCCATCAGGAGCAGAATCCGGGCTGGAACCTGGCCACCGAGGAAAGGCGGGGACTTGCCAGGGTGTCCCTTTACGTCCAAAAGACACAACCTGTTTAAGGAAGTAGAGACCGATGCACCTGGTAGAAAACCTGCAACACTTAATTACTCCCTTCAGGTCGGATTGAGTGAAACACCCCTCGGTAATGATGGAATGAGGAAAATACTCCTTTCCACTAACACTCCTGCTCCTTCAAGTAAGTCCCTGTAAAAAACCAGTAACAAAGTTTTGGCTAAAATTGAGACTCTAAATACAACTGATATGAGTTGCAGGTGTAGCCAGCTGGTTGACGTCAACACCATTAGGGGACATGAGTCGCCGCAGTCTATAGTCTTGCAGTGTGACGGCATGTGCAACAACCCCTTGTACTCCTGGGTCGTGAGATGCCATTCCAGCTGGCTACACAGACTGTGTACTCTGTTGCTGAAAATGTAATCTCAAAACATCAAATTATTAGATTAGTAACGAAAAATAAAATCTGCTCAAGGCATTGTTGTAGTCCAGGGGAATGCTGGTCTAACCTTCCCATGCAGCATACTATTCGGGATGAGTTTACCTGGGCTAGGGATGGGATGGCCGAACTGAGATCAATCAAGCATACGACTTGTGTGCTGGTCTCATATGCAGTGGATGCAATTGTGCAGTGTTACATGGGTAATCAGGCACTGTGCAGGAAATTTTAACATTCTTTAGTATGTAATGGGGGGACAGTTAATTGGGTTAGCAAAAGTACATATCTAGGTCCAAATTTAGAAATAACTTACTCCTCAGAGAACGAGAACTTGCTCCGTGCTTGCATCTGAAAGAATTTGTCTCCAGCTGTCCTGGACTAAACTATCAAGAACAGCAAGTCTCAGAGGGTCGAAAGCTTCAATTGCACTCCACGACGATCTTTAATGTCACCTTTACTTGAAACTTTGCGGGTAGGGCTCATAGTGCTGCTCACTCTTCAAATAATGGTCCAGGGGACTCCATCTGCAGCTTATGTGCAGGCGTGGGTTGTGCCATCTCTAGTGGAGGCTCAGTGGACAAGTCTCTACAAGACAATCAGAATAACAATAAAACTAGTAAAACCTATCAAAAATTTAACACTAATTTAAAGCTTGTATATATAGTGAAGATTCTAAATTGTTAAATTCTGACCCCCCCCCCCCCCCCCCCAGACTAATACTGAGGCCCCAAAAGGGGTTCAAAGTTTAACATAGAAATATATAGGGAAAATGTTTAAAAAACTGAAATAGAAGTATACAAGGAACTGTTGTTCAGGTAAGCGATGTAGCCCATGGGCCTCTTGTTTAAAGGACTTTTATTTTAACTTAAATCTATTTTTTTTTATCAAGTGTTTCTTAAGGATATGAAAATGATGTGGTTGCATAATATAGGACAGGAATACACATACATGTACATCTTTGTTACAGCTGGCTGAAATGCTGTAGTACAAGCTGGCTGTCTACCACCAGAAAGTGAGACATATCTCCTAACAAATTTTGACAAAATAACAGCGGCTACTTCTGTGTTCTCTGGGAGCACAGATTGAAGGACAAAAATCGAATTTGGTATCTTGGTGAGAGGAAATGTAACATCGACCTGAAAAAGAGTGTATGTGCAAGGAAGAGAGAATATGACTGCATGCATCGCTATAGAGTGGAGAAAAAAGAAATTGTTGTATCGTTTTCATTTTGTCATCAATTGGAATAAATTGTAAATTTGTAATGCAAATAGTTTTGTCTTCTGTATTCAACATTTAGAATCAATTTACATGTACAAGACACATTAATTGTGCTGACAATTATTGGTTATCTATCCCTAAATAATTTTAAACCTACATGTATATGTGTTTTAAAATGACTATACTCTGTACCCTTGATGACTACTTTTGCAGAAACATTAAAAAAAGCCTCATTTTACTCAGAGAGATAAATGTTCATGGTACATGTATATATATAGAAGATTATTGGCAGCAGGATTTCTTTTATCTCAACAATATCTGTTGAAGAATTAGCACTTTCCTGGTACATAATTATATAGCTATGGAAGACAAAACTTTAATGATGACTGTAGTCAGAACTAGACATCATTGAGATGGAAAAAGAGGATAAAAGCAATTTGGAGGATTTAGCTTTGACGTTAACCTATCACTTAGAAATTTTCAGGTTGGCATAGAATTTTGTCAAGCTCATTACTCCTTACCAACAGGCTTTTTGGTTTTAATATGAGCATGATTAAGCTAAAGGGTAATAATTCATGCCTTGAAACTTAGATTAAGGTTGCTGCACACCCTTTACCCAAAAACTCTGTTTATGTGAGGTATGAGCCAGATAGGGCTAAGGGGAGAGTAAATATGCTCTGAAATTATTTTTTTGCTTGGTCTGATATGACCTTGACCTAGAAATGCCATTCAAGGTCACTGAACAAACTTTGTCCAAAGGTACTCGGTGGGTGAAGTATGAGCCAAATGGACCAAGAAGAGAGAACATATGATCCGGACAAAGATTTTTCAGATAATTCTTCTATGACCTTAATCTTACACCTAAAAATTTAGTTCAAGGTCACTGCAGACCCTTTACCCCAGACTCTTTAGGTGAAGTATGAGCTAGATTGGGCCAAGGGGAAAGAAGATATGCCCAGACAAGTGATCTCGAATGGACAGAAGGATGGATATGTGAACAGACTGATCATTATACCGCAGAGCGAGGCTCTAATAAAACCCAGTACATCATATAATACATGCATTTGTAAGGATGAATAACATAAATCATATACCGCTCTTTCCTTGTTTCGCATTATTGTTTAATTAAGCAATGCAAGAAATATGCCAGATACAAGCCAGGTTATTGGCTTGTAGGGGCTGTACAATATCGGACAATTTGGTCAAGGAGTTTTCTTCTTCATGTATGTGATGGGGTCTTCAGATTGTCAAATAGGTTTTTAAGCTGAATATTGGCCGTTAGAACTTGTTAACGGCCATATGCTCTGGTTCTGTCTCGAATATCAGCATATTCATCATCACACTCATTCTACCTGATTGCACACTTAAAATTAATCAGTAGATATGTAGTATTTCTCTTGTTGTCTAGGTGGTCTTCCGGTTCCAACGTTCCAACGTGTGCAGAGCTGATCTCAGAAACTATCAGAGATATGACTTTAAAATTTTCAGGATAGGTAGACTATAGGTTGAAGTTGTGCACTATTTAGTTGTTTTGCACCAGTGGAGCAATTTCTTGGAGCTCGCTTGAAAATTAGGTATAAATTTTGTATCAAAATTTTCATGCGTTATGATCTGTATCTTTTTAGTAGTTGATATTTTGTTAAGACATATATAACAAAAGTAGTAGATATTCAAAATTTCTTTCTAACAAAATCAAGAAAAAGGGTCTGGCCCCTTTAATTTATAGGGACCAAGAGACTCGTAAAGTCTATTACAAATAACTTAAACACGATAAATATTTCGTAATGCAAGTATTTCTATTAATAATTATTTTGTAGAAGATCTTATTTTAAGAATTTTGAAAAATTGTTTTATTATTGTGTGCTAATAAAGAATTTGATTATCATAACAATTCTTAAATTTATCAAATATAAGATTCTGTTTAACTTGGATTAATTTTGTCCTGGAACTAAATAACGAAAGTAAATCGTTTCCTTTAATGTCTTAATAAGTCTCGTGAAATTTATATAAACCTAAATTTATTTAAACTATTCTTTAAATTATTTTGTCAAATTTTAAGTTTTACCGCGCTTAATTAAAAGAACTCTTCTGTGCAAGGATATAAAACTAGTTAACGTATACAAAATGAAAATAGAAATTTTACCGCTGATACTAAAACATGTTAAAATCTAACTAATTATTTTATTCTTTCGATGATTCATTTTCGATCAATCATGTCATTACATAGGGAACATTTTATATGTAAGCATTATGCTTGATCTTTTTTTTATTTCTTTTTATGTGTACTGAACTTTACTTTCACTCGTGTTTACATGTTTGTTTACATGTGTGTTTTCGATAGTGATTTTAATCTTTTAAATTGTACCAGAGACATAAATAACATTTATTTATGTCTCTGATTGTACAACTTTAAATTCTTTTATATTTGCTATTTGAACACTTTCCAACTTGCTTTTTTCTCTCTGTCAGTCTCTCTCTCTCTCTCTCTCTCTCTCTCTCTCTACATTTTTAATAAAAATTAAAACAAATTCCTAATTTAAGAATAGACAATTATAGTTGAATGTTTGATTTTTGTCCTTTGTATTTCAAATATTCAATCTATCTTTCTCTCTCTCTCTCTCTCTCTCTCTCTCTCTCTCTCTCTCTCTCTCTCTCTCTCTCTCTCTCTGGGGATAGGGATCGGGATCGGGATTCTGATTCTTTCAGTTGCACTTTGAACCCGGCTAATTCGACTAACTATGGCGAGCTCCATGATCAGCACACTTTTTGGAAAAGACGCTTCCGCATATTTTGCAACATTTGGTTTTATTGCAGCTTCATATCTAGCACTCAAAATTGCTTTGAATGTGATCAAAGTTTTGAAGTCAGTTGTTTTTGCCGGATCTACAAATTTCAAAAAACTAGGATCGTGGGCAGGTAGGCTAACGTTACACAAAACATGTCCTAACCTATCACCTAGCACTTTATTTTACGGTGCGACAGTTGGGACGAGCGTAACATAAAATTAAATACAACCTGGAATATATATGTATCATTATGATTAATTGAAAAAAATAGGTCGGGGTACCAAATATAGATGCATCAACAGCGGCTGCTTATCAATTAGCCGCAGGTCTGTAGCTCCCGGTAGATATGACAAGAAATTAGGACTGCGTTTTAAGGTAATAGTGACAATATTAAATTATAATTAAAAAAAATTAGCTGCAGAACTGTATCTCTATGGACCGTGGAGCTACACTTGCGTGCCAAAAGTATGTCAATTTTTTTTCTTTTTCGCTATATATTTCATTGAAAACAAGACTTATTTCAAAATGGTTTTCTGTTGGTATTTTGGTCATATTTTGAAGAAATTTAAACTTATTAAAGTAGATTCAATTTGCATTTTTGGACATACATTGAAACAGTTTTTTAACAACTCATTTATAAAATTTGATGTTTCAAACAAAACACTAAGATATTTTTTAAGAGCTCTACTATATATCTATTGCAGTATGCAAGCCGAAAAATCTTTCGGATTGTGAATGTCTAATCTCAAGAACTAGAGGTTGGAAAAATATTTAAATATGATGCAAAAAAAGCTAGAGAAATTCTGCATTTATCAATCCAAGTCTTTTAAAAATTGGTCCATTGGTTACTTTTTAACGAGTCTTTGAAAAATGCTGGTTTTCAATGAAATTTTTAGTGAAAAGAAAAATATTGACATACTTTTGGCACCTGAGTGTAGTTCCATCAATACAAAAAACTGTATATTTACTACCCACAGTTTAGACTTATTAAACTAATTTAAGAATATATTCTGCAAATATATCATATTCCAAAAAATTCCTGAGATATTTTTACTACTGATTCACCACAACTTGCCTCAAGCAGTTTCCTGAACACCCTAACCGACCTCGGTTAAATAATCGCATAAATATTTCAGGCATTCTTAATAGTGTGTCCAAGTAATGAGAAATTTCTTTCATAATTATGAAGTTTTGAAAATATTCTTTTACAGAAGTTAAAAGGTATAATCACATATAAAGTTCTGGACTCGTCTTTCTTTTGACTTTGCATTTCTTATAAGTTCTTATTATATAACATTATGGCCATCTGAATATACCAATGTTTTGAAAAATTAGTGGAAATTAATATATTGCGTACAGTTTTTCAGTAGTTTTAAATGAAAAATGGATTAAAGAAATGGGGTGCTTCTTTTAACCCAAAGGAACCCCAAGTATACCGAAATGAAACTTATAACTATTGATCCTCATGGGGACTCATTGGTATCCCAGAGAGACCCCTAGGCACTCCATGGAACCCCACGGATTTTTAAAAAAAACCCAAAAAACCAAGGAACCCCAAGGATACCCAAAAGAACCCCAAGGATACCATTATAGTACAAATTTATAAATATTTATAACTCTTGATACCCCCGGGGACTCATTGCTATCCCAGAGACACCCCTAGGTACCCCATGGAACCCCACAGATACACAAACGAACCCTATACCCTAATAATACAAATTTATAAATTTTGATACCCCTGGGGACTCAATGGAATCCAGAATCACCACTAGGTACCCCAAGGAAACCCAAAGAATACAAATTAATAACCTTGATACAAAGGGGATTCAATGGAATTCCTGAAGGTTAATGTCCCTAGGTATCCATGTGATACCCCAAGGAACCTCAAGGATATCCGTAAGAACCCCAAGGATACCCCAATGATAGAAATAACTATTGATACCGTAGGGGTCTCATTGGTATCCAAGGGTCATCCCTTGATACCAAAAGGAACCCATAGGATACCCCAAGGAAC
Source organism: Magallana nippona (assembly GCA_033439105.1). Classification (NCBI taxonomy): domain Eukaryota; kingdom Metazoa; phylum Mollusca; class Bivalvia; order Ostreida; family Ostreidae; genus Magallana; species Magallana nippona. Next base: position 27,178,843 of record CM065926.1, read on the forward strand.
CTTAAGGATATCCTTCCCTTGGATTCCAATGGTACCTTTGGGTTATTAATTTCTATCACTGGGATATTCTTGCGGTTCCTTGGGGTATCAAGTAAGAACCCCAAGGATACCCCAATGATAGAAATTAATAACCATTGATACCCCAAAGGTCCCATTGGAATCCAAGGGTCATCCCTTGATGCCCCAAGGGACCCCAAGAATATCCCAGCTATAGAAATTAATAACCATTGATATTAATAACCATTGATACCCCAAGGTCCCATTGGAAACCAAGGGTCATCCCTTGATGCCCCAAGGAACCCCCAGGATATCTGTAAGAACCCCAAGGAACCCCAATGATAGAAATTGATAACCATTGATACACCAGGCGTCTCACTGGAATCCAAAGGCCATTGTAAGATATCACCAAGTTCTCTATGTTAATTAATCAATCAAAGTATTTGGGTAATGAACCTATTGATTACCAAGTACATGTGTTTAAAAGAAAAGCACGGACAAAAAATATTTAATTTCAATCCTTTCTTTTTTTTTATCAAGTTTATGCATCCTTTTGGTAATTTTAATTTTTTTTTCATCTCATGATAACTTAAGCTGTTCTCACCCCAGTTGTTGCAATATAAGACATTTTACATGTACTTAATACCCAAGGACCCAAACGACGAATGGAATCCTAAAAAGCATATTTCTGGGTACCCCAAGGAACACTTATGATACCCAATATATAGCAGGGAACCCTTGAATGTACACTGTACACCTAAAATTTCATGATGGAATGTGATTGTATGTGGTGTCTTAGTTTCTGCATTTTTATTTTGTTGCTTAATTCGTTACATCTTTATACAAATGTAATATTGCAATGACCTACATAACTACATGATAAAAATAATGTTTCTCCTGACTTAAAATATGTGCATTATTTGGATGAATTTAAAAAAGAAATATCATACAATGATATATTCAAAATGACTGTGAAAGAAAACTGTATATACCTGTAATAACCGTTTATTTTTTCTTTTCATCCTTTTTTTTTAACTTTATATTAAAATTTGTCTGTCTAAACACTAAGTCCTCTATAAGAGTGACATTTTAAATAAATTATTATGATTTTCCATTTTTAGCTTCTCTAGAACCACTGAGCCAAACTAAACCAAACTTGGTACAAATAATTCTTATGGGAAGGGGATTCTAGATTGTTAGAATAAAGGGCGTAACCCTTTTTAAAAGGGAGATAATTATAAAACAGTGAAAATAGGGTGGATGTCTTAAAAAATCTTCTCAAGAACCACCAAACAAGAAATGCTAATATTTACACCATAGCTTGTATATATAGTGAAGATTCTAAATTGTTAAAATTGTGACACATCCCACCCCCCACCCACCCCAGTCCAATACCTGGACCCCAGGAGGGGTTTAAAGTTTAACATAGAAAATATAATAGAGAAAATGTAAAAAAAATCTTCTACTCAAGAACTACAATGCTACAATTATTGAGATTACTGTGCAAACAACATCAAATAGTGTAGATTCTAAATTGTTGAAGCCATGACCTCAAGATCAATAATGGTACCCCAATAGCTATAGGTGTTCAAATTTTTAAATTTAAATATATAAAGAACTTGTTAAAAATACAATTTGTGGGATTATTATGCAAGCATTCTAAGAAAGTGTACTTTTAGATTCTAAATTTTTAAAACCAAGACCCCCAGACCAATACTGTGTCCCCAAGATGGGTTCAAAGTTCAACCTACAAGTATATAGGAAAATTGTTTGAAAATCTTCTCGAGAAATACTATGCTATGTGTAGTTAGTGTATTAAACTAAATAATAGATGTATCAGCATCCTCATATCTTTATAATCCTCATATCAAGGTCACAGTGACCTTCTTTCATGTTCACCTGACAGACACCAAGGTATCTGGTAATTGCAGGTAGACACCCCTTGTATATTCATGGTAGCTCTTGGACCAACATCACCCTTTACATGTAAACACAATGGCTTCACCATCACTGGTGCAATATATTTACCTGGCATGACACCTACATCTCCTTGTTTATTGTGGGTAGACAACCCTTGTGAATTTGGGGTAGCTCCAATGGACTGATTGTCTGGATTACACAAGGAATTGAAAGCCGAAAACTATACAATTAGTTTGAGCCCAAGATCATGCATTATTAATTTTTGCAGAATCCCTACAGCCAAATACTTTATCAATGCTCAAATTCAAGCACAATAGTTTTAGCCCTTTTTCATTAAGATAAAACTTAAATCTATGCCAGGCCCATATAATGCTTCATAATTTATAAAGCCATAGACATGTAACAATTTCTCTCTCTCTCTCTCTCTCTCTCTCTCTCTCTCTCTCTCTCTCTCTCTCTCTCTCTCTCTCTCTCTCTCTCTCTCTCTGGCTCTCTCTCTCTCTGGCTCTCTTTTACATTACATGAATCAATTCTTTCTTCTAGGGTTAAGATAGAGACTAAGAAAAAAAAAATGAAAAAAAGTTACATGGAGAAAGAATAAAAAGTGCTGTGTTTATCAGCCTAAAGTTATTGATTGAGTTAATTAATGATGTGCATAAAAAAAAAAACCAAGGAAAAGAGAATGCAAATTAAGACGTTGTGAAAAAAAGATGGTTGGTGTGAATAGAAAGGTTTTATACCTCTTCTTTGGATTTATCAAATTCAATGTATATCTCTCTTTAAGAGGAGAAAGATCAACTCTATACAAACTGAAATATGGGATTGGTCTTCTAATGATTCAATATTCTGTTCAAAAGAATAAGTGTATGTTTATAATTTCTTGTATCAAACTAACAGTGAATTACTATCATGATTATACTCCTTGTATACCCCAAAATGCAAAAATTGAGAATTGAGAAAATATGTTTCAAGAATTGAATTTTACTGTGTATATTATGTAAATTCTCAGCTGGGTAATTTCTCATAATCTAACTTTTTTTTCTCAGAGAAATCAAAGCTTTATTCTTCTATAGATGAAAAGATATAATACCTCTTTTCTAAACAGGTTTTCATAAGGAAACATCCAGTTATCAAAATGGTGAAAATTTCTGGCAGGATGGGCTGCTGCCAAAGGGTACTCCTATGGTACAGATAACTCCTACAGTTAATTTTCAAGATAGGGACATTTTTGTTTGGCTGATCAATTGTACATATATCAGAGATGTGCACATTACTTAATTGGCTTTAATTTTTGATAATTTTTGTGAAAATTATATATAAGCTGTTGAACTTTGTCATTTTTTGTGAAATATTGCATGTAGAGTACCCATTTCTGTGCAGAGGTAGTTTTTATCAATTCAGGGTTGACAAATGGAACATAAATACTGTTCACACAATAGAAAACTTGGTTTGCTAGCTGCCACATTGTTATACTTATTTCTTTGCATTTTAACTTTTCTGATGCTTTAGAGGCATCTATGCCTGGGTTTTAAGGAGACTGGATGGTCATAATAAACATTTGAGCAATAGTTATTTGATGAAGAGAAATTCCATAAATTTTAACTTTAAAATTTGAATGTTTTCCTCTATCTTTATACAGAACTTTTCTTCTTAAGGAGATTTCTATTGTCTAAATATGGCCATCCAGCCCTCTTAATATGAGTATTATAATGACTGTCATCGGGGAAACCTTAAGATTCTTACCAACTCATGAATATCATTTGTTTTGTGAATTGAAATAATACAGTCAACACCAATTACCTTTTATTATGGTGTCCTTGGGGGTAGTTTGGGTATCCGTGGGGTACCTAAGGATGTCCCCAGGTGTATCAAACTTATTAAAGTTTTATAATTTGTATTATTAGGTATCCTTGGGGTTTCTTGGGGTTCATTTTGGTATCCTTGGGGTTTGTTTTGGGTATCTGTGGGGGTCCCTATGGTACCTATGGCGGGAGGCAATTGCAAACAAACAATAATTTTATTTTGGCCTTGTATATTATTGTTCTATTGAATACCAGTATTTTAAACAGTACCACTGCAGTGTACTTTAATATACGTACTACAATTTTTTTTTTTTACAATTAGAGACATTGGAAGAGGAAATGTCAGAGATGATGATTTAAAATGAATGAAAGCTCTATTATACATATATATTAAAAAAATGTTTCTTCTCCTTTTTAGTTGTCACAGGTGCAACAGATGGTATCGGAAAAGCCTATGCAAAAGAGGTAATATGTATCACAGCTTAACAAAACTTACTGTGGGGTTTTTGTAATAACATATCAATTGATCAGTGAATAGATAAAACTTTTGCTATTAATGGATATTCAATAAAAAGTACTCTTATATTATAAATACATATGGAAATTAAAGCTATACATGCTATAATTTGAGTCAATTTTGAATGACTGGGAAAATGCATGTGTTTGATTACTTACAAAAGTTACTTTTATGCTGTTAATTATAATACATGTACTCAATTTAATCACATTATAAAGATATCAAAATTTAAACAATGAAAAATATTTATTTTCCTGCCAGGAAAGTAATGCCTCCTCATTAATATCAATATATCAGTGATATCGACAGCTATAAATTTTAGACTATCATACAAAACTTCATAATTGTTGTAGTTTCATGAAGGAAAGGATATGATTTTTCTCAGTAAAGCATAAATTTGTCCTATATATGAGTACGAACAAAAGAAAGCAAAAACACAAGCATGTGAGCATGTATATGTATATACTTGTACTTCCCTTGAACGATGACGTAGGCTTATGTGTTTTCCCTTAAGGGCTATTTTTATACCCCCGCAAACGAAGTTTGTTCAACTCATGATCCCCGGGGGTAGGGTGGGGCCACAATATTGGGGGTTGAATTTTTACATAGGAATATATAGAGAAAATTCTTTGAAAATCTATTCTCAAAAACCAATAAGCCAGAAAAGCTGTAGCTTGTGTGGAAGCATTCTCAGGTAGGGTAGATTCAAGTTTGTTCAAGTCATTATCCCCAGGGTGAGGTGGGGCCACAATGTGGGAAGGGGCAATTTTTACGTAGGAAAAAAATAAATTATTCTTGTAAACTTAAATGTTATAATACATGGTTTTACTAAAATGCAAGCATCTTGACATATTATTGATTCTCAGTTGCTTAGAACCTTGACAATATTTGGGCCCCACCAGGGGCTCCAAGTTTGATGTAGGTTTATAGATATTTGTTTAAGATCTTCTTGAGAACTGTAATACTCATTATGTGATATGACTTTGAAATCATCCTGTTCAAAAGTTGCTCAATGTTCAACAAAATAATATCTGAAGAAAAATTTGAAAATCTTTTATACATCTTTATTCTACTACGTTGTCGAGATATTTTGTATATGACTCCATTAATCTGATTTCATTATGGCTATTGTGCTCAGGTGAGCGATGTGGCCTATGGGCCTCTTGTCTGATATGGAGTTGCATGTACCATAGGAGAAAGTGAGGAAAATTTGAAACAACTAATTGCATCTGTTAAGACTTTAATTAGAAACATATTCAAGGTTTTATCCACAAAAGAGCATTGCTTGGCTATTTTCATTTACTGAAAAGGGAGGGGTTATTGTCACTTTGTTGTTTTTTCTTGAAAACAATTAAATAAAGAAATATCATCAGATACAGAAATTTGTTAATGTATTACATATGTATTTACAGTGAAGTTCTAACAATTTTCATTTTCTTCTTTGTTAAATAAATTTCTTTTTACAATTCTAGAATTTTTTTTTATTTATGTGTCGCAAACCTTTATTATTCAATTCAGTGATTTGTCCCATTTGAAATTAGCATTGCGAGGGTATTAGTCCCATTAGGACAGATCTAGTTAGTTGGTGTGAGTGTTAACCTATTTCAACATTCAAAAGTTATGGTACAGTGAATGACAAACGCATTACACTCATAATACATGTATATATTTCAAAGTAACAACTGTTAAGCATATACAAAATCGAGACGGATATGTAATTAGGCAAACAATAATGGCCACCTGATTTCCCACGGACATGCACAGTGAGGTCGGTTTTGCTCTTTTTTCATCAATATTCCATGAAAAGGCATTACTTTCATGTCAGGAAAATAAGCAATTAAAATTCTATATCTTTGTAACGAGATGGAATTCACCATTGAAATTTACAGAATATGATAACTTTTATAAGTAAACAAACACATGCGTTTTCACTGTCATTCAAAATTGACACAAAAATTATAGCGTGTATAGCTTTAATAGCTAAATGTTTTAAAATGATATTTTACATGGATATTACATGAGCTGTGTTTTGTGTAATAAAAGTGAAAATAGCTGGATGTTTTTTTTAATAATTTTAGTTAGCAAGAAGAGGAGTCAATATTGTTTTGATCAGTCGTTCAGAGGATAAGTTACTGGATGTAGCTGATGAAATCGGTAAGGAAGATCTTCCCTCATTGATAAATGATCCTCATAAAACTACACAGCGAAACAAAACCACTTATCAGATTGATAGTGTAGACAAAGAAAAATGCACAGTAGCTGAAAGTTCTTGGTTTGTTAATGGACACATGTATGCTTAAATTCAGACCAAATTTTACAGCAGTGTGGTAAAGTTAAACAATTTGATGAATTACTGATTTAAAAAAGACAATATTGAATATTGCACATAGGTATATATCTTCATTTTTAGCTCACCGAGACAAAGTCTTAGATATTGTATGATATGATATATAGAGGATATCTATATTGTGTGATTTTATATTTGCTTTATCCAACGAGTTGAAATGGTGTATATATTCGCGAGGCTTGCCGAGCGAATATAACCATTTCAACGAATTGGATAAAGCAAATATAAAATCACACAATTATAGATGTTCTATTTATCTCATACAATTTGATTTATATTATGAAGCTTTTGAGACAGCCATATATATGACCCGAATTGATTTTTTTTCAAAGATTAAACGATGATGCAACGTTGTGTTATGCGGTTATTGTGACCTTGCGCAATACAATTTAGTACATCATTTCGGAGATAAATATAACAGTTTTAATGTAAAGTTTCACTGAAATAAACCTTGAAATAATTGTTTATCTGTAAATAATTTTTCTTAGAGCTTAATCACTTAATTAAATGGAAATACTGATCAGAAGACTTGAATAATCAAGTTTGTTGACATACACAAAGTTGCGAATGCTCGTTAGTTTGAATTGACTCGAACGAGGAACAGTTGTTGATGTTTTATAAAACGAACATTAGCCTAATGATTTGAAGTTGAAAATATTGAATAAGGATGCTTACTGCTGGTGGGAGACATTATTTCGGTAAGTTCTTGACGTATAGAAACACAACCAAAGTGTTCTGTCTTCATTGCGTCATCAGAATGAACTCCTTGATAGCTAACGTGATTTGCAGTTTAATAAACTTCACATGTATGTGTTTTCCTTAATACGTGCAATTAAAATTTTTGGTAAGATATAGTTATATGGAAAATACTAGAAAGTCTTCGAAAATAGGTCACTGAAGCGTTGAAGCGAGGGGCTGTGTCAAAAATAGTTTGGACTGGAAGTATTTGATAAAGCATCACCCGTTTGATAAAGCAAAGGTTTATCACACGGGTAGTATACACCACACGTATGAGATAAAATGTCATATCTTGATATGACATCATATCATATGTTACAATAACATATTGTATCATTATATATAGAGGATATCTATATTGTGTGATTTTATATTTGCTTTATCCAACGAGTTGAAATGGTGTATATATTCGTGAGGCTTGCCGAGCGAATATAACCATTTCAACGAGTTGGATAAAGCAAATATAAAATCACACAATTATAGATGTTCTATTTATCTCATACAATTTGATTTATATCATGAAGCTTTTGAGACAGCCCATAATATGACCCGAATTGATTTTTTCAAAGATTAAACGATGATGCAACATAGTGTAATGCGGTTATTGTGACCTTGCGCAATACAATTTAGTACGTCATTTCGGAGATAAATATAACAGTTTTAATGTAAAGTTTCACTGAAATAAACCTTGAAATAATTGTTTATCTGTAAATAATTTTTCTTAGAGCTTAATCACTTAATTAAATGGAAATACTGATCAGAAGACTTGAATAATCAAGTTTGTTGACATACACAAAGTTGCGAATGCTCGTTAGTTTGAATTGACTCGGACGAGGAACAGTTGTTGATGTTTTATAATACGAACACTAGCCTAATGATTCGAAGTTGAAAATATTGAATTAGGATGCTTACTGCTGGTGAAATAAAAGTCTTTGGAGACATTATTTCGGTAAGTTCTTGTATAGAAACACAACCAAAGCGTCGTCAGAATGAACTCCTTGATAGCTAATGTGATTTGCAGTTTTATAAACTTCACAGTTATGTGTTTTCCTTTATATTTGTAATTTAAATCTTCGACAAAATCCATTTTAAATCAATGTTTGGTAGTAGATATAGTTATATGGAAAATACTAGAAAGTATTCGAAAATAGGTCACTGAAGCGTTGAAGCGAGGGGCTGTGTCAAAAATAGTTCGGACCGGAAGTATTTGATAAAGCATCACCCATTTGATAAAGCAAAGGTTTATCACACGGGTAGTATACACCACACGTATGAGATAAATTACAGTATTATATTGTATCATATCATATATCATATGACACAATATTGTTTAGTACCATAGGATGCAATATCATATTTTATAGTCGTCTTTTGATTAACATTGTATCTTACAATATGTATGAAATTAACTAATGATTATCAAACAATTTCTGAACATATGATATTCAATATTGTGTCAGACCACACTATACTATCCATGAATATCCAAGATGATTAACTATGATTTTCATATAATATGATAAAGGGGGTTTTATAAAGGTGATGCTTCATAAATGTGATGCCTCGTCTCGGTGAGCTTTGTAATCTGTGATTACCTATGTTTTGTTATTAAGTGTTATTTTATTTGATTATTCATGAAGTTGAAATAATAACTAATTATTCAGTAAATTTTTTCTTCATGAGATCTGAGACACGGAGCTCAGAAATCGCCATATTAAGAATTCTTTTATAGCTTCCATTAATTTTGTTTTGGTTGTTTTATTACATGATATTCCTACTTTAGTATACCCCTGACTTGTTAAAATTACATTTGTATCTCACTGTAAGTAATTAATTCCAGCAAATACACTTAAATCAGCTGAATAAACTTGTATTCTCCAGATTATCACACAATACTCAAAATGACAGTCACATGTTTTATTTTCTGAAGGAAAGGAAAGCAAAGTTCAGACCAGAATCATTGTAGCTGATTTCGGGAAGGGTCTAGAATTGTACGATTCCATCAGAAACCAACTTGCTGATCTAGAAATCGGAACCTTAGGTGGGTATGAAAGTGGGGATTTGAAAATTTAATGTAATTAGAAACTGGTATGTTGGGTCTGTTTGTCTGTCTGTCAAGCACATTTTAGTTAGGAAGACCTAATTTGTAGTTTGTACAGAAATGAGAATTCAGCACTTAATTTGTGTGTGTGTGTGTGTGTGTGTGTGTGTGTGTGTGGAAGGTGGGGGGGGGGGGGGGGGGGAGTATTCATTCATTAGATGATAATATTCTCATTCAACATAATGTAATAAAAAAAAGAGGGTGGAATCCAGCATTACAACCAAAAAATTATATGAGTTCACATTTTAAATATGTCATTATCCATGAAAACAAGAAAGATAATGATATAAATTGTTGTACAAATGTACTATGTACTAAGTACTTTGTACTTTATCAGTCATTGTAAAAGAAAAATATACCTATTGCTTAACATTTTTGTGAATGGCTTCAGCCTATCACGTTGTGTCAGTATGAGGCATCTGGCAAATTTTTCCATTTGCGCACACATTACACCTTGCACTACTTTGTTTATTATGCAGTGACAGCTTTATCTAAATCTTTAAAATTACATGTAGATTACTAAAAACATTATTTTAATGCATTTGTCTTGAGATTAAAACATTTATGAAGTTGCATAAAATTTCAAATCACATTTTTCTTTACATGCGTAAGAATTATGTCTCCCCTTTCAAAGGGGAGACATATTGTTTTTGTCGACTTTCTTATTCTTCTTATTCTTCTTCATCCAAATTTGTCCAGGCTGTAACTTAAATACCCTTTTACATTAAGACTTCAAACTTGGAACATAGGTAGATGGTATTGAGAAGGAGTGCACGCCACCAAAAGTTTTGACCTTGATCTATTTTGTTCTTCAAGGTCAAGCTTTTCATAAAAAATATTGTCCATACCATAACACAAGACTCTTTTAACATACAGACTTTTAACTTGTATCATAGATAGATGGTATATAACCTAGTTGAACCTTACCAAAATTTTTGACCTTGACCTAGAATTTTTATTTCAAGGTCATATGAGAAAAAACTTCATTGTTCAACTTCTGAATATACTTTGACAGAAGGACTTCAAACTTTAAACAAAGAACAATAATAATACACTTAGGTGTACTATTGAATAATATTTGACCTTGACCTTCTTTTGCTCAAGGTCAAATTAAGAAAAAAATAATAAAATTCTGTCTGGGTCATAACTTTAATACCCTTTGACATTAAGACTTAAAACTTGGAACATAGGTAGATGGTATTAAGAAGGAGTGCACGCCACCAAAAGTTTTGACCTTGACCTATTTTGTTCTTCAAGGTCAAGCTTTTCATAAAAAATATTGTCCGGACCATAACACAAGACTCTTTTAACATACATACTTTTAACTTGTATCATAGATAGATGGTATATAACCTAGTTGAACCTTACCAAAATTTTTGACCTTGACCTAGAATTTTTATTTCGAGGTCATATGAGAAAAAACTTCATTGTTCAACTTCTGAATATACTTTGACAGAAGGACTTCAAACTTTAAACAAAGAACAATAATAATACACTTAGGTGTACTATTGAATAATATTTGACCTTGACCTTCTTTTACTCAAGGTCAAATTAAGAAAAAAAATAATAAAATTTTGTCTGGGTCATAACCTTAATACCCTTTGACATTAAGACTTCAAACTTGGAACATAGGTAGATGGTATTGAGAAGGAGTGCACGCCACCAAAAGTTTTGACCTTGACCTATAATTTTTATTTCAAGGTCAAGCATTTCATCATTCATTCATTGTATCATAGATAGATTGTATATAACCTACTAAATAGAAATAAAACTTAATTTTATTTTACATCACATATGACACATATATCACATATGACATATATCACATATCCTCAAGTCTCTGGCCATGAAGAGCAAGAAAGAGGCGGGTCAGCTCAATATACCATCTACCGGTACATGTAACAAGATGTTTTGTTTTAAAATTTCCCTCCTATCTTTTAAAACTGAAGGTCCATTTCAGGTTCTTTCCATTTTGTTACAAATACATAACAAAGGGGAGACATGTGTTTTTTGTTAAAAAACAATACCCACTAGTTTTATCTGAAGTACACTTTGCCTACTAAGCGTAAAGTTTACTTCATTCCTTGCTATTTTGGAAATCAACAATATGGTTCAATATATCTTATTTATCAAGTTTACTGCATGTAATGCCTTTGCATTACATTAACATGAAGCTGACCAATGATATTAAGTGCCGATCATTCCTTTAAAAGGAATACTTGTTAAAAATCTGATATGTATGTGACTATGGTGTGTAAAAAAGGGTTGCCGATGGGGAACAGAGTGATACACTAATTTTTGGGGTAATTTTCAGTAAACTTGTATCTTTCTGATTCCATCTGCATTTCATTTCTATGTATACTTGCAGTTAACAATGTTGGAATGTCGTATCCCTCTCCTTACTATCTTTTGGAGATTCCGGACAGAGAAGAAGTAAGGAACAAGGAAATCTTTTTAGGATTTAATGTTATTTGTAATGCGCTATTTAATTAACTAAACCATTTTGTTCATAGGATGACTTAATGATAATTTCTTCATAAAGACTAATTGCTATGCTGGCAAATTTTTAATAGGGCACTATTTAATAGGTCGCTCAGGTGACCTATTGCAATTGGTCTTCGTCCGTCGTCGTGCGGTGTGCGTCGTCCGTCGTGCAACGTGCGTTAACAAATTTACATTTTTAACTTCTTCTTGAAAACTACAAGGCCAATGGTTACCATTTTATACCCCCACTCCAAAGGAGAAGGGGGTATACTGTTTTACCCTTGTGTGTTTGTCTGTCTGTCTGTCTGTAACAAAAATTTCTGTTGCATTTTTCTCAGCAGCTATTCATCGCAGATGCTTGAAACTTTAAAACACTCTTTGTTTAGGCATGTCCATATGGTGGGATATATTTTTGTACCAATCGGACGTCAACTTCCTGTTAAATGATGACTGTTTATTTTAGCCTAAATTTTCAAACAAATTTTCGTCAAAGATTTCTCAGCAACTATTTATAGCAAATGCTTGAAATTTTAACACACTATTTGTTTAGGCATGCCATATGGTGGGATATATTTTTGTACCAATCTGATGTCAACTTCCTGTTAAATGATGAATTTGTTTATTTTTAGCCTTAATTTTCAAACAAATTTTCAGCAAAGATTTCCCAGCAACAATTTATTGCAGATGCTTGAAATTTTAACACACTATTTGTTAAGGCATTCCATACATTAGAATCTATTTTTGTACCAATCAGATGTCAGCTTCCTGTTAAATGTCGACTTTGCTTATTTTGCATATTCACATCAAAGTGAGGATATTACTAGTGAGCATTGGCTTACAGATATCTTGTTTGTGTGAAGCATCTCTATGGTAATAGGAATTTAAATTGTGAAATTCATTGCTCTTTCACCCCCGGGGCACCACAGGCAGGGTGAAATATGCAAAAGAGGCCAAATTTTCAGACATCTTCTTCTCTACTCCAATACATGTGAGGAAAAAACTGAATGCATGGTTATGATGTCCATGAAGCCCTTTGGGTCAGGGGTTCAGGTTCTAGAGTGGGGCCAATATAGATATATTGTGAAAATGTATTAAATCTTAGAAAATCTTGCTCTTTACCCCCACACATATGGGGAAAAAAGTAAATGCATGGTTATGATGTGCATGAACTCCTCTACCTGAATTGGGAAATTCATGGCCCCTGAGTCAGGGGTTCAGGGGGGGGGGGGGGGGGGATGGAGGGGGGGGGGGACAATTTGGGCATATAGTGTTAATGCATATTATTTTTAAAAATCTTCTTCTCTTCTCTCACACATCTGTAAGAAAAACTGATGTCATAATTATGTTAAACAGGAAGTCCTTTACTAAAATTGTAAGTTTCCTGTCCCCTGGAGTATGGGTTTTGACTCTAGGGTGGGGCCGAAATAGATGTATTTGTATAGTGTAAATGCATAATGTTTAAAAATTATCTTCCCTACTCCCATGCATCTGTAAGGAAAACTGAATTCATATAGCCTTTGTAGACCAGGAAGCCCTCTACCAAAATTATATATTTCATGTCCCCCAAGGTATGGTTATTACTCTAGGGTGGGGCCAAAATAGTCATATAGTGTTAATGCATTTAATGTTTAAATAAAATATCTTCTCTACTTCTGCTGAGACTGGATAAAAGCTGACTACATATAAAGAAAGAAAATAAAGCCATCTATCAAAATTTTAAATTTCATGTCTCCCAATGTAGGGATTTGAATCTAGGGCAGGGTCAAAACACTCATATAGTGTATAGAGTAGGGCTTCTTAATGCAGGGTGTGGACAAAAAGGTCATTTAGTGTTAATTTATATAATGTTTAAAAAACATCTACTGACACAAAATAAAAGCATATTGAGAAAAAAAACCCATTAACCTGTCATCGTTAATAATATTTCGTGTCACCTACATGTAAGGCAAGGGTTATGGCTGGGATTATTGTGTGTGTTGTGGTTGTGTTGTGACCTTGAACCAATTTTCAAGGTCTAATGTAAAGGTCATAGCAGAATTATATGAAAATCCTTGTCTGGAGCATATCTTCTCACCCTTTGCTCCAATCTGGTTCATACTTCACCCACGTGGTGCCTTTGATTAAAGGGTATGCAGTGTCCTTAAATGAAGTTTGTAGGTCAAGTGTCAAGGTCATATCGGATCACACAAAAATTCTTATTTAAGAGCATATATATATACTCTCCACTTAGCCCTATTTGGCTAATACTTTACTGAAACAGAGCTTTTTGGTTAACGGCATGCAGTGACCTTAAAGCAAGTCAATGTGAAGGTCATCACGGATCTCTTTATAACCAGTTTTAGAACTTAGATTATTTCCCATTTGCTTAATCTTGCTCAGATTGAACAAAAATGCCTGTATGTAAGGGGTAATGAGATTCTGTTAGAAGTTCTATGCCAGCTTGAACATTTTTAAGTTATAGGTCAAGGTCAAAGCAAAATTCTCTGAAATTCTTTTTATCCTATGGTCTATTAAAGCGGGCCCTTTGAGATGGTCACCATCTCAATGTTGTCTAGTTTTATTCTGCTCAGGAATTTCAATGAAAGAATTGAGTAAATTCACATATTTAGAAAAGAGAAAGAATGAAGCGTCTATCAAAGTTAAGATATTGTGAATGCATTTGGAAAGAGTTCAGAGAGAATGGTTGTAACAGTTAATGGAGTTATCTTCCCTTGTTTCTTCTTAATGGAGTTATCTTCCTTTGCTTGTTCATATTTATCTTCCTTTGCTTGTTCATATTTAGTAATTAATCATTGAATATAATGTAATTAAAAAGTTGTATTATCAAAAGAGTTATGAAATTATTTTTATCATTTGAAACAGAAACAGTTTTTGAACTTTCTAAATAAACAAATAAACTTGTTAATAGTAAAGTAATAATTTGCTAACCAAAATCACTAATAAACAGTACATGTAAAATGATTTTGGTATACCGGTAAATGCCAGGTGGTGATTGTATGGCAATGAATGTTGAATATACAAAAGCTGGAACAGGAGAAGTGAGAAACACTTTATAGCTTTTATAAATCTGGGGTTTTTTTTGTTTAAATGCTCAAAGGGAGAGTTTCTGTCTGCCCCTGGGGATGGGGGATGGGAGGTTGTTTTAAATAAAATATACTAGCCACCTTGTTTTAGTTTATCTATGAAAACATGTACACATAAAACCTATTTTGAAAGTTAAAAAATATGGAAAAATTATTTTCTATCAGAATTTTGTACCTTTTCAATATCAGGTCGTGCACTCTATTATGATCTTTAAGTTTTTCTCTAAAATTATAGGTTTCATAGTCCTTTTTGAAAGGTTTCAGCCATGGAGGTGGTCATCATTACAATATTATAATTTTTCTACTCCAGAATAAAACTTCATTAAATTCATATATGAGACTCGTCGACAAGTTTGTGTATGGGCTATGGTACTCGGATGACCGTTAAGTGCCTATTGGCCTCTTGTTGTTTTAAATTATGAATTTTTGAGTTCAAGACATTTTTTTGAATTGTACATGGAAAGAAATAGAAAAGTAACTATTACTATTTTAACTGCTATTTATGTACATGATTGTATTTGATAACCAGTGTGATTGTAAAGAACCCAATAATGGAATGTAAAAGCTTGCTATAAGTTAAATACTGGTACTTCTATTTTTCATTGCAGTTTTTCATGAAGATGATCAACATTAATGTCACGTCTATGACCATGGTATGTATATTTTATGACCACAGTCAGTATATTTTGTGACACATTTTAGATATTTTCAGTTCTTAGGGTGCAGGGTGTACATACACAATATGTATGTCCTCAAATACTGCAAAATATTACACAAAGCTGGGTTCCTCTACCAATATTTTGTTGATAAAAAGTAATAGCGAACACTTGAAATTTTTGCTTTTTGCTGAGTTACCGGATACATGCTATAAAACTAGCCAGTTTCCTAACACATTATTAGAGAAATAAAGAATTATTTATAAATTTTAGCATGAAATTCAATCTTACAAGAAATTATTTTATACTGTAGATTCCTTTTTTTACATGAGTACCTAATTCCCTGATTCCACAGTTGTGCACCAACAAAACCCGAGAACATAACACTAAATTTTTACCCCAGTTTCATATAGATACATCTGTTAAAAAACTAAAAGTGAGATTTTAAAATCTGCAAGATGTGCTTCTCACAATTTTATACAGTTATTAATGCATTCCGTTTAATTAGGAATCTACTGTATATGTTGATGCTGATTGTAGATGACCAGTATAGTGATGCCGGGAATGGTGGAGAGGAGGAGAGGGGTGGTCATCAACCTGTCCTCGGCGTCTGGCATTTTCCCTACCCCCCTGCTTACTGTCTACTCTGCCTGTAAGGTCAGTGACCTGCTACAGCTTTTAAAACTGCATTCTGTTAACCAACTTTTATTCGTGCGCGAAAAATTTCCATGAGGTTCACAAGAGTCCCATCTCATTGTCGCAAATATTTCTCGCCATGGACTTGTAGTAAAAAAAAAACAGGTGTGGATAAGGCTTAGTCCCAAAAATTAGTTGCCGCGAACCAGTTCATCTCAGGTAAACATGAAAGTCGTCACAAATAATAGGTGGTTTACAGTATATTGTTAGATTCAAGTCTTCAATAAATGTACTACATGATCGATACTGCCTCAAGTCTCTGTTATACCAATGCAGAATTATTATTAAATCTTTTTCTGTTTTTCAGGCATATGTACATTTTTTCTCCCAGTGTATACAAAGAGAATACCAATCCAAGGGAATTACTTGTCAGGTATCTTTTAACTATATAAAGTTCATATATCTGCAGTACCTTGTAAGGTTTACAGTATTGGTATATACAGTTTGTTGGTATACATTTTCCTTGTACTTTTTTTTCTTCCCCAAAAAATCCCCCGTACTAACTGTAAGAGTTGTTTTGGATCTTTCAGTGTGTGATGCCATATTTCGTTGCGACAAAGATGTCAAAGATTAGAAAGCCTAGCCTTTTTATCCCAAGTCCAGACACCTTTGCAAAATCAGCTCTGTCCAAAGTTGGGGTTTCTGAGGTGACTCATGGCTACTGGCCCCATTCACTTCAGGTATGTATAGGATTGGTCATTTTCAACACGAAATATCAATGTTCAAGTCTTAAACATTCGAATGTATACATGTTTGTTCAGTTTTCATGATAATGGAAGCCCGCTGGTGCCACATATGAAAAATATTTTTTCTGGCGGCCAACACAAGAATTTTGTATACATGCGCATATATAACATAGTCATATGGACTTCTGCAATAACAGATTCAGACTATTGTTGCCAAACACGACATTCAAAAAAGGTCTCATAAAGGTGATGTCTGCCACTATGAGCTCTATAGTCGTTAATTACTTATTTTTAATTTATTTACAAAAGACAGAAAAGAAATTTATGTATTACTAACAATATAATAAAAAATTTCCATCAAAATATTGACAACATGTTGAGAACGAGTCAACTCTTAGGCCCTTCAGGCCTTTGATTAATTTATGGCTAGTACCTTCATAATATTTATCAAAAAAATTGCAAAATTTTCTAGAAACCTTTTTCATTCATCTAGTCATGCTGACAAATTTTGGGTCTGGTTTTCAATATCGCAAAAATGCCGTTAAAAACGGCATACATACCTTTAAATTTAACAAATTGGATGAGTTTTTAAAAAAATTTTAAAGTTGTTTTTATTTTTTATTGATTTGCTTCTATTCCAATTTAAATTATTAAAGGTTAAGTCTGTGTATAATTATCATCATTAGCGTTATGTCGTTGTCAAGTAACGGAAGTCTCCATGATTTCTAAAACTTTTCCCTATTTTTCTGTTAGGGAGAATTGAAGTCTCCCAAACATTTTGCTTTAGGTTGGTCCCTGGGACTCACTGTCAAGCTTCAAGTCATCAGCAAAATACAGAGCTTTGCTCACAATTCTGTTTGTACACCGAACTGAGACCATGTATTTGTTTGTTTACATTTAAAATGCTGAATAGGAAATACCAAGTTTAAAAATCTTAAGGTGAATGTAATAAACTCATGTGAACAAAAACATGACTCAAACTAGCAGAATTGTGAGCTCTGTATCTTGCTTATAATTCTACGACTGATGCTGTAATATTTGTTGATCATTAGAATTGTCTTACTAAACATTAGATACTTGTACAAAAAAATTAAAAGAATGATGTGTTATAACTACTGTCTGGGGCCCCTTCTTACATGAAATCTACAACAATTTTGATAGTTTTCAAACGAGCACTAGTAAATAAAAACGACGTCTTTTAAACAGTTTCCACAGTTCTGACACATTATAATTTTGAGGATATCTGCATTATCATTTTTTTAAGAAATATTGCAGCGAAAATCATCATGGTTTGTAGCCATGAAATGGATGGGCCTTAGTACAGTAGGGTGATATGCCTGTTAATACATTGAATAGCTCTTTTACATATCACGTGACAACATTTTCCAATCAAGTGTTTTCGTCGATCAAGTGAGTAAGGTTATAGAACCTTACATGATATCAAGTCAGGTAAACAACAATCGTTTAAGGGAGGACCATTTAAGTTTTTGACTGTGGCCTTAGTGACTTTTGCCACAGAGTTCAAACACTGCGTACTGGCTTCCAGACTATCTGGCGACCCTCTGTCCGTCAATCTTTGTTAACTTTCAGATATGAGATAACAGCTATGAAAATGAAATGCATCTCATCTTCATGGAGCTTAGCATCTTAAATAAGCACAAAAAATATTCACTTTAAGATTTGAATTATTTTTTAAATCTTATTAATGCTCAGAAAATGAATAATTTAAGTTCGATTTTTTTTTCATTATACCAATACACCAAACAAAAAATCTTGCAGATGAATGGTAACCCCCTTATCCAGTATTTTCATCATATAAACTAGATATGTTTTGCATGACCTCTGAGACAAAAAATTAATAAAATAAAATGTTGGCATCCTCTAATTGTGTAGATCAGGGATGGGGTCAATTACATTCGAAAGTAATTAATTAAGTTACAATTACTTGCATTAAACCTTCAATTAAATTACCATTACCATTACAAGGATTTTCAAATGTAATTAATTAAATTAAAAATTACATTTGAGAAAAATACATTTATTGATTTGACATGACATTGTACAAATTCTCTTATGAAAAACTAATGATTTAGCTACAGCACCTACAGATTTTCACATATGCATTCAATGTTCATTTACTGTTCACTATTCATGTGCGACCAAAAAAATTAGATTTGGACCGTAAACTGTTGCCGAAATAATCGCATGTAAAAAAAAAAAAAAAAGTATCTGCACGAAATGTATGTTCTAAACTGACCATTGTGCAATTGCAAATGCATTAAATATTGTGATATTTCTTGCATCTATAAGCGAGTGTTGTAAGATAATGCGATAGGATCGCGCAAGTGATCAGGTGATAGGACGATTGAACGTGCGCCGACGCAGTTGAACGTATAATGGTCTTTACTGGAACCCACCAAACAGATTTGGCAATAAAAACTTAAAAACCAAATTGAAGCCATAGCTCAAGGTCAATTAAAAAGCATGACTTCATAGTTAATACAATTCAAATAACATTAATTTTATTTGTAAAATAAACAGATAATTTTTTATCAAACTCAATAATAATAATAAACATTAATTATTCCATTAATTTATTAAATTTTTAGGGAAAGAGATTGAGCATTCCATCAAAATTATTTGGTCTCTAACAAATTAATAAATATTTGTCACATTGATATTCATAAATTTGGGATCCTTATGATTAGATAGTCAATCATTGAAAAGTTTATGTTCAAAACTACATGTATATTTGGTAAAAAAAAATAATAGTTAAATGCATTTAACTACTCTTCCTAACATGACCTAATGTTTGTATTTATTGTTTGTTTATACATGAAGTGTGGGAGACAATGGATAGTGGACAGCTTTCTTATTCATATAAACATCTGTTTGTAATTGAAAGTAATTGAAAAGTAATTTGAATTACATGCCTTTTTTAAAGGTTATTAATTAAATTACCATTACATGTAATTGAAAATATGGTCAATTACACCATTCTTTCAATTACATCAAAATTTGTAGTTAATTACACTCAATTACCATTACAAATTACCGTTACCCCATCCATGGTGTAGATTCAACTTGTTCAAATTATGATTACATGTGATAAGGTAGGCCCAGAATGGGTGCTGATTTTTAAACTGATATACACCTTATAAAATGTATGAAAATATTTATCTTTAAAGAGCTATTACTGTCCACATATGTGCAAAAAACTGCAGGAAATAATATACCAGTGTTATATGTATATAGTTTATATATCACAATATATTTTCACCCCCACCCCTCTATAAAATATTGAATCTTACATCAGAAAGGAATGGTACTTAACTTTGCTAAATATTGAATTTTTCTATTTTTAAGTGTTTTTAGTCAAAGTAGTTAGCGATTGTTGTTCACATGAGCGATGTGGCCCATGGGCCTTTTGTTCTTATTTGAATGGCACATGGATCAAATCATTTATTATGATACAAGATCTGGACAGTTTTTAAAATCTATTTATTGTAGCAATGAAGAAATAAACGAGAAACAGGGGTAGGGTAGAAATCACGCTTTGTATTTGTAAAATGAAATTTTAAATTTTAAATTTGCTTTTAAAGCAAGACCAAAATTTTAACTGGCGGCAGCATTAAATTACATGTACTTGGCAGTTGCAAGATGAAAAAAATATCACGTGGTACCAAAGGGCTTCTGTAGAAGATATACATAACATGAAATTCATCATAACTAAATTAACATTGTTATTTTTCAGGGTGCAGTTCTTCTAAAGATGTTGCCAGAATTTGTTTATAATAAGTTGATGAGTATGACATTGCTGAATGCTAGAAAGATAAATCTGAAAAAAAGAGAAAGCAAGAAAGATTAGAATTTTCAGTCCATCATGAGATGATTTTTACCATAGCAGCTGTACATCTTGCATTGTAGAAAAGGAAAAAATTAATCCATTTTATTAACTATCAAGTTCTTGCAGTGCGTTGCAATGTGAACTCTTATGAACATTGGTTAAAAATCATTGTATCATACGGTTAACACCATATCTGGTATTCAGGATTCGAGGTGTTTAGCCAATATTGTCCAAAATATTCTTTCACTGTAATATCAAATTATTTTTAAACTTTCTTGATTTATTGTTTAACTTTGTCTTCACAAAAAAACCCACTTAAAAAAGTCTCATTGTTACTAGATGTATCTTTTTCTGAATAAAAAGTGAAAATGTAAAAGGTTTCTGCTATTATTGCGTTAAGAGGGCTTGATGGTCATGGACATTTTTAGACTATATTTACCTCCTTTAGTAGGAGAGCTTTGTACAAAGATATAAAAAAATATCCAAATGTTAAAGCTAAAATATTATGAATTTTCTTGACTACAAATAATAGTCAGTGGTTAAAAAAGTCATCTCTAAAAGAGGCATAGCGCACTTAATATATGATTTCGCCTAAAATATGGCGCTTTTGCAAACATCAGACATTTTCAATATTATACAACATTTAGTTAAAATATATTCAAAGAAACACAAATTATACAATAATCATGCTGAAAGAGTCTAAATTATCTTACAAGACATTTTTAAGATATTTAGGTTTTGGTAGGAGTACATAGGAAAATAGTATGCAAGTTACAATTATTTTTAGATGATCTGATTTTTATGTGGGTAAAATGACTTACTAATGCTGGACTTTGACATCATAGAGGTAAGATGCAACATAATTATGACAACATGTGACTTATTTATGTTGACATGCGAGATAATTATGTAGACATGCAACATATTTATGTCGACATGCAACTTATTTATGTCAACATGCGAGTTGATTATGTTAAAATGCAAGATATTTATGTTGACATGAGAGTTGATTATGTCGACATGCGACTTACTTATGTTGGCATGCGACATATTATGTCAACATGCAAGATATTTATGTCAAATTATCTCATAATGTTAGCATAATTGACTCACATATCAACATAATTATCTCGCATGTTGTCATAGATTTCTTGCATGTTAACATTTGCATCTCGCATGTTAACATTAATATATTGCATGTTAAATATAATTAACCTGCAACCTGCATTTTCACATAAGTAAGTCGCATGTCAACACAAATAAGTCGCATGTTGTCATAATAATGTTGCATCTTGCATCTATGATGTCAGATACGGGCTTATAATTAAGTGATTTTACCCATATAAAAAACAGGTTATCTTAAAAGATCTGTAACTTGCATGTTGACATAATTATCTTGCATGTTGACATGATTTTCTTGCATGTTGACATAATTTATCTTGCATGTAGGGGGCAGAAATATGCCACCATATGTATCCACTCTTCTCGGTTTTTTTTTTTCAAATTATCTTGTTTAAATCAGTCTGAGTATGAGCACACCCAATATAAACAGATCTCTTCGTGTACTCTATGTACACTTAGGTTCATTGTATTTTTCGTGAACTTATCATGGTTCAGAATATCAACTGATATTATGCACAGAGTTTCCCGAATTTATGTCAAATCAGTTGTTACAGACACTATTATAAAATCACTATCTAGGTTTCGAAAATCATATTGCAACAGGTACCTAGAGCTATTTTTAGTAACAGGTACTTTCCGTCCAAACACGTGTAGGCGAAATAATGGGGAAAAGGCGCTGTACCTCTTTTAAGGTAGATCTGATGGTTAATTTGTTGACCATCCGGCCTCTTATCAATAAATCCACAAAAAAGTGCAGAGTATTCTTATAAATGTGTTTGAGGATTAACATGACGTCACAATGTCTAGACTTAGCATACAGCCTTTTGTGTAAAGAATGAATAGGTAGGCGGATCCAACTGTACACGTTTCTAATGAATCTGATAGTGAAGTTGTGATCGTGTTACTGGCTTTGCCTTCCAGCTAGACCACACCATAAAACACAAATGTTTATACATATATACTGGAGCGTAAGATATTAAAATATTTTATTTTTATTAAATTTTTTGATCATATTGATGCAACTATTAGGTAAACCACGCTATAATTTTTATCATTATGAAACATATATTATATATAGTATACCTGTGTGTATTTAGTTCAAATTTATGCTGCGCTCACCCTAATGGTCGCGCCGTAAATGATCATCTGCATCACTATAATTTATTTCATTAACTTTTTCTCTCTCTTTTCTCTCTCATTCAAGTCACGAGCGGCAATGTCTTAACTCCACAAAAATCTTTTATTGGAGAAATGGTTTCTGCTGTAGATTTTTCAATTATTCTTTCTCAGCGCATTTATTAGAAAACATAGCCTGATTTGTCAAATCGTTTCTTATGATATACATTTTCATTATAATATAATACATGTATATAATTTTTATCAACTTTGCCTATGCAATACCGCCTAAGACTTAGTATTGATTGTAGTACTGTAATGAACTGTATAGGAAAATTAGCATTCACTTCATTTTTTGAAGATCAGGTTATTTTGAGAAATTGCAAATAACTTAGAGTAATTTAGAAGAGTCTGTCAAATGTTTCTATGCATAAAGAGAAAGTGATTTACGCATTATTTATGTGTCAATTCAAGTCAATTGCTCTGCTCTCGTATACGTAATTTACATACAAAACAACATGCAGAACCTCATATTTATTGCTTTTTTATCTTTTGACAACAGTTTTAATCAGTTTTGGGCAGAAACAAGCCAGTTCAAGAAATGTTTACATTTTTATCCTCAAGTGTACAAGATGGCCGCACATCCCCCTTAAGGAAGGAGTCTTGTCATACTTATTCATGAAATTTTCAGTAAAACAGATAAAATTACAAAGTGATATTATCAGTTTAATCAAACTTGATCATCTTGTTTTTGCAGCAAGGTTAGGTCAAGGTTATCATCGCACCATCGTCATCGCATCGTCGCCCAAACGCATCATCGTCATCGCTCTATCGCACCATCGCTTCATCGTCATCGCATCATCGCACTATATATCAACACAAACTTCGATGGTGCGATGAAGCGATAGTGAATTGCATGGCCTTATCCGAATTCCATATTGTACTGTTGTATTGCGGAAAAATTATAAATTCATGATTTGCACTTCGGCCAAAATGATTCAAGTAAATGTTGGACTTTACCAAAATATATCATTTAAATTTTTATCGGAGAAAAACGTCTATTGGATTCTCCGTGTACTATGAAAATGTTAATCACTGTACACCATTTCCGGCATTTCGACCCACCCTTACACTCTCTGTGCAGAGAGATGAGCCCCGTAACAGGATGTAATCAGTAGTCATCCTCCTGCCGGTCGGTAGCGCCCCCACCTCCCTTCCATCTCACTCCGACATCGATATCATTTCACTTATTGTCTGCATTACCTTCTTTTACCATGAAAAGTAAAGGCACCACCATTTCATATCTGACCCTCGTGTACCCCCTTAATTATGGGATTTACAAACCCTATATCAAAATCGAACTCCCTTTAACCACAAAATTATCGTCTAAAATCATTTTACTGATTGTATATAAAGAACATACAGGCTTTCAATTAACTCTCAATATTGACCGGATGCCTTACCGAAACTGTGCCTTTAGCTTGTTACCAAAGTTATTGTCTCCTGGAGGAAAGCAAACAGTGTTTTCAAAGGTGCACGGTGAAAACCTTTAAATTAAGTAACACTGTACAACAAGCCACACTGTACCAGTATGGTGTGACAGAAAATTCCGTTTTGGTTGATAAAATACGGAAACAGGGTGTATACTATAACATGAAAATACTGTAAACGTACTATATTTAGCGTGTACAATATTTGGCGGAATATAATTTTTCAACAAGTTAGCGTGGATTTGATTTAGCGCATTTCTGAATGTACCTATTTATCTACATATATATTTTACATTTGGCTATGTACATTTATATACTTGATTTAGTGGACACCGTTTTCGCCAAAAACGCTAAACAGAATACACAGCCAAATGTAATACGTTTACTGTACGTTTTCCCGGGGGGAGGGGGGGGGGGGGGTCGGTTTTTTGTTTGTTGTTTTTTTGTTTTGTTTTTGGGGGGTGGGGGGTGTCTTTTGTTTGTTTTTTGTTGTTGTTTTTTATTGTTGTTTTTTATTGTTTTTTTTTTTTTTTGTCTTGTGGTATACAATGCCATAGTTTCTATTTAGTGAATTAGTAGAATGCCGAAATAGATAGAAGCTGCTTTGGAAAACTACTGTAACAGATGTTATAGAATCTTGATAAGTGACCCCCTTCCCAGGTCATCATTTGGGGGGGGGGGGTATTTTTCTACACCGGAACTTCTCTACAATGAAATGCCTAGAAGCGATCCGCCACTTGATATAAAATATCACCCGATCCTTACCGTTATCATCTTTTCCTAAAAGAGATTTATCAGATTTTTTCATCTTTTAGTTGGTGACAACGGAATTCCGTGGTTCCGTACAGATTGACAAGAGACGTTTAGTAAAAGAACTTTATCTCCTTAAATAAGGCTTAATGAGAAGAGCAAGACTTGATAGAGCGCTGTTAGAAAAAGAATCCGTGACGGATGAACAACAACTGTTAGAAGAAGAAAACGTTCTGCAAGCCATAATGGACGAACCCGATTCAATATGTTCTTTGTACAAAACCAAAATAAAAAAGATAAACAACTGTATATTATTCATTTATTATGATTTAACAATGAACTAGATGAAATACATTTCTCCATAATACGGAATACAAACACGACCGCAACTCATGGTGTAACGAACAAAATACAACAACAGTTAACGTTTTCTATATAACATTTAAGTGAAACTTTTTTAATGCAAAAAAAAAAAATATTAAAATGATATAAAATAATAGTAGAATGATGAAATATATGATATAAGATCCCCCCGCTGCTATATCATTACCGACTTTCCACTTTTGTTATTCTACCCGTAGTCGGGATCGTCTTCCTCCATTTTGACCTTCAGCTTCAGCAGTGTTTCTAAAAAAAAAGGTGATGCATGAAATAGTTATTTAAATATATTTTTATGGATATAAAACACTTATTAACATACTAATATTCTAGTTAAATACAACTGTACCATATTGTTTACAAACTTGAGGAGGTTTAATACAGCATTTTATATATAAAAATATATTATATACATTGCTATAAGCGATATTTGGACGAAGGTAATAAATATGAGGCCCTTGGGCCACATCGATCACCTGAACAACAGCTCCTTGTATCATTCTATTTCGAAATTTTTAAAATATTTGTCATATATTCTAATCTAAGATTTGGCAGTACAATAAAGGGACATAGTCATGATTTTGCTGAATTTTATTCTGCTGTTAATTATGTTTTGTTTCACAAATTGTAGCACTGTAGTTCTTTCAAAGAAAATTTTAACATATTTCCTTATATGTTTCTAAGTCTAACTTTAAACTCCCCTCTGGGCCTAAGTATTGGCCTGGGATCACAATTTTAATAATTAGATTATACATTATCTTAGGATGAAAGCATAGTAATTTTACAAATTGTAGCATTGTATATCTTATAAGAGGAATTTTTAACATTTTCCCCATATATTTCTATAATTAACATTGAATCCCTCCTGGGGCCCCTGTATTATTCTGGGAATCACAATTTCAACAATCGAAAATCTACACTATCATCGGATGCTTGCATAGAAATATCATAAATTGCAGCACTGTAGTTCTTTAGAAGAAGAATCTTAAACATTTTCCTAATATATTTTTATGTTTAACTTTGAACCCCGCCCGGGGCCACAGTATTAGTCTGGGGTCATGGTTTTAACAATTTAGAATCTATGTTATCTTGGTATGCTTGCATAATATCACACATTGTAGCATTGCAGTTCTCGAGAAGAAGATTAATTAAAATATTTTCCTATTTATTTCTATGTTAAACTTTGAACCTCTCTTGGGTCATAGTATAAGTTCAGGGGTCACAATTTTAACAATATAAAACATACATTATTTGAGGATGCTTGAATATAGTATTCTCACAAAATTAAGCATCATTACTGGTATGCTTGACAAGAGAACTTTTAATTATTTTCCAACATATATTTTCAGGTTAAATTTTGAGCCCTTCTTGAGGGTCACAATTTTAACAATTTAGAATTTTTACTGTACAAGCTTTGGTGTAAATATTAGGATTTTTGGTGCAGTGGTTTTGTAAAATAATATTAAGACACACGCCCTGTCTTTAAAAAATTGTTTCACAATATTATCTGACCATTTGAAAAAGGGTTTCCGTCTTTTATTTTAACTATTTAAAATTCCCTTCCACTGTTCAAAGGATACTTTGAACCAAGTTTGGTTAAATTTGGCCCAGTGGTTCTAGAGAAGAGTTTAAGTCAAAAATGTGAAAATTTTACAGACAGTCAAATGGATGACGGACTTCAGATGATCATTAAAAGTTCATTTGAACTCTAGAAATGGGAAACAAAAATAACAGAGGGCAAGGCTTGCCAATCCCTTTTGGACTTTTCGACCAAATCCCAAATATTGCTTATATAATGCATTTGAACGTTTGATGAATGCATGAGGCTATATCGCCACATGCTGACTGACGTTTTTCATACTAATTGTTAGACCATAATTTATCACCTAATTGTCTACGGACTTTTCCGTTTTTTCCCGATTACGACAAAGAGCACACGGCGGGTGTGACCGGTCAGCAGAGGATGCTCACTCCTCCTAGGAACCCTACCTCTATCTTTTTGGAGGTTCGTGTTGATCTGCTTTGAATTTGTATTTCGTTTTATGGATTTTTGAGATGGTTGACGGTTTGTTATTGTCATTTTTTCACATTGACCAAATATAGCTTTGGTTTATTGGATTATTTAATCAGACAATGCAAGGGGTGGTTGCATGATTAAACAAGGGCACCGCTAAGCGGAGCATCCCCTCGCGTCATGAAATACTGTAGAGGAAAATGCATTATTTAGGAACATGCATGTAATTAAATTCTCTTTTAAATTTAATTGTAGTTCCACTCGTGGTTATTCGGGAAACGAAATTCGGCAGTTTGTTTCGGCGAAAATGGGATAAATTTAATCTCCTGCCCACTTCAATTTTTAACTTTGAACCTTCTTCTAACTCTTCATTACTATAAAACGTTTGTTTATACTTTTACAAGATCTAGATCCAAAAATATATCAAGTTGTTGATTTGAACTGTTTTCTTTCACTTAAGTTTCGCAGAAGTGAACCAGAAATCTCTACTGTCAAGTCGTACATAGAATTCTTGCTTAGAATATTATTATTTTAACGATATCTTTAATAAATATTTAGCTAATTGACTTGAAAACCATGCCAAAAAAGTGTACGAAGTTTGATAAACATTCGTACCACGGTTTTTATTGAATCTTGCCCATCAGCTGAAAGAGACACACACACACGCACAGCAGCGATGCTATATCCCCTTCGCAACATGTTGCGCGAGGGGATAATAACTTTTTTCTGTACTATTTTGGGGCAAGAAATACAGATATTAATTTTTTGTTTATCTCAATTCCATTTAATATAAAAAAAAAAATAATTACTTTTTTTCTTTGTTTATCAAAATACTTCAAAGATCATGGATTCAAGGCAAACTTTTACAAAAGAGGATGCAGATTTCTTAGAGAGCCAGTTCAGGGAAGAGATGAAGGTGGCTTCGCAGTCAGACCCTGTAGTTGTTCCTACAGCACAGCTAGGAGTACCTGTGGCTTAAATAGTGGTAAACTAATTTGATCACTTCAGCTTATAACTTCAAATGTAGCATCCTACCACAGAATTTTTCTGCCACACTTAATAAATATAATACATGGCATAAACTATTGGAAATTATTATACCTTTGAATATTTTCTATGTAAAATTACATGAAAATCAAGCTTTCTATCTAACCGTGAAATAGTTTCCATGCTATCTGCACATGGTGACTGCAGTGATTCATTTTGACGTGCGTCCTGCGTAAAATACGCACAGATTTTGCTTAGGACGCATACTTTCATTATGTGTGCATCCCAAAGGACGCATTAAATTTAAAAATACACATACACATTTTCTCGCTAGGAAGTTCCAGAAGATCGATTGTTCCTTTCTTAACCTACTAAGTAGAAGCCCGAAATGTTCCGAATAATAAAAAAACACAATACAAAAGCCGAAATCTCATTGGTCAACACTTAGTGATAAACCAATCAGAGCCAATAATACATAACATTACGGCGGGGGAATTGATGTCGATCACGATGCCACAGAATAAAACCGCTCTGAAATTCCTCACGAACCAGAGTTTATGAAAAGGTAGACAAGTGACATTTAATCTGAAATTGATAACAACAAAGAGGTTCATACTGAAGGAACGCTGATCCAGAACGTAAGTAAATGA
Organism: Magallana nippona; assembly: GCA_033439105.1. Lineage (NCBI taxonomy): Eukaryota > Metazoa > Mollusca > Bivalvia > Ostreida > Ostreidae > Magallana > Magallana nippona. The sequence continues at coordinate 27,208,224 of CM065926.1, forward strand.
TTGTGGCGATAAAGAAACAGAGAAAACTCGGAAGGGTTCCAGTGACGGCACTTAGCCTGTCTCTTAGTATGGTCATTAAGAATTTGATTTAAAATAAATGGAGCTTCTTTGTGGAATAAAATATGGACTCATTGTTTTCTGCTTGGGACTCATAGTTATGATTAAGAGGGGTCTTCTGGACCCATAAAGACCATTTTCAAAATGAATCACTGGGTGAGAAGTCATCGAAACTATTCACCAGCGGCATTCGTTTTATTAAACAGAGTCGCTACTTTAAAGTCCGATAACTCTTATTTGTTTACCGGTGTTATATAGTACCTTTTCCCCCTAGCCATCTTTACCCCCGGAAAAATGGCTATATAGCCGTTTTTCCCCCCGGAAAAATGGCTATATAGCAGTTTTTCCCCCACGGAAAGCTGACTATATAGTGGGTTTTCCCCCTTTTTATAACCAGATTACCCCCACGGAGAGCCTACTTTATAGTAGATTTTCCCCCTTTTTTACATTCCGGTCATGTTTATGGCGGACCATTCGTGGCAATTATTTGTAATAACTGATATGATATTAATTTCTCATAATAAAGGATAGTAATGGCATTAATTAATACATAGTATAAAATACATTGGTTTTTTACTCTGATATAAACAAAGGAACGCGCCTTCATAACATTCCTTTGTCATTACCATTTATTTCACCTTTTGTTACACCTTATTGGAGTACCTTTTATTCGGATTTCGGAATGCCTCGAATCTTTTCCCTCTAATCGATGCTTATCTACAGTTTTGACTTTGACGTTATGACATGGACATTTTTCACAGAACACGTCAGAATACATTTGAGTGAAAATACGCCGGCTTCGAACTTTAATTTTGCCATGTATTATCATCTATGTATAAATTCCTCCCAGGAAACTAACCAATCTTGACTTAATTTTGTAGAGGAAGGAATAAGAAGTGGAAATGTATTACTCCCTTCGTCCAAAAGGCTAAAATTTTAAACATATACCGTTAAAATTGACGATCATAAATATAATTATATATTTCTACTTCTAAATATCAAACGAGAGACAGGGTGCAATGATATGATGAGAAACTGAAATGTTTTACTTCGATTGATGGGGTTCTAAATCATGGGTAAGGGGTATTATAATTGATTATGTATTAAAGGCATGTGTAAAGTTAGTATTTACAATTTTGTTTTAAAGTACGCATAATAATATTCATGTTTTTAAGCGCATCTTTTTTACGAAACGCAAGGTTTTATGATGTAAACAATTTTTTAAAATATGAAATGGCTTCACAACCAGAACAAAGTCGGTATCTTTGCTGGTTACTTCGGAAAACGTGAAATGGAGCCTAAACTAACTTATGTATACATTATCATTCACTGCGTCCTAATTTTGAAAACAATGCCATATAAAACAAGACATACGATTCACTTACCTGAAAATCTTACCATACTATTTATTTCATATTTTTGCAATAAAGATTTACTTGTTTACCATATTATTTCTTCAATCAATGAAACAAGGGTAACTGAAAATTAAAAAAATTAATACATTTTTTGTGATGAGCTGACTTATTTTTTGAAATATAAGCTTGTTCTTCTAATCAATTGGCAAGTAAAAAGATCGTAAATTCAAAAAGAAAAGACTGAATTAAACGTAATTTTCAACCATTTAAAAAAAGGAATATATAGAGGATATCTATATTGTGTGATTTTATATTTGCTTTATCCAACGAGTTGAAATGGTGTATATATTCGCGAGGCTTGCCGAGCGAATATAACCATTTCAACGAGTTGGATAAAGCAAATATAAAATCACACAATTATAGATGTTCTATTTATCTCATACAATTTGATTTATATCATGAAGCTTTTGAGACAGCCCATAATATGACCCGAATTGATATTTTCAAAGATTAAACGATGATGCAACGTAGTGTAATGCGGTTATTGTGACCTTGCACTATACAATTTAGTACGTCATTTCGGAGATAAATATAACAGTTTTAATGCAAAGTTTCACTGAAATAAACCTTGAAATAATTGTTTATCTGTAAATAATTTTTCTTAGAGCTTAATCACTTAATTAAATGGAAATACTGATCAGAAGACTTGAATAATCAAGTTTGTTGACATACACAAAGTTGCGAATGCTCGTTAGTTTGAATTGACTCGAACGAGGAACAGTTGTTGATGTTTTATAATACGAACACTAGCCTAATGATTCGAAGTTGAAAATATTGAATTAAGATGCTTACTGCTGGTGAAATAAAAGACTTTGGAGACATTATTTCGGTAAGTTCTTGTATAGAAACACAACCAAAGCGTTCTGTTTGCATTGCGTCGTCAGAATGAACTCCTTGATAGCTAACGTGATTTGCAGTTTTATAAACTTCACAGTTATGTGTTTTCCTTTATATTTGTAATTTAAATCTTCGACAAAATCCATTTTAAATCAATGTTTGGAAGTAGATATAGTTATATGGAAAATACTAGAAAGTATTCGAAAATAGGTCACTGAAGCGTTGAAGCGAGGGGCTGTGTCAAAAATAGTTCGGACCGGAAGTATTTGATAAAGCATCACCCGTTTGATAAAGCATAGGTTTATCACACGGGTAGTATACACCACACGTATGAGATAAATGACTGAATGTGTTTTTTTAAATGATGTAGGTCTGTTGATATAAAATTGCAAAAAATTTAGATCTTAAAAATCAAGGAAATAAAGAAAAATGTCATGTAAGCTCTAATTGGACGCATGCAGCTGTAGGCACTGTACTCTTTTTATGTATAGTTATTACGAACGCTTTATTGGGACGCAGTTACATCTATGCAGCATACACTTTACATCTGTAGTCATTACGGACGCTGTATTGGGACGCAGCTACATCTATGCAGCGTACACTTTACATCTATAGTCATTACGGACGCTTTATTGGGACGCAGCTACATCTATGCAGCGTACACTTTACATCTGTAGTCATTACGGACGCTGTATTGGGACGCAGCTACATCTATACAGCGTACACTTTACATCTATAGTCATTACGGACGCTTTATTGGGGCGCAGCTACATCTATGCAGCATACACTCTACATCTGTAGTCATTACGGACGCTTTATTGGGGCGCAGCTACATCTATGCAGCGTACACTTTACATCTATAGTCATTAGGGACGCTGTATTGGAATCCTTAGAATAATGATAATAATAATGGCAGAAGTATTTGAATCATTTCACCGCTTCTTCAAAATCGACGTTATCCACGCCAGAGTCAACGTCTTACGATGACGTCAGTTGAGACTTTGACGTAACAATTGACAAAAATATACGTCGCGCATTTTTTATTGCAGCATCAATAAGAAAGTTTGGAAATATAATTTGCAAAATAAAAAAAAATATGCGCGATCATTTCATGTTCTGTGTGAGTGGAAAGTTAGTTGTTTATCTATTACAAATAAAATTACATTTGATTCGTAAACATCCTTTTATTTTATACTATTTTATATGTGAAATGCCTGGCAAGACACGTTTATAGGACCAAACTATGAGGGCAGATAGCAAAAAAACTATCCGGTCAATTTCGTTTTAATTTGGCAAAATGTTTACTTACACGCTTTCCTTCAATCGCTGAAAATTAACAGAAAATCGTATGTTTGTAATTTTTTACATATTAATTCTAAAATGATAACCCCCCTTTTCCTATATTATCCTATATAAAATGTCGGGGATGATTCTGACATACGACCAAAATTTGAGTGCGGTAAACATATAAACTATCCGGTCAATTTACTATATATTTTGCACATAATTTACTCATAAGTTGACCTTTCACTGGAAAAAAAGTAAAGGAAATCGTATGTTTGAAACATTCTCCCCCGAAACTCCTTAAACGTTTAAGTTTACTTAAATTTCGAGCCCGACTTAATTAATATACAGAATTGATGCACGCGAGTGTGATGTAACAATTTCGGGAGGGCAATATAACTATATTCTGTGGAATCTAACTGTTTCTTGGGGCGATATAACTATTTCCGGTGTGATTAAGCAATTTCCAGGGCATATGAAAAAAATATCTTATTTGTGACATAACGAGAACACTTATACAAAAATATTATATATACTTTTGAATGATATTAATTACTTTGCCTCGATGAAAATTGGGTAAGGTCTGAACACACTATTACTCCATGAGCGATTCTTCAGTTCTTCCAAAAATTCTATAAAACAGAGGTTTCGCCTGGACAAACAGACAGACGGACTGATAGATTTATTAAAAAATTCTCAAAACATTTTTCACTTACAAATTCAGAACACAGAGTTATGTTTATAAGTGTATATCTTGTAAAACCAAGAGTTTTTTCAATTAATTACCTAAATTAAGTTCTATATATAATACCATTACAAATATGTTCAATTTTCAGCATTGTCTTTAAAAAATAATAAATCGGCAAAATGAAACGTAACCTGCACAGATGAATGCAGATATATGCAACCTGGGAGTGTAGAAACATTGATTTTAATCCTTACTGGGTTTCCATAAATGTATTTTAATCTGAACCAAAAACGTGAGGGAGAAACCCTACTATGGGGGGAAAGCTACTATATAGTAGTTTCTCCCCCCGGGGAGAAATGCTACTATATAGTAGGTTTTCCGGGGAGAAAAGCTACTATGGGGGAAAAACTGCTATACAACACCGGCCATCAAGAAAACTTGCATTGCAGACAATTAAAGTTTTCTTATAATGGTTATTTTCTGCGGTTGTTTATTTTCTGCGGTATTTTGCAGGTATAAAAAATCTGCAGAAATCCAAATTACAAAATAGTCTTAAATTATTTATTTAATATGCAATGTCTTATCTTCAGTGTACCTCTTGTATTATTAAATGTGGTCAGTATGTTACTCATTAGTTTGTATGCGTTAATTATCAGTGATTAACTTGTAATATCACTTTAGTTCAATGTCATTTGGGTATAAATGTTCGCAAAATTTACTTACTTTTCAGGTTACACGCATCCATCTGCATGTGCAGATATTGTATTCCTGGTGCTTGTATAAAATAATTCATATGCGAATCTCATGCTAAACAACAACAGTCTTAAAGTGATGATAGCCTACTTATCTAGAGGATTATTCATAGATACAAAATCAAATATTAAAAAAGGTATCGATCATGTATCTTTAATAATGATAGGTTAATAAATAATATCAAAGGATTATTGAGTCAGTCAAACAAAAATGCCATTAAATACCACCTAGATTTTAGTTTTATAAAAAGTTTATTTAATCATAATTTGAAAATAATTGTGCACAATTTTGAACTACAGAACATGCTTTACCAAAAATTGTTAAATAAACATTGACCACACAACAAGTACTGCAGCTAGAGTCAACAAGTGGCTGATTACGTAATTGGAAATTAATACCTTCATACACACACCATCTGGGGTAATACCCCCAGCGGAGTGCCGAAAAATGCATGTAAGGCGGAGTCAAATTTGATGCAATAGATCTTTGTTTTAAATAACTTTTTGCCATCTAATGTGATCACAGAAATTGAAAATGCAGAATATAATTTGATATCTTTTTTGGGTCAAGACTGCAAAAATTTCGATCCGCAGAAAATACCCATTATACGGTAATTGCTGTCTCAGGGAACAATAAACTTGCTATCGTCCTCATAGCCAATAAATAGGTTTAAAATATTCAATAGCTTAAAATTCAGATATTTATCTCATATAACATGCCGCAGAGCCTTAAATAATCACCTGAATGATCCAATACTGTTAATGATTAATATAATGCCATGCTGTATATTACCAGTAGAGTCTTTTTTTTAAAATTACCTCAATGCACAAGAAAACAATATAGGAAGGTGCATAAAGAAATATCCAAGGGCAACAACTTAAAATGTTTCCATATATATTGAATTTGAGTGTGCATGCCACTGTAACTGAAAAATACTGAAACAACATTTTTTTTTTACCATATTTCTCTTCAAATGACCCATCAATTACCATACATTATGATTATCAAAGGTGATTAATTAAAAGGGAATAACTCCTCTCCAAGTAGAGTAAAATTCTCAAAAATGAAATAGTTATGGTTCTGCTGAAATTAGCTTGCTGTATACTTCTGTCCAACTTAAATTAATCTGTAATGTTTCCATGATGAAGACATCATACATATTTCTGTTTAATATCTTAGCACTTTCAAGGTCATGTATGTAGGTTATAATTAATGATAAATAGGGGAAATGCTCGGCAATTTTTTTAAAAATCAAAATCGTAGAAAACTATGAAAATGTTTCAGATGTTTTCCCCCCATTATAATCAGTAATTTTAATTACTGACCTAAAACTAGAAACAATCACCAAAGGGTCATGAATTTCACAATTTGGTGGACTTACTCACTCATCCAAACCATGAACTCAGATTGCATGGTTACCGTAGCTCGATGTTCTATTATTTAGAAGAGAATATTTTTTGAAAATTTGCTTTAATTAAAACCTCACCAAACACCATGGGTTTTGAATTTAACAATTTCAGTAATGGTCTATTGCGCAAATTGCCCATCCCAGAGACATAAATAACATTTATGTCTCTGCCCATCCATAACGAATCTATTTAGTTTGCGTTAGTAAGGCAAGAAGGAGATTTTTTAAAGGTTAACGTGGCTTGGGATGATATTCTAGCTTGAACAGTATCATATGATTTTTCATACAAACCATTTATCCGAAAGTTAGAGAATTTCACTTATTTAGTATGTACACTATCACAAACACGCAGTCTCCTTTCAAAGATAGAAATATTCAAAGTAAATAAAAAAAAATGATTTCTGTATGGGCCAGAACACATAAAAACAAAAGCAAATGCATCAATGATCAAAGGAATGTTGAAAAAAAACCCACGTTTTTGTTTCACCACTCATGCCATAAGTTGGGTTTATATTTTCAATTCATTCCACATTTTATACTCATCCATTTTAACCAAACCTGTAACTTCAAAAATATTACAGAAAAATGTACACAGTTTTTTTCCCCCACAACATTATGCAAATCTTGTTTTCTTAATAGCAAATGCAACAATCATATCCACCTCAATGCCAGGTGCGAATCTTCATAAGGAGCTATATATACTACACACCAAATTCAGAGCAGATAAATTTAGTAGTTTCAGAGAAGAAGCTGCAAAATGTTTAAAAGTTTACACACAATGGACAACTTACGATGAGAAACTATATAGCAATTGGTTACCCGAGTACCCCAATGTATTAAACTATGTTGGTTCTTATTGAATTAATTCAGCTTTTAAAAAAAAAATTATCTATAGATTTCTGAGTAATATTTTGACCCCCATTGAGGCTCCAACCTTTGATTTGAACAACCTTGAATCTACACTATCTGGGGATGCTTCCTCAACAACTTTTAGCTTTTCTGACTAAATAGTTTCTTATATGATTTTAGAGTATTTCCAATAATTCTTAATTATCTTCCATTAAAAGAAAGGGTGGCCATTCATTATTAACAAGAGATGTTTCTAAAACACCCATGCCCCCTCCCTTGTAAACTTCTGCAAAGAAAATGAATGGAAACTGCAAATAAATGAAACGTCTGCGAAGAAAATGAACGAAAACTGTAATAATTGGAATTTTTCTAAGTCCAAGGCGCAATGTAACTTTGTCAAAATTGATCGATCGTATCCAAAATTAAACTTGACCTAGCTAGCTACTATTACGATAAATCCGTATACCAAATTTCTTTTCATTAAGTACAACCTCTGCAAACAAAATAAATGGAAACTGCAAATAATTGGAATTTTTCTATGTCCAAGGCACATAACTCTGTCTCAAAAATTATTTGATCAACATTTAATTAAACTTGACCTAGATACTATTATGATAAACCTGTATACCAAATTTCATTTCAATATGTGCATCTTCTGTGAAGAAAATGAACAAAAACTGCAAATGTCCGAGAGGCATAACTCTGCTAAAAATTGCCCAATCATACCCAAAATCAAACTTGACCTAGATATTATCATGATAAACATGTATACCAAATTTCATTACAATATGTGTATCTTCTGCAAAGAAAATGAACAAAAACTGCAAATAATTGGAATTTTTTACGTTCAAGGGGCATAACTCTGTCGAAAATTGCTCGATCGTACCCAACATCGAAGTTGACCTAGATATTATCATGATTAACCTGTATACCAAATTTCATTTCAATATGTTAATCCTCTGCAAAGAAAATGGACAGAAACTGTTGGTGGACCGACCGACCTACCGACAGACAGACAGCAGCAAAGCAATAAGCCCTCCCTTCTTCGAAAGGGGGACATAATAATAAAAATAATCTATTAACTCTAAATTTATAAAGTGCAAAGTTTAAAATAAAAATGAGTTTTGAGAATTGTGAAACAATTGAAAATAATTCTCATACATAGTGTTACCATCAGATTCACACAATTCTAGAGTGTCATCATGACAGTTTTTATTTTATTTATTCATATGATTCTTAACTGTAAGAGCTATCAAAGAATGCAATATTACAATCATGTGCAAACTTTGAGAAAAAAGTTTAGAATTGGATTGGCAACAGAAGGAGAAAAGATTCAGCCACAATCTCCACCCAAGCAAAAACATCAATCAGAGGACCAAGTGCCTATGGTCTATTCGACCGTTCCCAACAAAGAGGTGAACAAGTCAGAACATGTGAATTAGAATATCTAAATACTCACTTTGTTCATATGTTGACATTAATTATCCTTTACAACTTTTCTCATTTTAATTTTTTTTTTGTGTATGTTTTTGTGCTGATATACATCATAAATGGTATCTTAGCATAAAATATATCTACAGATCTGTATATCTTCTAACCCCTAAAAGGATCTTTTAGGCAAAACAATATAATACATGTATCTTCATCTTTAAAACCTCAAAAATATCTTAAATTCTTCATCAGGAGCTCAGTTAAAGGAGAAATACTTAAAGTCTTTGTCCATAGTAAGGAAAGCCCTGCCTCCTCGGGATAAGGCAACCTATGCTGAGGGAGCAGCATCCCAAAGATCGTCAATCACAAGTGGTCTTACCAATGAACAGTATATCCTGAGGCAGCTAAAATCGATCAATAACTCTGTAAGTTCACATGATATTGACCGTGGATATCGGCCTGGGTATCTCAGTGGTAGAGCTCCTGATTAGAGTTGCAGGGGTCCTGCATTCGATACCCAGTCCAGCCATATGTTTGTAATTTATATACATGCCCATTTTTCCTTTCTTATTACACATATAAACAGCAAGGAAACCAATTAAATTTATATGAAAAAAATCTAACCTTTGAGAGAAAAGATATAGAATTCATTCCATTATTTGAATGTGGCCTACATGTGTGTAATATCTCTCCTTCCTACAAAAATTAAAATATCGATCATATCCTACATATATTCATAATTTTATTAGTTATAAAGTGATCTTTTCATTGGCAACACACAACACATCAAGTGACCACAGCACAATTTGTTAAAAGAAGCTGTTCTGACACATAACCGCTATACAAAATATGAAACTACCTAATTAGAAGTTATGTCCAAACAACCCTAGAATGTAATTAGTAAAAAGTAAGGTCTTCACCTTTTTTTGACCAATCATAATTTGCATTTCTTAAATACTGTCAGGAGAAGTTATGTACAATATCAAGTTTCCCATGTCAATAAATACACTCAAAGCCTTTTCGAAGATGTTTTAAAAAATCTGCTGAAACAAAAAACCACATTTTATGCATATATTGCACAACTACCGTAGTTTATCTTTGAAAACATATACACATAAAACCTACGTGTTTTTCCTGGGAGTTATAAAATTTTCTCAAGTACGCATCCACCTTGAATAAATGTTAATACTAGCATAATTAAGCTCAAATTTTTCTGGCAGTGTTTTGCCAGCCACAGTTTAATTGATTGGCTTATCAAGAGGTCCTAATTTGGATGTGACCTCTAGTGGGTTGTTTCAGATGTGTGTGAGAGGCAATATATTAGAAGATACAGCCTGAACAGTAGTCTTTTGGTTACTGGCCTACAAATGTAATGCCTGCTGACCACTGACCCACGTGCTACACATTTATAATTATCCCTTAATTATTGGATTGGGACCCGGGCCCCCTAAATCTCTAGTCAGGTGCTCTACCAACTGAGCTATCTGGGGCTGGTACTTGAACCCGTCTGACCATCACATTCCTCCCCTTTAAATGATCTTTGCCTCGAAAATCACCCCAGGCTCTTCCTCTGGCAGGAGTTCACCTATAGCTGTCAGTTCTAGGGGTTGGCACAGCACCAATAGAAACGGGATGGAAGAAATAACGACAGACCAGATTAGGATTCGAATATGGGCCCCCTGAATTATGTTCTACCAACTGAACTATATGGCGCCGGTATTTGAATTCTGACCGTCACATTATAAATCAAATTTTAATAAATTTTACAAAACCATATGAAAATTATTTCTTGAAAAACCTATAGCTACATATGTAGGTATCAATCAAATCATTCCATATATAATGTACTTATTTCTTTACCTTTCCTAATTCAGTTTGAAGTTCTTAGCTCATTAGGGGTTGAAATTGGAGGCCTTGGAGTCAATGGCGGGAAAATAGTAGTCTTTGGATCTCCTAGAGCTGCCAAATTCTTCACGAATTTTGAATCGCAAGACAGATTCTCGCAGGCAATGTGCAGCAAATCAGGTAATATGTAAAACTTTACTTTTAAAACATCTTTTGATCTTTAAGTTAGTAGTTCATAATACTTTGAGGGAAACACTATATCCAATAATTCACTTTTTTAATGTCAATTTACTTTGAAGCTGAAAAACAAGAAAAGAAATGTACAAATCTAAAAGAAATCTAAAGTTCACAAGATTATGACAAATGCCTGGGGTATGTATATTTGCTTAACTTATGAAATTCTATTAAAAAAATATTAAAGACTACTATTTCACTATTCCACAAAAATTTAAACAGTTTCATAATAATAACAAGATATCTGTGAGCCAATGCTCTGATTTGAATACTGTAGACATATTTTTTTCCACGGGGTCATAATTCCGCGGAGTCACAATATCAATTTAATCCGCGGGTAAAAATTTACGCGGATTCTTTGAATGAAAAAAAAATCATTTGAATAATTATTATTAAATTTAGTTCTGAGCGATTTTCATTACCTAGAATTTGTCCAACTTTGGACTTAAATTGTAAGAACTGTTCACAGTGAACAGTAAAAATTGCAGTAAAAACGCGAGTCTTAGCGTGTAGTTAATTGGGTCATTGAAAGACAGACCCGCTTGGGGCTATTTGTCGTCTGACACGTGCCGTTATCTCAAGCTGGGAGAAGATTAAATTTCATGCAAGTAAATTTACAGAAAATTCAAATCTTTAAGAGATTAAATTATTTATTATGTGAATTCTCAATACAAATTTGTTTGACAGTTTGCATAGATAAAAACGATATACTTTGGGTACACGTATATGCAAGTATTATATAATGTAGTAACTTCGGATTACCCTTATTCATGTAATGCAATTTCAAAAATTCATTCCAAAATGCACTTTAAGTACACTGGGAAAAAATTCAGCGGAAAATTTGTGCCCGCGCTCATAGCGTAAATTAATACCACGCGAACAAAAGTACGTCTACAGTATGGAAAATAAACAAAGTCATAATTTATCAAGAAGTTGACGTCCGATTGGTACAAAAATATATCCCACAATATGGCATGCCAAAACAAATAGTGTGTTAAAATTTCAAGCATCAGCGATGAATAGTTGCTGAGAAATCTTCAGCAATTTTGTTTGAAAATTTAGGCTCAACATAAACAAAGATGTCATTTAACAAGAAGCTGACGTCCGATTGGTACAAAAATATATCCCACGATATGGCATGCTTTAACAAAATTGTTTTAAATTCCAAGCATCTGCGATGAATAGTTGCTGAGAAAAATGCGACAGAAATTTTTATTACGGACAGACAGACAGACAGACAGAAGGACAGACAGACAGACAGACACACAAGGGTAAAACTGTATACCCCCTTCTCCTTCGGAGCGGGGATATAATTAATGCAGACTAATCCAGCTAGGTTTTAATTTCAAGTGTAACGGGATTTATAAAAATGATGGACTCAGGCTTCCTGAACCTAAAATTAGCCAGGTGTTATACCCACTAAGCTGTCGGCCTTCAGTGTTAAGCCGGTCTGACCTCATTTTCCTCCTCTTAATATGTTCTCCTCCCCATTTGGTCCATTTCATCCTATTAATTGTAAAATACTGATTCCTAAGAGATCAATTGAATCCAATCATAAGATAAATGGGAACATTATTTTTATAACATTTTGGCATAATAACCTTAATTGCCACACATTACATAATTCTAAGCTGTATAAATTACATTTGCGGACAATTAAGGCGTTTTTAAAAAATGAAACTATAAGCATTAAATCATTATTTTTCCAAAGAGATAATTTTATATAACTGCAACTGTATGTATAAGCAAATTTTCCTATGAAGATATATTTTAACGCTCGTTACTCAATTTGTATATACGCACACACTGTTGCCGGTATGAGACTTTATCTTTCTAAAAATACCTATTACCAACTTGCATGAATTCAAGAAATGATGGCTATTTAATTTTAGTTTCTGCTGGAGGTAAAGGGTATTTCCTTTCATACAAAAGGCTGACTAATGGCCTCCCATGCAGTCACCAACCATCTGGTCTGCCTTTTCCAATTAAGGAACCTAGTGATATGAGCAAGGAGGAGCTGATCTACATAATGAAAAACAAAGAAACTATAAAGTTTGAAGAAAAGTAAGTTGATCTAAAAAATTATGGCATTAAAAACACAAGTATAATATTCACATAAAAATGATAATTGATAAAAGGAGCACAACATTTTATTTTGGGTTTTGTGTATACAATGTGTTGCAAAAAATGATTTTTGGCAAAAAATGTTAGCATTGAAACACACTGATAGATGTATGGTGTTCTTTAATCATTTGTTTTTCATTTATATGTATAGTTCCCAGTGTAGTGAAACTGTAACTAATGACAATGCCCAACACCAAAGTGAGCCAACAAACATGCATGGTATGTTGTCCATTTCAAATTATTCTCTCTCTTTCTCTCTCCACACACACACACACACACACACACACACACACACACACACACACACACATTTGTATTTTTTATTTATTGCAACCTATACATTACCTTGTAGTTGCTGCATGTATATCAGTTTGAGAGCTATAAGGCGCAAGGGCTGATATTACAGTCATTCTCAGGTTAATTATAATAGAGGTTGCAATATAAAAAATGTCATGTCATACAGGTAAATTTTTAACCTATCTAATAGAATATATCTTTTTGATGAATGATTATTGTCAACATATATTTTTGATTATACAGTAAAACACGGTTATAACAAGCAAGCTTAAAATGCATTGATGCTTACAGCGAAGTGACTTTATTCCCCATTATTTTATTACATGTTGTAAACTTGATGGATATAACAATCTTATAATGAAGCACAATCAGCTGTCCTTGGCACCTCGTTATAAGCATGTTTCACTGTATAATTTTGATGATGATATATGTTTTATTACTTACAGATACCTCATCTAGTGGACTTGCTGCGGTTTCAGATCAACCTGCACAAAGTAATACATTTTCTCATTAATATCACAATAATATAAATGTATATAACTAGTGATTAACATTTAACTTTACAATTTTTTTTCTTAATTGTAAGAGCTTACAGTGCAATTGTGTTACCGGTATAATGGATCATCAGCTGTTTTGTTGATGATTACATGTTTTATTACTTACAGATGCTCTAGATACCTCATCTAGTGGACTTGCTGCGGTTTCAGATCAACCTGCACAAAGTAATACATTTTCTCATTAATATCTCAATAATATTAATTAATGTATATAATTAGCTATTAACATTTAACTTTACATTTTTCATATTATTCCATATATTATTCCTTAGATAATTTATAATTCTAGCTATTATAGGTGAAATTCTTTCCTCAGTTATACTTGAGGATTTAAACCAAAACTCAACAGTGTTGGGTAAGTTTAAGGTAGTTTAAAGTATAAAACTATCACATACTGGATAATTTGTTGTTGATTAAGATTTTCTTCATTATTCATACTAAACAAAACCTGTATTTCTTAGTTGAATAAATGCTAAAATATAATCTCTTAAACTTTAATTCAGTATATACATGTACATGTATATTGTTTATTAATTGATTTAAATAACATAATATAATTGCAGAGGAAGTGGAGGAGCTCACTGAGGAATACCTTACAACAGCTTCACTTGTTAGGAGTCTGGGGCCAAAAGGTAAGATCATATCGATTAAGACATCAAATACATGCAGTGAGAATATATGACTGATGAATGGTATGCAGGATACATAGGGAAAATAATGGAGTCCCAGTTAGTTTAATTCATTAAAATTAATGAAAAATATTTCTGCACAATGCATTGTCATTTCTATGTAATAATTTGTTTCTCACCTCCATCAGAAAAATCTCTGGCTATGTTTTTTTTGGCCGCTGAGTGGTATACTAGCTGTCCAACCAGCAGTACAATTTCCAATTTCGCGTCGTCGAATTCAGCAATACTTAATCCATTTGACTTGTAATTATCCATGATTGTTATTTGTCAGGTTTATGGTTCACTTTGCCAAAACACCTCTTATAGTCAACAATTAAGTTTACATGTGGTGCTGCGAAATAATGAAATGATTAACGCTGAATACACAAAATCATAAAGCCTCCTATTACAGACACGTGATCAATACATGAGGTTAATTACATTGCAACATATATAGAATGGATTCCATTATAACCATGGAAACACCCCAGTGTTTATTCATTTCCATTAATCTTATTTCATGCTTTATTTTAACTTAAATTCTGCTTTTTGTGTATTATTTCGGTAAAAAGAACAACAAAGAGAGAAAAGAAAGAAAACAATGCTGGTAATTCAACAATAGTTAAATTATTAAGCTTCATTTTTTATTAACAATCATCAAAGGGGCATGGTCACGATTTTGGTCAAAAATTATTTTTTGATTTTAATGTTTATAATGCTTCAGTAAGGCATTTTCAATAGGCAACCAAAATTTTAATGTCATTCTTTGAGTTATAAGCGAGTTACAGCTAGAGCTTACAATTCTTTGCTAAGTAAACAAAGCTTTAATTTACATTTTGAATATTTGAAGTAAAAATTCCTGTTTTAGACCTAAAATGAATGTGTTAACATTGGGAACTGTAGTGATGCTTAAAATGAATAAGAATATAAACAAATCAGCTTGAAAAAGAAGTTTTACTGGTATATTGAACCTATGTAAACAAAAACAAGGCACAAGCCTTGTTTACAAGACAAACAATTGTGAGCCCTGTATCTTGCTTATAACTCAACGACTGAATCTCAAATTCCATTTGATCATTAGAAATGCATTCCTAAAGCATTATAAATGATAAAAACATAAAAATAGAATTTGATCAAAATCGTCACCATGCCCCTTTAAAGGTAGCTAATGGGATTTTAGTGATATAGCTGCACTGATAATATTTTAATCATTTCTAAGTAAATATTTTTTAAGAAAAAATTAATATATAATTAAAAAAATAGTAACAGGTCATTAGTGGCTGTCAATTGCATTTCAAAACCATATACTCATAATTTTAAAACCAATGAGATGTTACCAAGAAATAAAATATGAGACAAAATAATATTTCAGGTTTTTTTTTAAATTTTGTTGAATTTTGTGTAGCTAAAAAGGGGAAAGCTGATTCAGACCAACATTTGACTGATGGTTTGTACTAATGTCGAAAAAAAATTAATTACAAATACATTTTCATGGCTATAATCATAATTAATATATGCATTTACAATTGATTGCAGAAAATGGACCAGTGTATTTCACCCAAGACATCTTGAAGAAAAGAAGAAGGAAGAACAAAGAAGAGTACCTGGTGAATTGGGTCGGAAACAACAATCCCAAAGACTTTACATGGGAACCAGAAGAAAACCTTCCTTCTATTGCACTGGAGTCCTTTAAAGGAAAATTATAGTTGTATATTACACATTAATTCAAATACAGTGTACTGTGTAGTATAAGATTAATTTTTAATACAGTAGGCATACTTATATATTTACATCTACCGAAATGATTCCCTCTATCGACGTTTCTATCGATTAGTCAAAACCTACAGCGATCTAAGAAAATCACGGACTGCATGTCAAATAATCATGAGGATGTCAGACTCAAATTTCCATAGGATACGTTTTGGATGTTTCTTTTAGCTAAATATATACGTGATTTTATCAAGTTTTTATCTATAACTGAACTTTGCATTTTTTAAGAATGAACATTAACAGTTTGAAAATTTCTATACTTTGTTGTTTTATTAATTTCATTTGTAAGAAATTACTTAAAAACTACCAATTTAATGTAGAATAAACAAATTATATAAAACTTATGCTTATTTTTTAATTTCAGGTTTGTTTTATCAGTGGAAGAAGTTAAAGCAGTGAAACTATTTAAGAGAGTTTCTGGGATGCGTTCATGGTTGAACTAGTAAGCTCATAGGGCTTAGTACACTGTTGAACAGCAAACAGTACGCTGTTGAATGGCAAACTAGGCTAGCCACTACTTAGATTTATTTGTAGCCTAAATATTTGATACTATATATGCATAAATTTCAAGAAATACCTTTGTTATATCTTATATAGTGATATTCTAATAAACAAATTATGCAAACGTAATTTAAAATGTCTCGCTATAGTTGAATATTGCCAATTTTAAACCAGAGACCTATGCCAAAATAAAATTATTGTTTGTTTAAAATTGCTTCCAGCCTCATTATACGTTATACCCCCAACTGATAAAATTTCATTAGCAAAACAATAGGAACTTTTTTTTTATATGGCGATATTTTTTACGAATTTTTAATTGGATAATTGGTTAAACTTCAAGTTTGAAAAAATACACCCTACCTCCCTCTTGGATCTAGAAACCTCCAGGTGGCAATTCCAAACAATCAAATTCTTAAGGATGGCCCTAGCCAATGACAATGAACTTTCTTCTCATAACTGAATTTACAGTGTAGAGAAAATACTTATGTTATAATAAATGAAAATCATTGGTACATGCATGATGAAGGGATAACAGATAATTGGTTCAAGTTAACCAAGAGAGCTAACTCTCTCAAATATAGTATCTAATAGTTTACAAATATTGGTAAGTTGGTTTATGTTTGTGACATTGAACAGCGTTTCAAATTTTACAAAATTTGGATTTTTTATGAAAAATGTTGGTAAACATATAACCCTTGAATTGGATATATATACATCAGTACATTTGAAATGATTTCATTGCAAGCACATAATTTACAAATTCTGTTTTCTCTAGGAATATTTAACCATCTACCTGTCTCAATAGGTAATTTAGCATTACCCGTTCTAAAATTACAATATTTCTTACATAGCTTTGTTGGCAAAATCAATAAATATTTTTCAAAATCCAGTGATTTTTTAAAAATCTTATAATTTAAACCTTTTGGAGAATTTTGTACCTCACTATACCATGATTGCTTAAATTGGTCTAATAAAATATTATATACTTTAGATTTTAACCAGGGTATGTTTATTGTATTTTCATACCATATATATGTCAATCCACATTGATTCAAAATTTTCTTAATAGCTTCGCACCGTGGGTTATTAAAATTCTTTAATACATTAAAAAGTTTTGCTGACAATTTTGAGTTCTGGTAATAAAGTAATTTACCACAGAAGGAAATCATTCTTACTTTGACATTAATTGTTAAGGGGTATCTTCCAAGTTCCCCATATACCATAAAGTTTGGTGTTGAGGTTCTCAAGTTCAATATATGTTTACAAAATTGTAAATGAAATTTCTCAAGGAGATTAGTGTTATGAAAACCCCAAACTTCACATCCATATAATAATATTGGTTTGATAATTTTATCGAACATGTCTATTTTACAGTCAAATGCTAAATTATGGATTCTGCACTTCCCAATAACACCGTACATTGCTTTTGTAGCTTTGTCAAACAGTTCTTTAACATTCAGGTTAAAAGAATTGCTTTTACAAAATGTAACACCTAGGTATTTAAAGTTGTTATCTATTTCTAATTGGGAACCTTCAAAAGTAAAACAGCTGGTTTGTTTACATCTACCAAATATTACAACTTTAGTTTATTTTACTCTTAACCTTAAGACGCCACTCTTTACAATAACTATAAAAAACATTGAATAAGTGTTAAAAAAATCTTCTTGATTTTCTGACAATAAGATGGTATCATTTGCATACAATAAAACAAAAAGATTTGAATAAAGATTAAGATCTTTCTTAATGTTCTTAGACAGCGTGACAAACCTCTGACATTATTTGCATATAGGTACACCTCAAGATCATTTAAATATAGTGAAAATAAAAAAGGTGATAAATTCTCCCCTTGTCTTACTCCAACTGTACATTCGAAAAATTCAGAACTTGATCCATTGACCAAAACTTTTGACTTAATACCTTAATACATATTAGTGATAATTTTAAAACATTTTCCATCAATATTGTTCAATAATACCTTGTTCCATAAGCCAATATGCCAAACTGAGTCAACTGCTTTCTCAAAATCTATAAAGCACAATATAATTTCATCTTATGCAATTTGAAGAGCTTGATAAGAGAATACAATGAAAAAATATGATCTATAGTACTATGACCTCTACGAAAACCTGCTTGGTTCTCTAAAATGAGTTGAACATTATCAGCATAATTGTTTAGCCTTTCATTAATGATAGCAGTGAACAATTTTCCCAGACAACTCAGAAGTGTAATTGGTCTATAGTTTTGAGGTTCTGTACAGTCCCCTTTATTTTTATAAACAGGCCACTAACCCACTGTGTGGGTATCACACCAGAATCAAATATTTTGTTAAACAATACAGTATATAGATTCAACATACAATCCTGGGTACTTTTGATATATTCATTAAAAATTCTATCATCACCACAAGCTTCGTTATTTTTCAAAATATTGATACCTTTAAATATTTCTTCAAGTGTTATTGGTTGATTAATATCATTATTAAGATCAACATCAGCTAACATATTGAGTTCATCAAGAGAAAATATATTGTTATTTGACTCTTCTTCTTCGTTATAATTCTTTTTACAACATTCATTGTAAAATGTAAAAAGGTGATATAAATCATCTGCATTACATCTTTTCTTATCTATATTTGTATTCAAAATTTTCCAATATTCTTTAGGATTGTTTGTTCTTAAACTAGAAAGGTTTTTTTTTCATTTCTACTCTATGCATTACATTCGCATTTTTTAACCTTTTTTTATACAATTTTTCTTTTTCATACAAGTCATTTTTAAAAATATGTCCACCAAATTTTTTGTACAACCTTTACCAGCCAAATTATAGTAGTCTGTTCAATAGATCTACATATCTACCACCTAAGCAGGCAAGTAGCAGCCCCCCCCCCCCCCCCCCTGGATGCTACTTGTCTTCTAAGTGCTACAACCTAGAATGCACCAAGTTGATTTTTAGCATTGCTGATTCTAAATAATTCTCTAGCTAGCTGGGATGTTCTCACAAGACTTTTCCTGCTATTTTTCAGCTAATAGTTGCTCCTCAATTAGTAAAAATATTATAGCTGATAGTCTGCCAGAATAAAAATTAATTAATTTTGTTGCCACCCACACACAAATATTGACCTTATTTAGGTATACCCATCCCAACCCTAAGAATATATATTTACTTACTGAGGTTAGAGCTATGCAAAGAATTACATTTGCAGCATGTGCAAGTACACTTGGTGTATCAATATAAAGTATAAAAGTTATCTGAATGCTGTTGAACATTTGTGTGAATTACAAGTTCAAGTATTTCAACATGTTTATCATTAGAATACCTCTCATTTTTTTCAATTATGTAATTGATAATCTTCTCTTTTTTTCGAAGAGGTAATAGATGCGTATGTCCGAACACATTAAAACAGAGATTCGTTTTGCTTTTGAACAAGGTTTGAGATGTTTTGTCGGGGACGTATGAACTATAACTTAGTACTTACATGTATATACTGTTATATGTGTCTCTGTTTCTGTTTAGCAAATAAAACTTTAAGACCAATCTAAACAAAATAAAAAGTTTATAGTTTTTAGCTTTATTCGAAATAGTAATTATAAAGTACAAAACACATGTATATTATACATACCAATCTACGTACGCTTAAGCTGGGAACCTTCTAATTCGCGCGCATCTGGTTGATCTCGTGCAGTACTCTACATCCGTTAACCACACCTTGTACGTCAGAGTGTTAGTTTCATGAGAGAGAGAGAGAGAGAGAGAGAGAGAGAGAGAGAGAGAGAGAGAGAAAGAGAGAGAGAGAGAGAGAATTGGGGAGGTGTGTGCATACCTTTGGTCAGGGATCCACGTCAACCAAACCCCATCTTTTTCTTGTAAGGCTTCTTTCGGTCTTTTACACCTTGTATTTATTTATTTACACATGTACTTAATGGGCTCCGTGTCAAATGTACAGTATCGGTCAGACCCATCCTTACAGACAGTAGACACCAACTATACCCTGGGGTTTATTTCGGGGTTTACTTTGGGTTAACTTTGCTAGAGCAAACACAGAGCAGACCCACAGTGCACACAGAGACTGGAGCCAGAGAGTATATCCCTATTAAAAGTAGACCCGTGAACAGTTGAAAGCAGACGCAATATGTATTTAAGGCGGTGCTTACAGGCGGTAGGATGGTAAGATAAAGACGGGTCTGCTGGAACACACTTCAGAGGGTAAAGTGGACCCCAAAAGCAAACCCCGAGTAAACCCAAAGTAAACCCTGAGTCATATGGAGGAGCGGTACGAAAGATGACCCCGAGTGGACCCAAAGTAAACCCCGAGTGGCCCGGCGCAATTTTTTTTAAAAGCAGACCCCGAGAAAACCCAAACTAAACCCTGAAAGTAAACCCGAGGTTTAGTTGGGGAAGCGATACGTATCATACTGTTCGTTTAATATGTTCATGTACAATGATGTCGTGTTCAAATTTCATCGATTGGTTGTTCGGTAAAACGACATTTGTAGCAAATATCTGTAACAACAAAGAACTCAATCGAACACGTAGCATGCATGCAGTGCGATATTATTCAGAACTGTCTTTGCTAGTTCAATTTATGTGCTTAAAATATTTTTTTTTCAAAATAGCATTCATTTCATAGAAATTGAACACTAGATCGATGGATGAAAAGAGTAAAATCTTAAACAAGTA
The DNA here is from genome assembly GCA_033439105.1 of Magallana nippona. NCBI lineage: Eukaryota > Metazoa > Mollusca > Bivalvia > Ostreida > Ostreidae > Magallana > Magallana nippona. The sequence continues at coordinate 27,229,619 of CM065926.1, forward strand.
ACCGTTGTATGGAATTTTAGTATATGAAATCAAGCAAAGTAACAAGCTGCTAGTGGAATTATGTGAAGAATGTTGTTATGCATCTTCGCTAGCCAAGAGTTTCTGATCGGCACCGCTCCTCGCCAATCCTTGGCATATCGTGCTATCAAAAGTCGGGATTTTTTTCGTCACGTGATCTCCAAGCCTATTTATAAATCAGCCAAATGATGAAAGATGCTGTACTTAAAACTTCACTGGTGCCGTAATGGCAGCCTCCATAGACATTGATATTGAAAATAAATAGGAATATTGTTAAATGTTACATATAGATCGAATTCATTCGAAGGTTGTAAGACTGGGAGCTGTAAATCCTTCATCTATGAGTGCATGCCTCTCTTGATACACAGATTAGGTGGTACTTGTTATTGCACCATTGCAAGCTACGTGTATCATGAAGCTCAAACAGAAAGACTAGAAAAATAAGGGTTTTGAGCTATTCGTGTTAGAGACACTAGTCAATAAACAGTACGAAAACATTGTCGATTAAATCAGATATGTTTTGCACCTTTTTGATTGGTCGAACGGTTTCAGTAAACCCCAATCAAAATCCAGGAAAAATATCCCGAATTCTAAGCTGCAATAAAATCATTGAATATCACTAATGTGTTATCAACAATTTTACAACAGATTTTGGAAGATATCCTGAATCCTGATATTTTTCACATGAATTGTAGGCTTCCAGTTTTAACACTGTAAATAAAGATTAATTAGTGCAAGGAGCTTGTGATTGTTGTATTTCAGTAGCTGAATATAACAATATTATTTTATCATCTAGATCCAGTTCAAAGAGTTAAGATATTTCAGTCATTAATCTTAATGAAGTACACATTCTTCTTTGGAATGGATTTGAAAAATACAGGTAAATCTCAGGTAAAAAGCAGACTATAATGATATTGTTATCAAAACACAATTCAATCACACTTATTGTTTTGTACCTAATTTTCTATTCTATGTTTGGTTATGTAGCGGTAGTGGGGGCGTTTCAAGACAGAAAAACTGGACATTTTTCATTCTAGCGGATAAATGTCGTTTGGGCACCAGGGTATATAATATTGGACAAAAAGTGGTGGATGCATAAACTTGGGAAAGAGTATAGATAGAAAATTAAAGAAAAGACATACTACTTTCTCCCACTTAAGATGATTTTAAAGAGTGGTTTTGCTATTTATTAATTTTTTATTTGTTATTGTGTCCATAGGCGCCTATGATTGCGTCATGTCATTAATTACCTTAGATTCATTAGGCCTATACTGTAGACCAGTGTCATAAACAGTCGAACACGTTAAGCACATGGCAAGGATCGAGTGTGATCTATACATGTATTTGTTATGATGAAATGTTCACTAAATATTCATAAAACGACAATTTATTGCTGAGAACAACGAACTACTATTTCTTTTCACCAGAGGTCGTGCTAGAACTTCGTTTAAAAAGTGTCACATGATCAAAACAAGCATGCGCTTGTTTAAATAGGCACTGAAGATTCGTTTCTCACGTACAGGCAGCTCGAAGGGAGGATATTAACGGACAAAGACTCTGCAGGCAAGTTTAAAATTATCATAGGGTGACATTGCTGCTGATTTGTATGAAATCAACGATGAGTCAGGAGCGTGCAGAAACTGTTTTCCAAAACTCTAAAACATGTCAAAATAAATCATGTGATCGGACCAGTAAAAAATGGAAGTAAAACAGATTTAAACTGAATTGCCCATTATTATATTTACAGATAAACGAAGTAAATTAGCGATTTTGAACATATTTTGCTCATCGTTTCAGTTTTTACAAGAATCGGGTATTGACAGAAGTGTAAGCGAAGCTTGTGCATTACACGATGGAAATCCACGTGAGAAGCTGTTAGCGAAGCAGGTAACTTAAGTCTTACACAATACATCATGTGGTCCGGGTCTAACGCACATGGTAATATGCATTGCTTAAAGCAGAAATGTTCATTGTTTGACGTATACATATTTATTTGAATAAATAATACGTCACAACATGGAAGTGTCCCATACCACCTTAATTTCATCCCAGGTAGAGAATATATATTAACTGCCTCTGATTTTATTTTTTCAGCTTCTGAAGCAACATTTTTGGAGGAGTCATCGACATCACACAGTTCAGACACATCAGCCATTGAAACTTTTTGTCCTTTACTAAGGGTGTTGTACTCTTCTTTTTCTTTTCCAGCTCTTTAGTTGCATGCTCTGTCCCTCTAAAAAAATGCAGTCAAGATCAAAAATTAACAATCTAATCAAAATAATTGTTTCTAGTGCATGTAATTTGATTTCCACCATTTTTAAGACATATATATTCAGGTCTTACTTGCATACTTCTTAATAAGTCGAAGCAAGTATTTTCTTTCCCCAAGAATATGTTTTATGGATTGAATGGTTTTCTTTTCTTTCTTTTTTTCAGCAAAAGAAAGGGCCTCTACAAATGGTGGGTCATCAGAGTTCCATTTGACACTCTTCTTCTTCTCAACCAAGCTGATTTTTTTCTCAAGTCTATAAAAGCATAAGCTTCAAAAACGTTGCACATATATTTACTATGTTTTGATGATCTTCAGCTCTTCTTGGATATGATGTTCATTGTGTGTGTGTGTGTGTGTGTGTGTGTGTGTGTGTGTGTGTGTGTGTGTGTGAATGTTGGCTTTCGTTTTTTAAATATTGAATTTATGTAAAAAAAACACTGCATTTGAGGTCACTTTTTTTATTCAACTGTGTGTGTGTGTGTGTCTTACCTTTCAATTTCTTTTTCACAGTTCAGAGGGATGTTGGAATCTGATTGGTGGTGTAATGCTACCTCTAGCCTGTAATTATTGATTTATTTTAGGTAATGTCAGGGGCATGTAAACTAATTAAATTGTGATTGCCATTTTATAATATATTTTCTGTGTAATTGTAGAGTGGAGTGTGGATACAGTATGGAATATAAATAATGTGAGGAAAATTTGTATGGAAAAAACTTGATGTTACAGTGCGAAGAATTACTAAAGACATGCAGGTTTGTGACATATTGTATAACTCTTTACTTTAGGTTTTTCAACTGCATTTGTGACACTACGTAATCTTCTTGGCAAGTATATCCTGTAAATAGAAAAATAAAACCACTTTAATTCATTTGCATAAAATGTTTAATGGCGTTTTTCAGTGATATTGTATATACAATGGATTATTTTTTATTTTATTTTTTTTTGAAAGTGGTCCACTATTTCAATTACAGTACCGGTACACGTATTTTGAAGCTATGTAGTATAAATTTTGATTAATACTGATATTTTCTATCCTTATATTAGGACAAAATTTAAAATTGATTTGTTTGATGTACTTTGACTGACCCATAGAAATTGCCCTTCCCATTGATTTTTTTTTATAACATTTTGAATCTGAATTTTTTTTTAATTGATTGTCCTTGTTATATTAAAAAACAATTTAGATTATGCTTTTGCATCAATAAAAATTGAATTTGTTTGATTTTCCCAGTATAGAACGAAATTGTTTGATTATCAATAATTATCAATGTGCAAGAGGGGAAAAAAGCTACAACTGTACCTACCTACCATGAAAAATTTGGGTCAAAGTAAATCAAACGTTAATTATTAATGCTGGCCTAACTAAACTAACCTGAATCTTTTTCTTCTTGGTCTTGCTCTGCATTCTTCTCTTCATTACACCAGTCTTCTAACCTGGTGTTAGTTATCTCTACAAAAGAATATGGTTTCTTCATATCTCAATATCTTAATTCTGATATACTTATCAATAACGTTAATTTGAGTTGATTTAAATAGTTTGTAATGGCGGGAAGACTGTGATGATTTGGTAACAGAATTTGCAATCAGATGGTCAAATTGTAATCAAAGCCATTGTAGTTTAAATATGCCAGCAAATGGGAAAAAAAATCATGTTATGCAGTGCAAATTTCAACAAGTACCTGGAAAAGGTATAAGAATCTGTGTCAGGATACTTTGACTTTGTTGTTCAATCTTTTTGGCTCTTAAATTCTTTCTGATGATAGTTTCACCTTTTAGAAGACAACTTAGATAATTTAATTTTTGAAATGACATTGCACAGTGTTTTTACACACACACACACACACACACACACACACACACACACACACACACACTGTATACAGGGTTATTTTCGCCCGTCTTGAATTCGCCTGGACACAGTTTAAAGAGAGATATTATGAGACATAGGAATTCGCCCAGTCTTAAATTTGCATGCTGACAACGAGGGCAAAAGGGACAAAAATATGACGGGGTAAATATTTCCCTGTATATATATATATATATATATATATATATATATATATATATATATATATATATATATATATGCATTGAAGTGAAACTTTTTTCACGTAGGTTTTCCTTGACTTTTCTACCATAGTTTAAAAGACCTTCGGTGAGCAAAACAACCATGTTTTCAGGCGTAATCTCTTTGGTGATCCCCAAGATAGGACCACAGACGCTCAATGCTCTCTCCATCTGTTAGTCCTAGACCCATTGTTTTTCTAGGATTGTAGAGAATCTTTGAAAATACAAACATAAACAATTACAGAATGATTAAATTTGATTCCTAAAGTAAATAGGAAAAAAAGTTGCTATAAATTAAAAAGGATATGCAACCTCAAATTATTTTTACAATACTCAGCCTATCATAATACATGTAAAAAGTTTCAATAATTCTATCTTGCAATATTTGTATATTTTAAGAAGTAAATTGACTTTATATTACATGTAGTATGTGAGTACATAATATGTAGAATATATATAGTTAAACTAGTTTTACATTCTACAAGATACCTGGCATGAGTTTTGGTGACCGTAGCAATGAAATACAGGGATGCTCAGAATTATTTTTTCAAGCATGGAGGCATAAGACGGATTTCCCTAAAACAGAAATTCAAGAAATGCCAGTTTTCAATTTACATTTAAAGTTTAACATTTAAGTAGAGGCAAGGTTAATAGCCATATTTATAGGACATTGTCTTGATGTTCTTTGTTGCAAATGTCTTCAAACGTCTTTTCCAATGTATAAGTTATTTCTTTAAATTTAGATAAATAAATCATGATATATAGATAAATAAATCATGATATATAGATAAATAAATCATGATATGAAATGTGATATTTGATTTAGGTTTGTGCATCTGACATGCTTAAATAGAAAGAATTGACACCCAATTCGTATGGAGTTTGTACACACCTGGATTCTGTTTCATTCCTCAGAACGTAGACGTACCTCTTCTTGAGAAAAAATTCTAATCTTGAATCATAATTTACTAGGTATCTTTTTTTAAACTTTCAGGACATTAAACAACATCTTGGAATGTTTACTCTTTTAAAGACATATGAATTCAAGATATATGGTACCTTCATATGTTTTGCCAGCAAGCAAGCAAGCAAGCAATGTCATATATTATGTGGATCTTTATGTCAGAAGTGGACTGTTTTTCCAGGAAGTGCTTTATCATATAGATTGGGTATCCAAGTCTTAAAAGAAAAAATGCAAATCTTGTTTTGATGATCTCTTACTGTAATTAATTCATTTATTTGTTGTACGTTTACAATTAATAATTATCATTTTTCTTATTCTTAATGAATGTAAGTAATGACTGTGAGAATATTAAATTATATTGTGGAAACCTTTCTCCATGGCGTAGGCTAAAGACCGATTGTGGATATTCGTGTCGGCACACTGATCCAGACACTGCCGTCTCAGAAAGCTTGCTGTTCTTGACTTTTGACCTAAGCGAGTTGCCGGCTTGAAAATCACTGCATTCCTGATGAAGTAAAATTTAAAATGATGAATTTCTACAGACTTTAAACGAACAGAAATATAGTTAGTGTAAAAGGTGAATAAGGGTATATTTATACTAGATCACATACCGATAATAACTAATTGTACCCCACACAACAAACACAGATATAGCGAAATATCGTAAATATAGCGAATTTTTTACAGTCCCCGGCACAACTTTTAACAAAACCTTGCAAAATTTTCCATTTATAACGAATTCAGATATAATGAATTTACGGATATAGCGAACTGATATTAAGTCAGGAATAGGTAAAAAATGATATTTAAAATTTTTATAACAAATTTCTTCATAATTACTTTAATTAGTATGCACTACAGTTTTACTTGATACTTTGAATGAATTTATTTCCACATAATTTCTTCAATTTACAATCCCATTATTGTAAGTTTCAAAAAAATGTATTTTCATTTTATGCCTCATTATTAGCAAAAATTTTAATATTATGGTGGAAGAAAACATGTACGACCCCTCTGAACTTAGAAATTTGGCCATGTATTGAAAATAGTAATGAACAATTTATTAGCGAATGCAACTCCTCTGAAACTACAGCACATGCTTTGGTAAAAACTTTGTAGATATTTAAGACACAATGTGTAGATGTGCATATTATCAGGGCATATATTTCTTCGCTTATTCATGAAATTTGGGTCTTTTTTTAACTTACAATTTTTGTCCAGTATTGAATATAATAATGAACATTTTGTAAGCGGAATTTCTCTTTATCAGCTGGAACGATTTTGTTGAAACTTTGCACATATTTTGGACACAATTTATAGATGTTGATATTTACTTCTAGGAAATTTGATTCCATTATTTTCGGGGGAATTTCAGCCCTATGGAATTTAGACTTAAGTGGTTGACAAAGGAATAGATGTGCATATTTGCAGGATGTGCTGGTGATTATTTCTGAGTTATTTCTTTATATTTACATTTGCAAAACTGTTTCCTTATTTGAACCTATAGAATAGCGAAAACGTTCAATTCTGTATGAACTTTTTCATGACGCCACAATGATCATAGCACGAGCTTATCGCTGGTCGCTTGGATTATTGTAAACATAAAATCTCGGTAGTTTTAACAGTTCGTAACGATTTTTCTTTTTCAAACGTAAATATAATCTACTGAGAAGCCCTTCGGGCTTCATAGGATTTGATCACGTGACCAACCAACTTCATATCCCGGTGAACTTTTTAAATTGCTGTTTATTTCTTAAATCAAACTATTGTATATTTAATACATACCTTGTCATTATATGTATCATTGTCAAGCAATAGCGGAGTTTGGATTATGTGAGCTTGCTCACTTTTTCTTTCATTTAAAAGGGTTAAGACATGAACTTTTTATTGCAAGCGTTGAATTATGAATAAATTTCCATTTTTTTAAAATATTTACTGTTATTTTTACCTTTACAGGTTTTGTCTGCTGGCTAGCCATGAAATCGTCCATATCATCCCGATTAACGGATAATTTCTCTTTGTGCTTCGGCTGGTCCCATGATTTTCCACTTGAAAATTTTCTGACTAGCTGGAAATCAGCGTCCATGGACAGGACCTTTGTGTCTATCTGAGAAGAGGTACAGCAAAATTCAAATAACATTTTACACAATATGATAAATAAAACTTGAAGAAAATTGGCAAAACTTGGGGATAAGCAGAGCTAATCACTAAAGACAGAAGTAAATGGAAAGCCTGGCTGTTGCCGCCCTATTATCCTATGGGAGGCAGTGGATTAAGCAAATTAATTTATGTAAGTGTTTATGATGATGTTTATTTATTATATCGATCTTTTGTAGATGGACACATTAAATCAATTAACGAACTTATAATTAAAATAGCATTCAATCCTCATATTTATGTTTATTTTAAATTAATGTTTATTTGTTTGAAATATCTTTGTATCATCGCCTGAGCAGAACCTTTGGGGCAGGGGGGGGGGGGGAGGGGGTAACTTTTTCTAGCGATACATGTAGAATAGATATGTTTTGACGATTATTCTTTAAATGAACAGTTGGTTAAGTAATGTTGAACTTTCATTAAATCCTATTGATAATTAAAATATCTTTAAAAATGCTTGACGATATTTACTTGTTTTCATAAGTAATGCTCATGATCAGGTTTGACATGACTGTTATTGAACAATACAAACATTACAGATTTCCTATGAATTTATTGATCTATTACAACTTCAGGGTTGTACGTATTGTTATATCCAATCTTTGACTCTAGTCTTGTTATGAATTTAGCCCACTGAGAATCATTTGATGAAAGTAAACAGATTAACAACTGGCGACCTAATTTTTTTGTATAATGGAAGTCAGAATGTTTTGCTATTTTTAAATCAATTGCCTCTCTATGTGTGTAGCCTTTCTCGTGTTTGGACTGGCGTGTTGATAAGCCAGCTCAAAATCTTTTGAGGCTGGCGTGACCTTCCAACAGTAATCCATAGTATCCCTTCATCAGCTCAAAATGGAATGCTGTGGAAGGAGATGTTGGAGTTGATGGCCAGAGTTAATGGCGAATTAAGGTAATAACCTCTGCCTCACATTGACAGAAGATGAAAACTCGTCTGTGTTGTCGTCCTTAAAAAAATAAATAACATTGATTATTTCATCAAAACAACATAGATATGACTATATATTTTTGCTTTTAATTGTAAGTCTTTCATCAATATTTAAAGATTGGGATTGAATTGTATTGTTTGGTTTGCATGTATATTTTTGGAAATTAAATTAATTTGCAAATTTAAATTTAAATTTAAATAAATTTTTCAAAGTATTATTTGTAAGGGAGAAATTTTTTGTATTTGAAATGAATTAACTAGGATATAATGGTATGTATTGATCGTCAGGTAGATATTAAGATGTAATGCCCAAGGACATTGCAGCTGAGGGAAAAGTTATAAATCTTCCAATACAGTACTAGGACTGCTTGCATGGACACAACTTAACACCAGAATGGATGGACCCCAAAGAGATTCCCAGCTTTGTTGCACTTGGTATGATCTGCTCTTCAAAACGTTCAGTTAATTTTTGATCCATTCTGTTTTGCTTATTTTTAATAAGTATCAGTTAAAAGGAATAAACAAACCCCAATTTACATGGCAAATTGTCACTTAGTAACATTGAATTAAATGTGTGTTCTATTTTAGGAAATCTACTTTAATATCCTGTGTATTGTTTGCTTGTAGAAAAAAATGTATGCATTTTGTGTGCATAATAAATGAAACTGTGAATATTATTAAAGATTGGCTATTAAAGGCCTGCAGGTCTTTTATTACAAAAGTTGACATTTTTTGGCCCCTGGAGCTAAGGAATAGGTAATCCGAGATACCTCTGACTCTTGTGCCCCCACATTTTTATTAATTAATGTTTTTTTTGAAAATCAATAAAAGTGGGACAACAATCAGAGGAGTCACAGGTTAGGGTTTAGACTTCAAAGTTAAGCTTAAAATGCAAACATAAAACTGACATATCAAACTAAGGGCTAAAGTACTCAAGTGACTGTCAAGGCCTGTGGGTCTCTTGTTTTGGAGGGGGGGGGGGTGAAAAATATGACCATATAATTATATAGATATAGTGAACATGTATTTTTAGATCACTTGAATCAGTTCAGTTTATCTTGAAGTAAATTATCACTTGGTCATACCAAATTAAATACAATGTATGTATTCAACTTTAGAAAATCTAATTGTTTTCTGTGCATTGTAAGTTTGTAGCAATGAAATGTGTGCATGCTTTGGGAATTATAAATTAAACCATAATTAATCATAAAAGATTGACCATTAAAGGCCTGCAGGTATCTTTTACAAAAAGGTTACAATTTTCGTATTTTATTATTTAAAGAGGTTTGGAACATGCACAGCTATGTCATGTTGTTATTATTGTTCAGGTGAGCAATGCGGCCCTTGCGCCTCCTGTTTTGATTATTTATATCATTATGAATGTAAAATGTTGTTTGAAATTAAACTTAAATTATTCAATATTGTGTTGTGTTGTCTTCAAACCAGAGTTTGCTTAAAGAGTAAAATACTATTTGTGTTTACATCAAATTATCAATTATAATTGGTCGATAAATTTTTGACATTTTATTAATATGTATTCTCTAGCATTAGTTAAATTCAATGTTAACGATTATCTGCCATACAATTTTCTCGAAGTTTTAAACGATTTTCATATAGAAGAAAGTCCTTTAAAAAATACTTACCAATGCTCAAGAAAAGAAAAAATCCATAGGAGATAAGGAAGGGTTTCCCCTTCATATACTATCCAGTGATCTAAGAGATATGAATATAAAATCGTAATCAGCTGTAAGAGATCGAGTTACAAAATTTAACTTATGTGAAAACTGAGGATTTGTAACATTAATTCTGAACACATCGGCGCACAGGTTGACCCCCATACAAGAATATATATGGAACGCAAATAAATAAGCAACACAAAAACAGCTATAATTTTTTTTAATGATTTCGACTATTTATTTCTTTTAAATATCTGAAATAAATGTCTGAATTCATACTGAAGCTGTTTAGAAGTGGGAGTTGGGATACCCAAAAAAATGAAATAAATAATATATCTATAGAAAGCCGTAGGTATGGAAAGCCGTAGGGTACCCCCACATAATTAAGATATGATCTATACTGATTTAAGAAATGCACTACGCCCATTGATGAAGTTATCTAGTATAATATGATAATATCATAAAATACGATATTTAAACCAAAGTCGACTCGGATCTTGTTTTCACCACATAATTATCTGCAAGCATGTTTCCTAAAAGCCCAGAATTTGATCCGGAAGACAATCCGGATGTCTGTAAATGGAAATTCTGTATGATACAGTATAGATTGCTGGCCTTGTGACAGAATTATGCTACAACAATATGTATATCGTTTTATAATGAGTAAGATCACGCAGTGTGTTATTTAAACCCTTTATAAACGGAATCAAGTTTTTAACATAAAATATCTGTATAAATTGCTGCAAAAAGTCTTACCGGATAGGTCTCACGTGTATAAAAAGTCAACAATACAACATGTCCAAAATACAAAAAATCTTTTTATTACTTTTGTTGATGTTGTGGTTGTTTTTTTTCTATAAATGCTATTTTATTCTAATTTGTAATTTTATTTTATTTTATTTTCACATGTAAAAAATAACCATTTAAATTGTGCCAATCTAGGATCCTTTCTGGACGCTTATCGTACCGTCGCCGCCCCTAAATGTCTCAGTACATTTCTTTTCAATATATTTGCGGCGATTGTGGGATTGAGACATCGTCACTACACGTGCATTTTACGAAGTCCATCATTGTCTATCATCGGGAACATAAAACAGCGGTCGACTGTCAACTTTAAGTGTGACCCTGGACAGCTGGCATTAGATAGCAGAACGTAAAAAACGTAGTCACGGTGCGGACAAACCCCTCCCGAGCATTCAATGAGGACTGATTTACTCTTTTAATTGATAATTCTTATTATCACAATGACCTGGACCAGCCGATATAGCGAAAAGGTAAAGTTGAAACGATAAACAGTTTTTCTTTTATGATTGTTAAATTTTGCTTTAGATATTTTGTCAATTATACAGTACGATTTTAACGGTATTCTGATACAACTTATTTCTTTTAGTTTACAATTGTCCATACCTATATATTAATGAAGTTTACAAAGTATATATAAGGATTACATATTACAACTGTTTTTGAAGTGGCCTCGTTTGACTGCCCTCTTTCACTTGGATAACGGAGTTGAGTCAGATGTTCACGAGAATGGCCGTTATGAGACGACGTTTCAGGAACCCCCCTCCTCCGAACCGTTTTATAAATTTTATCTCCACCCGGATGACATCGGCGGGAGGAGAAGTGTCAGTCAGTACTCCATTCAGAATGCTGGCATGGAAGACACTAATAGTTCTGTTTGCAATAACGCCAACATCAGAATGTTTCTGGGAACGGTGTTACTCTTCAGTTTGGCGGGAATTGTGGCGGTTGCGGTGACTCTAGCAGTGCTGTGTAAGTAAAGCTTTATTGTGTATAAAGCATAAATCATAGCAAATATATTTGTGAGGAACCTATGATCAAGCCGGTTTTTTTTTGGTTATTTTTTTTACATACAACAATATATGTACATGTATATAGAAACAAAGTGGTGAAACTAATATAGCACAACACATGTGTAAGAATAGAAATTATTTATAATAAGGTAATTCCCCTTACAATCATTCGTGTCATTGGAGTTTTTTTTTTCATCTAAAAGTTACCTAATCACAAAAACATGTTTGTTTATTTTATACCATTCTTTACTTGAGGCTGGGTGGTCAACAAATTAACCATCAGATCAGGTTAAAACTTTTAAATATATTTTTGGACATAAACATAACATTTGGTAAAGAAAACATCCAAAAACTTTAGCTTTAAAATTTGATCATTTTCCTATACTTTTATACAGAGCTCTTCTTCTAAAGGAGATTAAAATAGGCTTAAAGTGACCACCACCTCTTTAATGGTATTTTTTTAGTCATTAGCATTGCCGGAGGGAAAACATTCATGTGACCAATTAATCTCCCATTACAATCATTGATTATTCCTGTTCAATCACGGACAGTCATCGACTTTTTTTATTTACGGTAATCAAACGACAATTGTCTCCCGCTTTATGACATGAATTTTTGTGGCATGTTTCTCAATTGTAAACAAGGTTATTTTCAGCTCAGAGGGTCAGATGTGTGTAAATGTATGAATATCAATAATACCGATACCACCTTAATTGTTTTTATTGCTTCATTATTTATGTTGTACATGATAATGGATGACCGTTATATATATCTTCCAAGCATCATAACCCAACTCAATTCTGGAAGCCTAAACTATATTCTTTAAAAAGTCTTTGATAAATATATATATATCAAATATTAAATAAGGGTTTTTTTGTGAAACTAATCAGCAGTTATATAGGCTCGCACCCACCGCCCGTTCGTAATATTTGTTTATTATTTTTTTCTAATTATTGTTTGTCCAGAATTATGCACAATAATAGGTTTTTATATGAAGTTCTACTTATATATATATATATATATATATATATATATATATATATATATATATATATGACCTTTTTGAGCATCATTAGGTCTTTACACCTATTGTTCTGTTTATCATTATAATTACACGTATATCATGCGCGGATCCAGAAAAGTTTTCCGGGGGGGGGGGGGGGGTCCGAAGGATAATTGTGTTTGCCGGGGGGGGGGGGGGGGGTATATTTTCGATAATTTTACTACGTAAATTCAATAAATTTTCTTTCTCCAGGTGGGGGGGGGGGGGTCGAGAGCTTTCATGCATATATTCATGCAGATATTTCGTCCCTCGGGGGCTCATATAATCAATTTTATCCCTTCCATTATTAGACCCCTTACAAAATTGTTCAATGCATCATTAACTAGTAAACAACTCCCTCATGTGTGGAAGGTTTCTAATATCACACCAGTTTATAAAAACAAAGGTAACCCTGAAGAGCCAGGAAACTATAGACCAATTGCTTTAACTAGTATTTTGTGCAAAATTATGGAAAAAATTATTTTTGAATATCTCTACAACTATATGCTAGAGTATAATCTTTTATCTAAAAACCAATCGGCTTTCCAACCTAGAGATTCTACTGTGAATCAACTTTTAGAAATATATAATACTATAATTAGCAATCTAGACCAAGGAAAAGATGTTAGATTTATTTTTTGCGATATTTCAAAAGCATTTGATAAGGTCTGGCATAAGGGACTATTATATAAGCTAAAACAAAATGGCATCTATGGGAACATATTAGATTGGATTGAAAATTATGTTTCTGACCGCGAACAAAAGGTATTGTTAGAAGGATATTCTTCTACTAAACAAAGTATAAATGCTGGTATTCCCCAGGGCTCTGTACTTGGTCCATTTCTTTTTTTGGTATATATTAATGACATCACTTTTAATCTAAAAAAACAAATTCGGTTAATTGCAAATGATACTTCTCTTTTTGTAATAGTAGACTCTGATACAATAGGACCTGTTATATCTTTAACAAATGATCTCGAAAAAATTAAAAACTGGTCTACTCAATGGCTGGTGGAGTTTAACCCTAATAAAACTGTAAATGTTAACTTCACTCGATCAGATAAATCACACCCAGATATCTCCTTTGGTCATACAATAAATTACATAGATTGTAAGCAAAATTACTGTCATCTCGGACTAATTCTCCAATCAAATGCTTGTTGGTCTGAACACATTACAAACATTTTTGATAAAGCATGTCATCGTTTAAATATTCTTCGTTCTCTATAATATAAATTAAACAGGGAGTCTTTAATTAAAATTTACATTTCCTTTATTTGACCTATTTTAGAATATGGTGATGTAGTATGGGATAATTGTACACAGGAACAGAGCAATTTATTAGAAAGTGTACAAATAGAGACTTGGCGCATCATTACAGGATTAAGGCGCACATCCTCAAGACAAAACTTATATAAAGAATTAGGGTGAGAAACGTTAAGTGATAGAAGAAAAAAACACAAAGTTACACTCATGTATAAAATACTTAATAATTACACACCCAAATATTTGTATGATATGGTTGAACAGTGTCTCCCAGTCTCACATAATTATTCATTACGTAATAACTTGTTTCACATTCCAATTACCAGAACTGTTGCATATTATAATAGTTTTTTACCGTCAACAGTTAAATTATGGAACACTTTGCCAAATAGTTTAAAATCTGCAACAAGTATAGCCAAATTTAAGCAAGGCTTGCAAAACAATAATCTTATAGACAAAACAAAATCTAAATTATACAACCATGGACAAAGAAATTTAAATATACTCCATTGCCAGTTAAGAAATTTTTCAAGTAACCTTAATGCAGATTTGTATAATCATAATTTAGTTGAATCATCAAAATGTTTAAGATGTGGGTACTCCTATGAAGATTCATTTCATTTTTTCTTTCATTGTCAATGTTATAATCCTCAGAGAAACTCTCTGTTTAGATACATGAGTGATCATGACATACCAAAAGATATTAATATTGTACTACATGGTTATGATTGTCTATCTCTCTCAGAAAATATGTCATTTTTTGACCAAGTTCATAAATTTATTAAAAACAGTAAAAGATTTTAGAATGTAAAATAACAATGAGTAACACTGTGCTAATGTACTTTACATATACTGGTAATAATTATTGAGCCTATTTTATTATAACTACTATATATATATATATATATATATATATATATATATATATATATATATATATATATATATATATATATTTCTATTTTCTCTTTTGCTTTTTCTTTCTCTCATTATCTTATTTAACTAAATCCTTTATTATTACTATATTCTTTATAAGTTAGTAAATTGTCCATGTAAAACTTGGAAAAGTATACACTATTAGTATTATAAATATTTATACCTTGATCTCAGAGGGAGAGAACTAATATAGGCTATTTTTGCCTGCTGTTTAATCCACATTCACTTATATACTTATATGTATATTTTTGAATAAAATATTTCTTAAACTATATAATCAATGTTGCCCTCAATCCCAGTCAACATTTGTATAGATTGCATTTATGAAACCTTCACGACAATCGCAACTTCTCGGGTCTTTCTGGCAGAGCGCGGAAAAACACTCTACTAGAAAGACTTGAGAAAGTACGATTGACCTTCACGGATGTTTTCGGTATTGCAAGTAGTTGTAAATCCCCATAGGACGAAACTCGCAGTCCTGTTAAGAATTATTTTCCTAAAAATGTTCAAGATTTCGCGAAAATAAAAAAATAAGAAAACGACTAAGCGTAAAGAAACGAAACAACTTGCAATAATTGCAATAAAGGGTCAAAGTTCAAGGTCAACTAGAAATCTGTTAAAAGTCGTGTTGTGAAAATTTTTAAGCTTTCGGAGGAGGCTAAGCGTATCTCCTGAAAATTGACATTGACCTTTAACTTTGACCATTAATCAGGAATTATGTACATTTATAATCATATAACGTTAGTAAAAAAATACTTAATTTAAGGCTTCACTTATGATTACATTACATGATTTTGTATCTACTTTGTACATTATAGAGCAGGTTTATGAAGGCAATACCTGCTGTCTTATCTAATTATGTTAATTGGCATAATTGAATATGTTCAAAACACATAATAACGAGCTTACTAAACCTATAATACGAGGATATGGTATACAGATACAGATGCTAAATACAGATGCTAAAAGGTACCCAATATGTTGTAACAGTAACATTCCAAATGAATTTCTGACTTTGAGATTGGTATTTAGTTGAGTAAAAGTAATACAATATTTTCTATCGAAGTCTGAAATAAATTATATTCCTATCCGGTAGAAAAAAAAAAGCGCAACTGCCAAACTTTTGAGATGTTTTTAAATTTTTTCATTAAATTTAATCTTTGGTGTGATTTTAATCATTTTTCTCTAAAATTTGTAGTGTCCCAACCGCATGGTTCATCACAAAGGTTTTCGAAAAGTAGGTATTAATATGCTGGCAAGATTTATCCCATTGAATGTTGCTTTAGAATTCTAAGTAAGTATTTAAAACAACATTGTTCTATTTATCTTTTATCCAGTTGATGACAAGACGTTTTCAGACAATTTCTTGATACAGAAAGAGAAGTTTTTATCGCAAGAATTATGCAATATGGTAAATTTTAAAGAAGAAAAAAAAACTGAACTGTGACTTTACTGTAAAATGCATCAATATGTAACTTGTAATTACCATTGTAGCAACGCGAAATGTAATAACAACACAAAATGTAATAAACCCCTGTTATTCGTTTTGCATTATTACATCAATATTTGAGGAGGGGGGGGGGTATTACATATTACGTTGCTACATACCTTATCGTCGATCATATTATATTTATTTTCAATACATTTATTTTAACGCAGATGAAAGATATGTTTAAGCTGGATGCTAACGAGAATCGGCCTGTTCTAGACTGTTCGGTGTCTTTGCTGATTCAGTAAGTCTACAAACGATCTAGATGGCTAACAGTTATTATATATAACGTAGACTGACTGGCAGTGTATACCCCAACAGCTACCTTAACAACATGCATCTCAACTTGATGTTATATGATTGTAATTGTTTACTGTTTCGAAGATGGTTAAATCTTGTAATTTTTGTAGTACATTAACATTCAATCAGTAAGTTTTAGATTTTTAATAAAATGCCACTGATATGACGGTTTTGATTTTAAAGATTTCAACGTGTGAGAGAGAGAGAGAGAGAGAGAGAGAGAGAAAGAGAGAGAGAGAGAGAGAGAGAAGTTTTTGACTAATTCGCGGGTTTTTTTCTATTTCAAGGGATGGACATATGAAAGTTGACTTCAAAATTCCAGCTACAGACAAGTTAATGAACGAAGAAATGGAAAAGATCAAACAGAATGTGTTAGAAAACATAAAAGACTTAGACTTTGGTCTCGGTGTGGTTTCCAACTCCGATGACATAAGCATTTACAAGAAAGACAACCAAATGTCAACCACCGTTCAAATAATACTCAACACAACCAAGTCGGTTTCTAGTGTAACTTTGGCACCCACTACTGGCGAGGTCGTAACTAAGAAAGATGTAGAATTGAAGGGAATGGAAGTTTTACCAACTACCACGGCAAAATTGTTGAATGTTACGGAAGGTGGTTTTATCATTACCGAGACAGTAGACAAAGGACAAAGAACATCTATTACAACAGCTGAAATAACCCCAGGATCGACGTCACTACCTATCACAACTGATCTGAGGACTGAGACATCGAGATCGATGACTGAGACATCGAGATCGACGACTGATACCCTGAGATCGACGACTGATTCACGGAGATCGATGACTGAGACACTGAGATCGATGACTGATTCACTGAGATCGACGACTGAGACACTGAGATCGACGACTGATTCACTGAGATCGACGACAGAGACATCGAGATCGATGACTGAAACAATGAGATCGACGACTGAGACACTGAAATCGACGATTGAAACATCGAGATCGACAAACCCACTTCCGGACCACACAAGTATGGACGATTTATCGTTTTTGTCTCATTTCAACAAAACGGTAAAAGATGTGATTCAAGACTTTCAGAGGTTTGGTGTTACAGACAATCCCTTTACAGATAGTTCAAAATCTAATGCAGAATCAAAGCAAGCTGGAGAAGACGAGAAGAAACGACCACATTCGCAAGAAATAAACCAGGATTATTTTGGGCTGTCTCTGGGTGCTAATGACAATCTAGATTTAAATGGATTGCAGTTTCTTGGTAAAGATGCGACTACACAGGCAAACATTCAAAATACAAGCGTACAAATGTTCGACGATTTAGGTGTTACGAAGACGCCTATGGAGTCTGATTTTATAGATGTTGCAACACCTTGTGATAAAAATGATACACACTTTACAACTAATCCCGCACCAACTCCCCCTCTCGCCACAGAAACCATACCATCTTTAGATGATTTGTTTCAAAATTTTAACTTTGATGGACAGAAATCAAATGAATTAATGTACTCAAAACAAACTGATAACAAACTACCTATTACTACTATCCCTACATCTTTAACAACCAAATTCCTTAACACAACCACACACACTGATAATGTCGGTATTGAATCTTCAACAAACACGTCGAATTCAACGCAGCTTTCTTCCCTGCAGGATTTATATCAAGATTTTCTTTGGAATTTTGGTACTAGAGAACAAACGACCACAAAAACAGACTATCCAGTACATGATCATAGTACCCACAGTTCAAATCCTGACGAGCACCATGGGATGCATGGTTTGAGTTTTGCCCCTGCGCATTTTTCAAAGAAAACTATAGCACCAGAATTGACTCTAACTAAAGACTCTCATTTTGATTTCGATGGACTGGAGAGCGTGTCTACAAAAAATACAACATTTGAAACTATCATCAATGAAACGACACAAAATGGCACACTTGGTAATAACTCCAATGAGAGCGAGGCACTAAAAACCTCGGCGGTTTCAGTGAATGATTCGCTTCTCGGAATTGCAATGTCGGGATTCGATCGGTTAACAACTGAATCAAGTCACACCCATGAGCAAAGTGGATTGTCAACAGAATTGCATGAAACAGTCATCACTGCATCAAAACAAGAAAAAACTTTTGAATCTGGTGTGACAAATATGTATAGTGCAGAGAGGTATTCAGCTGTTGCATCAATCCCAACCTTTATAACTGAAAATACTGTTCTACCTTATCCTGTTTTTAAAAGCAACAGTTCGCAAAGTACGATACAAATGCTCTCTGGAACCTTTTCATTGGACAATTCAAACATAAAACAACTCTCAGCAAGTGACTTGAAAATATCAGCAATTTTACAAAGTCCTTTAGTTGAGGATAACAAAATGACATCTGTTGTGAATATTGTACCAACGCCATTTTTGTCATCTTTTAGTACAGAATACATACAAACTTCAACACCGATGCAGAATTCTGTAAAAAGTTCTTGGACAAAGTCAACTTTAGAGAAATTAAACACATACACCGATGAACTAACATCAAAGAGAAATGGTTTGCGATCACATTTTACAGAAACTTCATATTCGAATGATCCTTTTTCGTCATCACGGATGAATAACGCGGGAGAATCTGTTGGTTTACAAAGCTCTAAAATGGGGTTGATAATAGATGATGTCGTTTTCCCAAGGCAGCTATCATTCCCTGAACAGAAACTTGCAGACCTCTCATTAATGTACTTTCCTGTAATGTCTGTTCCATCGCCCCTTGCTGATTTATCGTCATTGAACCTTATCAATAATCACTCACTGAATGATGCAGGATGGGAAAAGGCTATCACAAACTCTATCAAGTTATCTACAGAAACAGGGCCTTCAAACCATTTAACAAAAAGCAGTAATGTAAAAATGGCCTTCTCATCTGTACAGAAACCGTCCTTCATAGATTCGTCACATGCTGAAAAAACTTCAATCATTCCGTCTCTGTCTCGGACTGCCAGTAGCAGGCATATTCAACATTCTAAAGTTTCCCAAAGTTTTTATTTTCCAGATAATTATGATACTTCAAACGATGATGTAGATTTGGTTCTGGGCTCTAACTTGTCATACAGAAAGTTTTCAGAAAATTTGAACAAGGCTCAGCACTCTGAAATTCAACCATCATTTTATACAACTTTTGTGTCTTCTTCAACATATGAACCTTTGTCCTCGCCAATCTTAGCGTCAGAATTGACGTCACATTCGCTCCATAAAGGTACCGAAATGTTGGACACGAGTGTGGCTACTCACACATCATATATAGTAGAACATGTTTCAAATAAGCAAACATCAAGTACACCAATTATAAATATAACAGAAAGCTTTGAACATAGCAGTGACTCCTCAAAGGTTTCAATGGACTTACATACAATCAAAACAAAAATACAGGACCCTGAAACGTCTTCTCTTTTTCTACCTAAAAGTAATCGCACTTTTGACAATGATAACGGAAAAGTAAATGATACATTACCAGTAAGTACACAAGTGTTTTCAAACATCATGGACTCTGTCACTTTTCCAAATCAAAATTTGATTGTGTCCATTAGAGAAGCAGTGCACCCGTCATTGTCATTGAGTTCATCGTTAGATAAATCACTAGTACAACCAGCTCAAAGCGAGGAGATTGGAGTCTTCAGAACTCATCTTCAGTGGGATGCTTTCGACATAAAACCAACCAAATCGATCCTTTTGAGCAACAGTTTATCGACACTTATGAAGCAGAGAACTGAACCTAATTTACAAACTTATTTAGAGGAACCAACTCTTCTCAATCCAAGTACGTTCAGTGATACTCTTCACTTAAAATCTAAATCAAAGGCACGTGATCAGATTCCATCGGTTTACACCGTTACTCACGAACCTATTGTCTACTTGACTATTGATACAAGACCAGTCACCCATTCTTCAATATTTATACAACCAACGCCAAGTAATTCATTACAGGCAACTTTGTTCCGTAAACTAGAGGATCTTAATCAAGATAAGTTCAAAATTAAAAGCCCATCTGACGATTTCATACTATCAACAATGAAAACTCCAACGAACTTAGCCATCACTACATCTAGACCAAAATTGACACCTGCACAATTTTCTGAAATTCGAAGAAGGCTTGCGGGTCTACGGGCAGCTAAATTGCAAAACCTCCGACGACAAAGGAATTTGTTAAACAACAATTTCAAAGTAGGAGAGGACTTCGCTCTTCGGCGGGAAATATCGGGTAGTAACACTGCAGCGACTCTAATCGGTAGAGGCCTTAGTGTAAATAATAGACGTCTGCAGCAAAGACCAACGCCTCAGCCTCGGGTGACAACAGAAAATCCGCGTCAGAGAATCGACAGAAATAGACTGTTCCCCGGCTTCAACACCGATGGGCAATTCAATAGGAATTTTTTCAATAATATCCGCTGGAATGGATAATTCTTGTAATGTAGTTCGATGTTTCGTGTGGATTGTTGATTTTTTCCCCTTATTCTTTGTAAATTGTTTGAAGAATACCAATGCAACATGTTCACTGCAATACAGCATGAACTTCTGATAAAATTGTTTATTGAATGCACTGTTTCGTTAATTTGTTTAGAAAAATAAAGAAATCCAAGTTTTTTATGACATAAAATTATGAAGCATGTTGTATATATAAATATGAATAATCTCTGTAGAGATATAAAGTTGGGAGTTCTTATTGCAATGTATTTTCATTAATATACGTCAGTACGTTACATAGAAGAAATAGCCATGTCGTCTTCTATGAGAATTTGAGTCTGACATCATCATGATTATTTCGTGCATTAAATGATTTTTCTTAGGTTGCTAAAGGTTTCGACCGACCGATAAACTGGTTAGAACTGGGTCGTGTATATTTCAGCTCTGTTAGTCTCTATAGAGCTATGAATTATGATATTTGGTTTTCTTAAGGTGGTATGGGACACCTCCATACACCTTCCTATCTAAATTACCTATAAAATCATGTACAATTTCATTTTTTTTTCAAGGTCATGAGTTCGAATCCCCTCGGGCTTTTATAAGTTTTATCTTTCCAAATTTTTTTTAATCAATTTGGTCAAATATTGTAAAATTTAAAAATTCTAAAAAAAGGTTTGATTATAATACAACCCATCTTATTTTGTGTTACTTTATACCTACATGTGTGTGAACGCTTGATAAATGTCTTGTGAAACTTAAAAAAAAAAAATCAAAATTATAAAATGAAAAAACACATTGTACAAATTTACCATGTTTATTGCAATAAAGCTAAAGAACACCATATATAAAGGAACACATAAGGCCAAAAAGATTTCAGGCAAAAATACAAAAGATACATTTCTTTTTAAAGGTCATATGAAATGATATCCTGAGCATATTAAGTTATATTTGGGAATGAGTTCTTAAGTGCCTATTTAATAAGACTGGCATTGTTTTTGATATTTTACGCAAAATATCAGGACCTCAGTCGATCAAAATCACTTAATCGGGAAAAGGAACATCGATTTACGTGGCTTATCTCCCTTGCTTATGACGTCAGCACGACCCATTCGCCTTATAAAGCTCTGTAGTGAATACAAATATCCATGTAATTTAACAGTAGATTAAAATTAAAATAAATACCGTTTTATATAAAAATCATATAATTATACAATAATCAACCATGGAAGTATATTTTCTCTCAAGAAATTAAATCATATGCTTTTATTTTTTTTTCATTTAATGTTCATATTCAGTTTAGATTTTCGTCATATATCAACATGCAATTATATGCATGTTTATATGCTTTGTTTCAATTAGTAGTAATGAAATTGTCAAATTCAAAGATAACTGATTGTTTTTTACCGATTTGCACATTCACGCATTTCATAATGATTTTTTTTCTAAACAGCTTATATAGGCAACATGCTCCTCTGACATTCGCTTCACGGTTGAATTTTTCATTTCGTTTTCAAATTGACAAATATGTTACCATTTATACCAAGCTTTATATTAATGAAAGAAAATCAGTGTTAAAAATCATTTCATATGACCTTTAATTGCAATATATGCCAAGGGAGAAAGCAATTTTCATATTTTAACTTGAAAAATTAAGTTATTCCCCTTTTCAATATTGCAACAACAAAAAATGCAGTGAAAAAAAAATTGCTTTTGGCCAAAGTCAACGTGAACAAGTACTTAATACATTTAATCATATAAGAAAAAATCTGAAAATATTAATACTCTCAATATACACAATACATGGTAGTTCTAAAATACTGCACATCTTTAATACACAAATGGAGGTCTATGCTACAAAGCCACACTTCTCTGTCCACTCACTGCTTGCCCTGATTAAATACGGACCCGGTAACTGTCCACTCATTTCATGGCCAGATTACATACAGTGAGGTATCTAGGTCTCCTGACCAATGTCATCTTGTTCCACCACTGTGCTTACAGAGTCCAGTGATATATTGTCATCTGAGTCTGACACTCTAGATAAGTCCTCTGTTTGTATTGCCTTATTTTCTGTGTCCATAGAAACACTCTCCAGAATTTTCTGCTTGGCTGTTGTGCAAACCTCCAGAATTTCTCTGAGACCATTGTTTTCATACTGCAGTTGAACCAACTTCTCTTTATTTTTGGCGAAGTTTTCATCATCTACAGTAACTGCTTTATGCATCACAGCTGCCATTTCACTTATTTTATCGATCAATTTTTCTAGACTCTGAAACAATAAAAGAAAGATATACCAGGTACACAAAAAAGCAATGCATATTAAAATTATCGAAGGGGAGCAGTTTGTGCAATTAGAATTTTTTAAAGTTGTTTGATTAGTATTACATGTACAACTGATCTACTAACGAGTGATGAAGTAAACCCTTAAAATAATCAAAACACAAATCATAATGAGCGCCTGATTCTCTATCCCTTCATGAAGCCCTCATATGAAGACATTACCAACTACTGCAAAACCACAGCAAGAAATTCGTTTGACCAATTCAGTGATTTTAAAAGTTTTTATTTCCAATATCAATTACATTTTCTTATAGCGATTCATTGTCTCTATACAAATTCCTTATCTGATTAAAAGGGGCATGATTACCATTTAAGCTATTTTTAAATTTTATTTTTCATTCTAAAAATGCTTTATTAATTTTTTCTTAGGAGGACAGCAAAATTAGAAAACCAGTTGTCGAGTAAATAGATCAAGCTTTTTCTTTTATACATTGTTCTTTCTTTTCTTCACCAAACGATGTGAGCATCATGACTTGCTTGGGTATACCGGTAAGCAGCTAGATTATGCTTCTGAAGAGCTGAGAGCTTTTTTTAACCTTGCTTGAAATATTAACATTCCATTTTTGGTTGACAATTTATAGAAATAGTTATATTCAACCAAAACAATAATTTCAGCTCTAATTTTGTCTCTTTTTGGAATAGAAAATTTGTAATGAATGAGTTCAGAAATAAGATTAATTAGCCCAAAACTTGCGCACGTTTTTGTGCGCCATAAATTGCAACTTTTTAATAAGTACAGAAATGTTGGTAGCTCCATCTGAAGTTTTTCCGACTGGGAGCTACAGACCTGCAGCTAATCTTCCACTTGAGCAAAATATAAAATAATCGGGTATCTGTTTCTCTAAAAATCTAGTCCCAAAGTTCACTTAAGTGTCAATGGAGTGTATGAAGTTATCTTTATCATCTTTCAGTTATCTGTCTAAGATGAGTTTTACCTGCGACTGATCTTTCCTGTGGGCAATAGTCTTCTCCTGCTTGTTACTTTGGATTAACTTCATTATCTGCTCCCTGTATTTCTGCATGATCAAAGCCAGAGCCTGTTGATGTTCCTCCAGAGACAAACGGAGTTCACGATTCTCTTGCTGCAGCTCTCGAATCTGACGATTCTCCTGGGCAATACCCAACACCAGGGTTGAGCGTGGGCGGTGCTTTGCTATTTCATTCAGTTCGTTAATGTCATCTTGATACTGTAAAAAAAAGTTAATACTTATACTTGGGTGTTATTTCTTATCCATATTTGAAAAATTTACTTAAACTTGTATGTCAAACTAATAAATGTAGTTTTCATTTTAGTTATGCCCCAAATTTTTGTGAATTTAAAACAGAAATATCACAGTTTCTAAGACATGTACATTCTTGAACAAATAATGCTCTATCAATGCAAGATTTTGTCCAATTCTGATGAACAGTTATTTTTCTGAATTGTCTTAAAAGGGAAAATGAAAATTGGTTCTTAATCAACCAAAAATGATATTGATATTTCCCCTGGGTGGGACGATTTTTGAAAACCATATTTTTTAATCCAAATATTTTTTTTGCCAATTTGACTAATATCTATAAATATACTACTTTTAAAAATCATAGCCTCGATCTTTTTGCTTCAATACCAGTAAATTTTGGAGAGAAGTGACTTTTGTTTTGAATATAACAAAATCATGTCAGGTACAATACCTGAAAGAATTTTGCCAATAAGTACTTATTTTTTCCTCTATCACTGTTAATTAATTTATCATCGATGAAAATGACTTATAAAAATCTGGAATTGGAACCATCTGATATTCAAACTTTTTAATCTTCGCTGAATTGTCAAGTAATGGCAGCAGAATGCTTATTCCGTTTTCAATTTGCAATTTTAACTCTATCAACAAGAGGCCCATGGGCCACATCGCTTACCTGAGCAACAACAGACATAATAAAATCAGCTTTATAGAGTCATATACAAAATATCTGAACAATGTTGTATAATAGATCCTGTATAAAAAAAAATTCCCCTGCATATTTTTATGTTTATCATTGACCCCCTTTGTAACAGGATGATTTTACAGTCATATCACATATTGAGCATTGCAGTTCTTGAGAAGATGATCAGACCTAAACAACTGTTTATATATGGACTATAAACCTACATCAAACTTTGAACCCCTTTTGAGGTCCAAGAATTGTCCAGGGGCCAGAGTCTAAACAATTTTAAAGAATCAACAATATGTCAAAATGCTTGCATATAAGTAAAACCATATATAAAATCCATTTGAATTTTTGTGAACAATTTAAATGTTTTCCTTTGAAAAATTGGAACCCCCCCCCCCCCTCCATGTGGCCCAACCCTACTCCTGAAGTATATGATTTTGACAAATTTTAATCTAGACTATTTGAAGACTGAACTGACTAAAGCTTTTCTAGACAATTTTTGTTTTAGAAAGTTTTTCCCTATATATTCCTATGTAATAATTTGACCCCCCCCCCTCAGATTGAGGCCCCACCCTACCCACAGAGATCATAATCTGAATAATTTGAATTTTCACTACCTGAGGATGCTTCCAGACAAGTTGCAGCTTTTCTGCCCAATTTGTTTTTGAGAAGAAGATTTTTAAAGATTTTTCTCTATATATTCCTATGTAAAAATTCGACCCCCCATTGTGGCCCAATCCTACTCCCAGGGATCATGATTAGAATAAACTTAAATCTACATTACCTGAGGATGCTTCCACACAAGTTACAGCTTTTCTGGCTGATCAGTTTCAAAGAAGATGATTTTTAAAGAATGACTCTATATATTCCTATGTAAAATTTGACCTCCCCATTGTGGCCCCACCCTACCCACAGGGATCATGATTTGAACAATCTTGAATCTACACTACCTGAGGATGCTTCCACACAAGTATCAGCTTTCTGGCTGATCAGTTTCAGAGAAGAAGATTTTTAAAGATTTACTCTATATATTCCTATGTAAAAAATTCGACCCCCCATTGTGGCACCTCCCTACCCCCAGGGATCATGATTTGAACAAACTTGAATCTACACTACCTGTGGATGCTTCCACACAAGTTACAGCTTTCCTGGCTGATCAGTTTCAGAGAAGAAGATTTTTAAAGATTTACTCTATATATTCCTATGTAAATATTCGACCCCCCCCCCCCCCATTGTGGCCCCACCCTACCCTCAGGGATCATGATTTGAACAAATTGGAATCTACACTACCTGAGTATACTTCCACACAAGTTACAGCTTTTCTGGCCTAATGGTTTTTGAGAAGAAGATTTTTAAAGATTTACTCTATATATTCCTATGTAAAAATTCAAATTCCCAATTGTGGCCCCACCCTACCCACGGGGATCATGATTTGAACAAACTTGAATATACACTACCTGAGGATGCTTCCACACAAGCCTCAGCTTTCCTAGCTGATCAGTTTCAGAGAAGAAAATTTTTAAAGATTAACTCTATATGTTCCTATGTAAAACATTTGACCCCCCAATGTGGCCCCACCCTACCCACGGGGATCATGATTTAAACAAACATGAATCTACACTAACCGAGGATGCTTCCACACAAGTTTCAGCTTTTCTGGCCTTATAGTTTTTGAGAAGAAGATTTTTAAAGATTAACTCTATATATTCCTATGTAAAAATTCAACTCCCCATTGTGGCCCCACCCTACCCACAGGGATCATGATTTGAACAAACTTGAATCTACACTACCTAAGGATGCTTCCACACAAGTTTCAGCTTTTCTTGTCAAATGGCTTATAAGAAGAAGATTTTCAAAGATTTACTCTATATATTCCTATGTAAAAATTCAACCCCCCCCCCCCCCCAATTGTTGCCCCACCCTACACCCGGGGATCATTATTTGAACAAACTTGAATCTACACTACCTGAGGATGCTTCCACACAAGTTTCAGCTTTCCTAGCTGATCAGTTTCAGAGAAGAAGATTTTTAAAGATTTACTCTATATATTCTTATGTTAGAAATTCGACCCCCATTGTGGCCCCACCCTACCCCCAGGGATCATGATTTGAACAAACTGGAATCTACACTACCTAAGGATACTTCCACACAAGTTTCAGCTTTTCTTGTCAAATGGCTTATAAGAAGAAGATTTTCAAAGATTTACTCTATATATTCCTATGTAAAAATTCAGCCCCCCCACCCCCATTGTGACCCCACCCTACACCCGGGGATCATGATTTGAGCAAACTTGAATCTACACTACCTGAGGATGCTTCCACACAAGCTTCAGCTTTCCTAGCTGATCAGTTTCAGAGAAGAAAATTTTTAAAAGATTAACTCTATATGTTCCTATGTAAAACATTTGACCCCCCAATGTGGCCCCACCCTACCCACGGGGATCATGATTTAAACAAACATGAATCTACACTAACCGAGGATGCTTCCACACAAGTTTCAGCTTTCCTAGCTGATCAGTTTCAGAGAAGAAGATTTTTAAAGATTTACTCTATATATTCTTATGTTAAAAATTCGACCCCCATTGTGGCCCCACCCTACCCCCGGGGATCATGATTTGAACAAACTGGAATCTACACTACCTAAGGATACTTCCACACAAGTTTCAGCTTTTCTTGTCAAATGGCTTATAAGAAGAAGATTTTCAAAGATTTACTCTATATATTCCTATGTAAAAATTCAGCCCCCCCCCCCCCCCCCCCCCCCATTGTGACCCCACCCTACACCCGGGGATCATGATTTGAGCAAACTTGAATCTACACTACCTGAGGATGCTTCCACACAAGATTTTTAAAGATTTACTCTATATATTCCTATGTAAAATTTGACCCCCCCCCCCATTGTGGCCCCACCCTACCCTCAGGGATCATGATTTGAACAAACTGGAATCTACACTACCTGAGGATGCTTCCACACAAGTTTCAACTTTTCTGGCCTAATGGTTTTTGAGAAGAAGATTTTTAAAGATTTACTCTATATATTCCTATGTAAAAATTCAACCCCCCCATTGTTGCCCCACCCTACACCCGGGGATCATGATTTGAACAAACTTGAATCTACACTACCTGAGGATGCTTCCACACAAGTTTCAGCTTTCCTAGCTGATCAGTTTCAGAGAAGAAGATTTTTAAAGATTTACTCTATATATTCCTATGTTAAAAATTCGACCCCCATTGTGGCCCCACCCTACCCCCGGGGATCATGATTTGAACAAACTGGAATCTACACTACCTAAGGATGCTTCCACACAAGTTTCAGCTTTTCTTGTCAAATGGCTTATAAGAAGAGGATTTCAAAGATTTACTCTATATATTCCTATGTAAAAATTCAGCCCCCCCCCCCCCCCCCATTGTGGCCCCACCCTACACCCGGGGATCATGATTTGAGCAAACTTGAATCTACACTACCTGAGGATGCTTCCACACAAGTTACAGCTTTCCTGGCTGATCAGTTTCAGAGAAGAAGATTTTTAAAGATTTACTCTATATATTCCTATGTAAAAATTGACCCCCCCCCCCCCCCCCCATTGTGGCCCCACCCTACCCTCAGGGATCATGATTTGAACAAACTGGAATCTACACTACCTGAGGATGCTTCCACACAAGTTTCAGCTTTTCTGGCCTAATGGTTTTTGAGAAGAAGATTTTTAAAGATTTACTCTATATATTCCTATGTAAAAATTCAACTCCCCATTGTGGCCCCACCCTACCAACAGGGATCATGATTTGAACAAACTTGAATCTACACTACCTAAGGATGCTTCCACACAAGTTTCAGCTTTTCTTGTCAAATGGATTATAAGAAGAAGATTTTCAAAGATTTACTCTATATATTCCTATGTAAAAATTCAACCCCCCCCCCCCCCATTGTTGCCCCACCCTACACCCGGGGATCATTATTTGAGCAAACTTGAATCTACACTACCTGAGGATGCTTCCACACAAGTTTCAGCTTTCCTAGCTGATCAGTTTCAGAGAAGATGATTTTTAAAGATTTACTCTATATATTCCTATGTTAAAAATTCGACCCCCATTGTGGCCCCACCCTACCCCCGGGGATCATGATTTGAACAAACTGGAATCTACACTACCTAAGGATGCTTCCACACAAGTTTCAGCTTTTCTTGTCAAATGGCTTATAAGAAGAAGATTTTCAAAGATTTACTCTATATATTCCTATGTAAAAATTCAGCCCCCCCCCCCCCCCCCCATTGTGGCCCCACCCTACACCCGGGGATCATGATTTGAGCAAACTTGAATCTACACTACCTGAGGATGCTTCCACACAAGTTTCAGCTTTCCTGGCTGATCAGTTTCAGAGAAGAAGACTTTTAAAGATTTACTCTATATATTCCTATGTAAAAATTCGACCCCCCCCCCCCCCCCCCATTGTGGCCCCAACCTACCCTCAGGGATCATGATTTGAACAAACCGGAATCTACACTACCTGAGGATGCTTCCACACAAGTTACAGCTTTTCTGGCCTAATGGTTTTTGAGAAGAAGATTTTTAAAGATTTACTCTATATATTCCTATGTAAAAATTCAACTCCCCATTGTGGCCCCATCCTACCCACAGGGATCATGATTTGAACAAACATGAATCTACACTACCTGAGGATGCTTCCACACAAGTTACAGCTTTTCTGGCCTAATGGTTTTTGAGAAGAAGATTTTTAAAGATTTACTCTATATATTCCTATGTAAAAATTCAACTCCCCATTGTGGCCCCACCCTACCCACAGGGATCATGATTTGAACAAACTTGAATCTACACTACCTAAGGATGCTTCCACACAAGTTTCAGCTTTTCTTGTCAAATGGCTTATAAGAAGAAGATTTTCAAAGATTTACTCTATATATTCCTATGTAAAAATTCAGCCCCCCCCCCCCCCCCCCATTGTGGCCCCACCCTACACCCGGGGATCATGATTTGAGCAAACTTGAATCTACACTACCTGAGGATGCTTCCACACAAGTTTCAGCTTTCCTGGCTGATCAGTTTCAGAGAAGAAGACTTTTAAAGATTTACTCTATATATTCCTATGTAAAAATTCGACCCCCCCCCCCCCCATTGTGGCCCCAACCTACCCTCAGGGATCATGATTTGAACAAACCGGAATCTACACTACCTGAGGATGCTTCCACACAAGTTACAGCTTTTCTGGCCTAATGGTTTTTGAGAAGAAGATTTTTAAAGATTTACTCTATATATTCCTATGTAAAAATTCAACTCCCCATTGTGGCCCCATCCTACCCACAGGGATCATGATTTGAACAAACATGAATCTACACTACCTGAGGATGCTTCCACACAAGTTACAGCTTTTCTGGCCTAATGGTTTTTGAGAAGAAGATTTTTAAAGATTTACTCTATATATTCCTATGTAAAAATTCAACTCCCCATTGTGGCCCCACCCTACCCACAGGGATCATGATTTGAACAAACTTGAATCTACACTACCTAAGGATGCTTCCACACAAGTTTCAGCTTTTCTTGTCAAATGGATTATAAGAAGAAGATTTTCAAAGATTTACTCTATATATTCCTATGTAAAAATTCAACCCCCCCATTGTTGCCCCACCCTACACCCGGGGGTCATTATTTGAGCAAACTTGAATCTACACTACCTGAGGATGCTTCCACACAAGTTACAGCTTTCCTGGCTGATCAGTTTCAGAGAAGAAGATTTTTAAAGATTTACTCTATATATTCCTATGTAAAATTTGACCCCCCCCCCCCATTGTGGCCCCACCCTACCCTCAGGGATCAGGATTTGAACAAACTGGAATCTACACTACCTGAGGATGCTTCCACACAAGTTACAGCTTTTCTGGCCTAATGGTTTTTGAGAAGAAGATTTTTAAAGATTTACTCTATATATTCCTATGTAAAAATTCAGCCCCCCCCCCCCCCATTGTGGCCCCACCCTACACCCGGGGATCATTATTTGAACAAACTTCAATATACACTACCTGAGGATGCTTCCACACAAGTTTCAGCTTTCCTAGCTGATCAGTTTCAGAGAAGAAAATTTTTAAAGATTACCTCTATATGTTCCTATGTAAAACATTTGACCCCCCATTGTGGCCCCACCCTACCCACGAGGATCATGATTTGAACAAACATGAACCTACACTATCCGAGGATGCTTCCACACAAGTTTCAGCTTTTCTGGCCTAATAGTTTTTGAGAAGAAGATTTTTAAAGATTAACTCTATATATTCCTATGTAAAAATTCAACTCCCCATTGTGGCCCCACCCTACCCACAGGGATCATGATTTGAACAAACTTGAATCTACACTACCTGAGGATGCTTCCACACAAGTTACAGCTTTTCTGGCCTAATGGTTTTTGAGAAGAAGATTTTTAAAGATTTACTCTATATATTCCTATGTAAAAATTCAACTCCCCATTGTGGCCCCACCCTACCCACAGGGATCATGATTTGAACAAACTTGAATCTACACTACCTAAGGATGCTTCCACACAAGTTTCAGCTTTTCTTGTCAAATGGATTATAAAAAGAAGATTTTCAAAGATTTACTCTATATATTCCTATGTAAAAATTCAACCCCCCCATTGTTGCCCCACCCTACACCCGGGGGTCATTATTTGAGCAAACTTGAATCTACACTACCTGAGGATGCTTCCACACAAGTTACAGCTTTCCTGGCTGATCAGTTTCAGAGAAGAAGATTTTTAAAGATTTACTCTATATATTCCAATGTAAAATTTGACCCCCCCCCCCCCCATTGTGGCCCCACCCTACCCTCAGGGATCAGGATTTGAACAAACTGGAATCTACACTACCTGAGGATGCTTCCACACAAGTTACAGCTTTTCTGGCCTAATGGTTTTTGAGAAGAAGATTTTTAAAGATTTACTCTATATATTCCTATGTAAAAATTCAGCCCCCCCCCCCCCCCCCCCCCCCATTGTGGCCCCACCCTACACCCGGGGATCATTATTTGAACAAACTTCAATATACACTACCTGAGGATGCTTCCACACAAGTTTCAGCTTTCCTAGCTGATCAGTTTCAGAGAAGAAAATTTTTAAAGATTACCTCTATATGTTCCTATGTAAAACATTTGACCCCCCATTGTGGCCCCACCCTACCCACGAGGATCATGATTTGAACAAACATGAATCTACACTATCCGA
The DNA here is from genome assembly GCA_033439105.1 of Magallana nippona. Taxonomy (NCBI): domain Eukaryota; kingdom Metazoa; phylum Mollusca; class Bivalvia; order Ostreida; family Ostreidae; genus Magallana; species Magallana nippona. Next base: position 27,262,457 of record CM065926.1, read on the forward strand.
GGATGCTTCCACACAAGTTTCAGCTTTTCTGGCCTAATAGTTTTTGAGAAGAAGATTTTTAAAGATTAACTCTATATATTCCTATGTAAAAATTCAACTCCCCATTGTGGCCCCACCCTACCCACAGGGATCATGATTTGAACAAACTTGAATCTACACTACCTAAGGATGCTTCCACACAAGTTTCAGCTTTTCTTGTCAAATGGCTTATAAGAAGAAGATTTTCAAAGATTTACTCTATATATTCCTATGTAAAAATTCAACCCCCCCATTGTGGCCCCACCCTACACCCGGGGATCATGATTTGAACAAACTTGAATCTACACTACCTGAGGATGCTTCCACACAAGTTTCAGCTTTCCTAGCTGATCAGTTTCAGAGAAGAAGATTTTTAAAGATTTACTCTATATATTCCTATGTTAAAAATTTGACCCCCATTGTGGCCCCACCCTACCCCCGGGGATCATGATTTGAACAAACTTGAATCTACACTACCTGAGGATGCTTCCACACAAGTTTCAGCTTTTCTGGCGAAATGGTTTTTGAGAACAAGATTTTTGAAAAATACCAACAAATTTTCTATGATTTTTAATTATCTCCCCTTGAAAGAGGGTGTGGCCCTTCATTTTAACAAACTTAAATCCCCTTTACCTAAAGATGCTTTGTGCCAAGTTTGGTAGAAATCGGCCCAGTGGTTCTGGAGAAGAAGTCGAAAATGTAAAAAGTTTATGGACAGACGGACAGACAGACGGACGGACGCCGGACAAAAAGTGCTCACTTGAGCTTTCAGCTCAGGTGAGCTAAAAATCATTGGACCTGGACCAAATTCGAACTTGAATTTTCTGGTAAAAGAGGGCGGAAACTGAAAAATTCTTTTTTTTTCGTAGTTCAAGAAGCATAACTCTGTCAAAAATCATCAGAACAGGACAAAATTCGAACTTTAATTTTGAAGAGCAATATTAAAGAGAAGATGCTAAGAATAATGTTATTAACAATATGCTACCAAAAAAATCTGTTAAACAGCCCCGATAAGGAGATAAGTATAATAAAAGGTTGGCCCCTGAAACATTCTTTACTAGATATTTCAAGAACAGTAAAGAATTTTTAAACACTTATAGGAGAAAATGTATTTGAAATTACAAGAGCTTTCATTTGATATCTGGAAAAATGGGCTGGCCCTTCAAATAAGGGGCCCAGAGGGGTCAAAAGTTACTGTGAAATATTTTGTTACAAGTTACTGAAAAAAAATGTGTATCTTACAATTATTTACCCACACAGTATAATATTTTTCTCATATGTTACATTATTAGGGATTTTAAAGGAACTCAAAGACCAAATGTTTCATCTTTTATATCTCAAAAAAGAAAATATATTTTAAAATGCAACATGAAAAAGGATATGCTTGAAATAATGTTCTTAAAATGCTACCAATGAAATTGGGCTCCTATATGGAGATAAAGGGTCTGCCCCTAAAACATATTTTCCTAGATATGTCTAGAACGGTCCAGAACAATATAGACAAACATTTCTCATGTTTGTTGAAGAAAATGTGTTTGAAATTATGAGAGCTTTTCATTTGACATCAAGAAAAAGGGGCAGGCTTTTGCGGTTGCTCCAGGTCACAGAACGTAGGCAAGTTTGTCAGCTTACTATAGTCTGTCCCAAGATATTCTAGATTCACTTTTTGCATAATTACTTGATATTTATAAATACCTCAGGGTTCAAACGGTGTTCATTCAAAAGTATGATAAATTTCCAAGAATTCTCCTTTGAAACACCCCCTCTACCGCCTCAGGTTTTAATACACGGCTAAAAAATGTGATGTCTACGGGGATTTTGTAATGTAACAGACCCGGATGATAATGTTGAAAAAATGTGCGAGGTATTCCGAGTGCGTTCTGAATGGAGAAAAGATGTCAACATTCCCCATTATAAATCTCCATAAGAAATATGTTTTTCGTTCCTGTGAATTTGGGAAGAATGATAATGTGTGAATGAAGTTATCTTGGATATTTTCCCTTTCATCTTTTTCAATTGCACTTCTTTCACAGGTATGTGTATTTTTATAAAAAATTGTCCACACGTGCAGCATAAATACCTTGGGACAGACTATAGGGATGATTTAATGATGTCATGAACAGGAAAATTTTCTCATTTATAACGTTTATCCTGGTTTACCTGGTACTTTCTAGTGAATTTTCAAGGGTTTAATTTTCCAAGGGATATACATGTATGTCTCAATAATTTACACAGCCCTCATACACTATTCCAATATTTTTATTGAACATATGAACAATATTGAACATACTGAATAAAATTTATTCAGTATGTTCAATATTGTTCTTTACCTCTTAGAAAAATTCTAAAAATCTATACCTGTTTCATAGCATCTAGCCGTTTGTGCAATGTCTGAGTATGAGCAATAAGTATATCTGCCATAGAATCATGGTCTCTAAGTCGGGCTACCAGGATCTGAGCATCCCCCAACAACTTTTCAATGCTCAATGCCATCTGTTAAAATAAAATGAAAAAATTGTCATTCAATGAAGGGCTACAGTAATTGTATTGCTCAGGAAATACAGAGTACTCCCAGAATACTAGCTTTCCTTTCAATATTTTTGGTTAATCTCAAGATAAAGCTATCCCAATGAAATCAGGTACCTTTCCTTCCATTTTTCAGTTGGGAGAGGGCAACAGTGGCTTGGATCAAATATATCAATTTGTTTAATATATATATCCCTCTCAGAAATTTCTCTTCATTTTAGTCAATTTAAATTGGTCAATAAAAGGGGAAAACAAGTCAATAAAGAAATTCTACAATTTTTACATTATATACATTCAGGTTTATAATAAGGCCTAATTTCTTTTCTATTGTTGGTCAAGTTTGCAAGGTAAGGGGACATAAATTTTATATCATAATTCTTTGCAGTTACAGCCTGCATGACTTGTATATGCATCACAATACAGCTCATAGTTGTTGACGTTGTTCCGAATTGGGTACAGTTTAGGCAGTGTTGTAAATATACTGTGGAATCATAATATTTTGTGGTGGTTCAATTTTCGTGGAATTTGTGGGTACTTTTCATTCACAAATTAACATCCACCACGAATTAATAAATTAGGATTATTAAGTCATTTCCTTTTTAGGTATAAGATAAAACATGAAATCACGTCCCAAAGAACCTGTAAAATTTAAGCAATCCACGAAAATTGGACACAAATTTTTATGATTCCACAGTAACCAGGTGTTATTTTGAGATATACTGTTATTTTTTGTTAAAGTACACCATATACTTGCTGATATTAGCTTAATTAATACTGCTGTAAATTTTTTTTCAAATAAATTTTATTCCAACAAATTACATGGGCAACTATTTTACCAGTTGCGAATAAGCCGATGAGTTCCAAATAGCATAACTATTTCCATATACTGAAATAAAATCAAATGTAGATTAAGAAATTTCAGCCCTAAACACTATCAAATAAACCTGTTGAATAATAGTTTTAATGCATTCCACTCAGTTTTTGTTATTTTCATATTTGATCTGCACAGAAATGACAGAAAAAATCATTGTTATCATATTTCATACTAGTTTCTAACATATTGTTGGAATACAGTCAAAACACCTCTATTTATCTCATTGCAATACAATATGAATCTGACAGCAGCATTATTAATCATAAAACAAAAAAAGAGGCCCATGGGCCACATCCCTCACCTCATCTCAACAGTTCTTGTATCTCTTGATTTTTTTAAATATGAAAGTCTTCTTGTAAAACTCACGGAAATTCTTATATATTCCAAGATTTGGCAAAATACAAAAACAAAACATAAAAAGATAATTGAAACCTACTTTTAGGACATCATATTCTAAGATCTAAGATGCATCAACTGACCAATTTTAATATCCAAGGCTTCAATGTATAAGAGAAAACAAAATTTGAAAATGAACAAAGATAAAAAGGTTACTGTGACCAACTTTTGAATAAAGATAATTATAATATTAAGGTTTCAAGATACATCATCTAAGATTCTCAAATTTATTGTCTTGTGCATTAACATGAAGACAAAACATCTGCAACACTGCACTCAAAGGGTCTACCTATGGTTGCCTTTTTGGAATTGGCACTCCCATCTCTACAATCATCCGAAATCCAGTCATTCCGTTCCCAAATAAAACCGTCCCAGTCAATCAGTCCCCTACATTCTGGCTTATCCGTCTCCAAAATTTGGTCAAACCGCCCCATCGTATAATTATATAGGTAATGGAAATCCGACCCTCAGTTTTGGTCAAACCATCCCCAACTTTTACTCAAACCATCCCCTGGTATACTTTTATATAGGATTTACACATTAATTTGGTTAATCCGTCCCCTCACTTTAGTCAATTCGTTCCCTGATAGAATTATTTGTATTTTTTAATTGCTGTGACTGAAATCAATTAAAAAAGCGTTAATTTCTAAATGCTTATATAAATGATTTCCATCCCCTCACTTTGGTCAATCCGTCCCCCAATAATATTCCACTGGGTCGCATGCTGACTGACGATTATCATACTAATAATTAATCACCTAATTGTCTACGAACTTTTCCGTTTTTTCCCGATTATGACAAAGAGCACACGGCGGGTGTGACTGGTCAGCAGAGGATGCTCACTCCTCCTAGGCACTTGATCCTACCTCTATCTTTTTAGAGGTCCATGTTGCTCTGCTTTGAATTTGTATTTTGTTTTATGGATTTTTAAGATGGTTGACAGTTTCTTATTGTCATTTTTCACTGTTTATCAATATATACCTTTTAATTCTCATCATCTCAGGGCTTCTCTCATTAACATCACCATGCCTGTGTTGTTTTAACGATTAGCGGCATCTTCTACACCATCTGTGAATTATAGGTATACATTGACCAGACTCGGATGCGGTGAATATCTTCATATCCAAATTTAATGACACCACCCATCTCTTGTAGTTATCCAACCAACCATCTATTGTTTTAACAATTAGTGTCACCTGCGGTCTGCACAGTCTTTAGTGTGTAAAAACTATAACCATCCTTGGTATTTAGTGAATATTATGAATTTCACCCCCATCCCCTTTAAATTAAAAAGACTTTATTCAATTACCGGTATAAATAAATATAGTCTCTTCTATAGTCAAGGTACACTATACATTGATTTTGAAATACGATTCATATTTTGTCAATATTTGGAATACAGAGACAGTAATAAACAAAACACAACACTGATATAAAAAAAAACACACAAATATTCTGCGTAAATTTCAAATTATTCTAATTAAGTTAAGGAACAGATTCAAAGTAATTTTGGAACGCATTTTGGGACGGATTTAAAAACTGGAGACCAAAAAATATGTGAAAAATGAAAACATTATATATGTGAAACTAAGAAAATAAAACAAAACCTTGGGGACGGACTGAGCAAACTTAGGGGCGGATAACAACAAAATATGGGAAAATACAAATTAAAGAACAAAAATTTGGGGGTGGACTGACCAAACTTGAGGGTGGATTTGGGGGCAGATATAAATCCCTATATATTTCTATGGGGAGATGGTTTGACCAAACTTTGGGGACAGATAAGCCAAAAGCCAAGGGACGGATCGACCGAGACGGTTTTATTTGGGGACGGATTGACCGGGCAACCAATAATCCTTACCTCGATTGCAGTTACTGTATGTTGATCATTAAAATTCATTTCAATGTCTTTTTGCTTTAGTAATAATTCAAGATGTTGTCTTATTTGGTCTTGAATAATAGCTGATAAATCTATGACTTCTTATTCACTATTGTTGATATGGTTGGCTACATGGTCATCAATGTTATCTGAATCGCGGACTGCCACCCCCCACAGATGGACTTGTGCCCTCCACTGCCATGTCATCACCATAGACAGATTGAGGCACTTTATTATTCATTTTAATAGTTTTCTGCAAATTTTTCTCAATCATCTTTATTAATTTATCCTGCCGTTTCTTGGACCACGTTCTACATGTGTCCTATGGAAGGCATTATAACAAAGACGATGTTTGTAACAAAAAAATATGCGATCGTCTAGTATGCTCACATTAAACCAGAAAATTTAGAACAGTCTTTATTAAAAAACTCTTTTTCCATTTTCCCAAAGCAATAAACAACTCCAAGAAATACTACTAGTTTCAAGCATGTCTTATTAAATTGTTACCATAGATGGAAAATAAAAATATTAACAGAACTGATCTCTCAGATATTGAAGTAGCAAAAATTTCAATCCATCAACATATGAAATTTATAAGCATTGAAAGAAAAAATTATAAATTCCTCAGAATCACAAACCTTTCTTAGGCTATTTCCGAAGACAGAACTTATTTTATGTATGAAACATTATGTCTTAATGTAGACTGAGCACACAACGTTTAGTTAAACTTTACCTTATGATTTGAGTAGGCTGCGGATCCTACTGTGTGGGTTTCAAATGAATTTTATTTTCCCTTTTATAAAAATCAAACTGTACTGTTTGTATTTAAACAACAACAAAAAAATCTGCACTCAGCCCAACCAGGGGCCCGTGTCACTAAAAGGCGTACGCCCGGCGCAACCTTACGCCTGGCGTAAATCCGGACTTAAGTCAAATATTTGGACTAAGGTCCGTTTCACTAAAAGGCGTAACTTTGCGCCGGACGTAAGTTAAGCCAAAAATCTACACCTAGCCAAGGGTAGTCGTAACTTTTGGCGTAAACATAAAATGATTACTAATTCTGTTGCTGAGAATATCTTTGCTGACCATAATGTTAAATTGTACAATTTGTCATGTAAATTTAATTAAATTCATATGAATTAAGAAAATAGTTAGTTTTGATAGGTGGTATCAATTCTCTCATAGAAACTTTCTTACCATGCTTTATACACATTATTTACATTTGCACTTGCCTTATACACGTTAAAACGACATATTCAGACAAACAATCAATAGTTTTCATTCAATTATTTGTATTCAATGATTTGATTTACGTTTCACATTTTTAGTACATTGAGTTATGAATGATGCAGAAAATATACATGTACATGTACGATGTATATGTAGTGCAAAGGTGTATTTGTATAAGAAATGTGTAGCATTTCATTTTCATTTTCCCCCAACTTCCACGCAAAATTTGTGTGATTGTTTTGGAAATTTTTAAACTCACTCAATGAACTTACTGGCTTTCATTTTTCCCCCTTTTTACGTCATATATGATGAGTGTCATACTCACGTAGTAAAAGGTAAATCACAAAAGTATCTTTCAGTATCGTTAAATGTAAATAATTAAATACGATGAAAGCTCCAACTGTGTTTCAGACTTATCAAAACTCCTTAATTTTTTTAAAATACTAGATAATGTATTCATCATACAACCAATGCAAAACACTGACTCCAGTTTCAATAGAAAAATATTTTTTTCTTACGTTATCTGTACATACACCTACTCTTTTTTTTATATGAAATTTATATGATGCCTTATTCAATATACTAAATGTAAGTGTACTTGGGCACTTTGTTGAGTTCACCGTACATCGAACACATACATCTGTACCTTGGATCGGGAAACTTTGGTTAAACATTTACAAATTAACGTGTATGCACTTTTTTGTTGTTTCATTTATTCCTGAATTAAAACTGATGAACTTTATTATTATCAAGAATTTGACTTTCACATTGTCAAAGAAATAGCAATATAGGCATCGTAAGATGAAGTCATATACGCCATCATTAAAAACTTGGTTACACAGATTTTACACAAAAGCATACTTTGAATGTTCGGCATTTGAATGGAATAGGTGAAAATAAACCCTCTCACTTAAATAATTCGAAAAAAAAAAATAATTTCTGAAACAAATTTTGATAAAAAAATATAGCCTTGGAATTTTATCAATTATTTCCTACCCCAGTGTCATTTTTGCACCACATATTACATTGACACAAATCTAATCTAATTAATAAATATATTTATCCGAACCTCTGACTTTTTTGCATGAAGTAAGAAGATTTCGTTATTTTTTATAACTACTGTATGGTTGTTCAATCCATGGCCATGGTTTAATAGCTCATTACTGCATTAATTTGCTTTATTTTCTATATTTAAACAAATTCACTGATTTCTTTCAATGATGAAGCAAGAGGAAACCTGTAAATTTTAAAACAAATATTTATACTGGGGCAATAATTGACGCATGATGAAAAAGACAATACTAAGGGTGTCCGATGCATGGTGAAATCACCCTAAATATCGATGACAATAAAAAAAAGTTCAGATTTATCAATAATTTTTAACATATCCTATTGGTTATAGTGAAACATATATCCTTCTCATAAAAAAAACAACATTTCAGCAAGTTATGTTGAGTGATTTTGTCACCAAACAGGATTAATTATTTAGCTACAATGTTTTGAACATAAAAACATAAATGTAACCGATGTGCCTGTAACCTATCAAAACAAAAATACTTTGCGCTTCTCTCTCTCTATCTCTCTCTCTCTCTGCTTATCATTTGTATACGCATGAGCATAAACTCGTTGTCAAGGACGTAAGTCTGGCCTTAACTTAGTCCGATACTAGTATTTACGGCCAGGCGTACGCCTCTTAGTGAAACGCAATTTACGCCGGACTAAATTTTGGCGTACGCCCTGAGGCTTAACTTATGTTTCGTCGTATCTTACGCCTTTTAGTGAAACGGGCTCCAGGGTCGTATAGTTAGTATATACGTCCCTGGCCCAACAGTCACACCGTTTACATATTAAAATTTGATTATTTAAATGATTTTTGATATCGATACATTTAGGTTGTATTACCAAATGTGATTGAATAGTCTACTGAACAGAAATGTGAAGTAGTATGGATCATACACCTGAAAAATGTCGTCTATATCAAGTGTGGGCATATTATATTTATCTCGAGGAAATTCGAAAAACGTCAAAACGAAGTGAGGATATCTGATTCATCTCGAGGAAATTCGAAAAACGTCAAAACTATCAAAATAAAACTTTTCCTGTTATTTCTTACATACCTGTGGTTATGTGTAGTTAATGATTTTCTTTAAAAACACAAGAAGACTAAAGAAATGAAATGATCATTATGCATTTTCCCCCACAAACAGTTGCGGAAGTAGCCAGGATGGAGTGTAAAAAAAAAACTAAATGCAAAAATCAAAGCGGCAAGAAATCCGGATTAATAAGGGATAGTATCTAAACTCCGTCACCTCCCGATTGCTAATTTTTGTTAAACACCAAAATAATATGTTTTACGGTGTGACCGTTGGGGCGAGCGCAGAAGGAACTACACATCTCTCATCATTGTTAAATGCAACCCGTGGACTGACTTGCCCCAACCTAAAACTTTGGCTTTCTCTCGAAAACTTTTACCCCCGCAAGAAACCCGAAGTTATCAAAAATTTATTCCAATTGTCCCGCCCTAGGCTAATATACTTAAACAAACTACACTAAGATTAATTCATGTAAAACAGACTTATTAAAATATTTTGATAAATACGAAGCCATTTGATTTTTTTATGCAAATACAATCATGAATTATCATTCTTTACTTTTTAATATAATCAATAAAATCAATAAACAATAAATTGCTTGTCTGTGTTATTTCTCATCTTGTTCCTTGTTGTTAACTGAGTTTTAATTATTTTCCTCTGTAACATCAATTTTGTTTTTATTTTTTGTTTTTTATTTTTGTGTGCTATATATGCGTAGAAGACATGTGTCCTCCCCCTTTTTTAGTGTGTGATATCCCACTATATAAAGGTTTATCCATATATGCAACTGACAAATATATATATTTATCACTCTATTTTTTTTCTTCTCTTTTTTGTTTTATTTATTTATTACAAAATGATGTGGCTGCAAGTATTTCTAATAACTATACTTTTTAAAATATTTTTTGTCACCTACCTAACGTATGCATATATACGATTTGATCAATATGCATATGGAACTTGCAAGTGCATTTTACTAAGCAAAAAAAAAAATATATATCAAAACAAAACTAATCAGCCGAAGAGTCGCCGTTAACACTGATACTGAGTACTTACTACACGTTACACCCAGTACAGATGCTTGATCCACCTCTAAATTTATCGCGGGAAATTATTATAGCGCGAGATCATTATGACGTCATACTTGACTTTCTTTTGCTCTCGACAGTTCTCGTAAATTGTCGGATAAATTCGGGTAAGGAAATGACGTCATATGTTAGCAAAGTTCAGATAAGTACAGTTTTTTTTACGTAAGAATATGTGTTGTTTACTTTCGTGTTTTTAAAGGATTGTTTATTGTTAAATGAAATAGATGTATGCGATTTAGAGGTAAGAATTTTCCTTAGAAACGCTTCCTGTTCCACCATGTTGCTATGCACCGCAAAGGATTATTGGGATATGTAGAACGTTTTCACGCGGGTCCACAAAAATTTCTTTGAACAATGTGCAGATTTCAACTCGAATTTCCTCCGTTCGTACACGTTGTCTATGGAGCTCGCTGCGCTCGCTATAACATAAAACATTAATATGTTTTACGGTGTAACCGTTTGGAGGGCGAAGCCAATATAAATGGGTCTAGATCAGTAGATGCCCTTTCATCATCTCTAGCCTGTCATCTCATATATATATATATATTGTTTGTTTGTTTGGACTCTAATCTTATTGTTGGCCCAAGAGCATTGGCCAGTCCAGGTCCTTGTTAAATTTGTTCAAGCCCTGATATACTAGTACGGCTAAAGTCTATCTCAGGTTACTGTTTCCATCACATTTTGACGACTTTTATAGAAATATACACAGCTAAAAGAAATAAAATTGTAATCATTCATTAAAACGTCATCTCTTTTTTTTTTCTCAGAGATTATCACAGGATCGAAAAACAGTTTTCTTGTGGAGATTTATCTTTCTTCCATTCGGAAGTCTCTTGGATCACCTCACACAATATTTCAAATGCTATCATCCAGACCTTATTTTATATTATTTGCAATTAATGTGAATCTCCATAGATTTTTATTTAACAATTTAACAACCACTTTCTTGAGCCGAACAAGTTAGAGAGAGAGAGAGAGAGAGAGAGAGAGAGAGAGAGAGAGAGAGAGAGAGAGGAAATTCAAATACAAAAACATGTAAACAAATTTTCATTCTGGTATGTAAATAAATATTGTTTTCAAGAACCCTGAGATATTTCATCTTTGCTAGCCAAGGGTTTCTGATCCGCGCCACTCATGCGGATCAGAAACCCTTGGCAAGCGAAGGTAGGGGTATTTATGAATGCAAATAATCACAGATATCTGGATAATTTCTCAGCATGAAGTATCATAACTTTTACTCCCTTATTTTAAATGTTTCTTGTTTATAGGAAAATCAATTTACCTCAAGAGTATTTCACTTGTATGGCAATGTATGGACAGAAATAAATTGAGATTAGTTTTGGTCCCTAAATTCACTAAAATTTCTCATCCAAACACTTAATTATTGAACATGAATTGATTGATTAAATCGAGTATTAAATCTAGAGAATTTTTTTTATAGGAAAATCAATTTACCTCAAGAATAATTCACTTGTATGGTCCCTAAATTCACTAAAATTTGTCATCAAAACACTTAATTATTGAACATTCAATGATTGATTAAATTGTGTATTAAATCTAGAGAATTGAGATACCCTAGCTAATTCACATCATAAGGTGCACTTCACGTATTTTGTACAATCATATATAATTTAACATGAGTTTATCTGACAAATGTCTTACATTTAGTGTGTAATACATATTTATGATTGTGAATGCAGATCAGTACTTCCTATTATGCATAAATTTTAAGTATTTATAATGCATTGTTGCAAATAGTCTCCCTATTTGCTTTTATTTTCATGGCAGATTTGGGGTAATTTGAACATGATTTATTGTATATATATACATGTATTAATCATTTTTTTTGGGGGGAGGGGGGGGGGTTAATTAGAATGGGGAAATATTTTATAATGTGTCTGTCAAAGACTATGATGACTACAAAATTAAGTTTTGATTATCTTTTGTTTTTAATAAATTAGTTATTAGTCGTAACTTGACTTTTCTTTGGTTTTTGAGATATAATTTGAATTTTTGGGTACGAAATGACCTGGGTACGAGTAGGTCAGACTACGATTTGATATGAAACCTAAAAAACGAAATTTCAAATTGAAAGTAAGGGAAAACGTCTTTGCTGCTAATCAGAAGGCAAAATGCTTGATTTTATTTGAATAACAAAATAACAATGAAATAAAACTGCTTCACTGTGGGAACACGTTTTTTTTTTGTCTAATCAGATGCCTTGAAATTCATTTGATCGGATCTAATGCAACTATTGAAAGTTGTAGGAAACGAAAATTTGTTTTCTTAATTAGGAATTAATTTTTCAAGAACACACTAGGTAAGCTTGAATGCATTTATCACTCATTAACAATATTGATAAATTATCACCAAACGTGAAGTTAGTACGAGATTCAAATTCAACATGGATGCCGGTGATGTCACTGCGCGTGAAGTGATTCTTTTTTCCACCATCTTGGAAAAGTTTTTCAACTTCATAGGTATAGAGTGTAATTTCCATATTTGGGCATATATACACGTGTTGTCTATAGGAAGAGCTTCGCTCTCACGGGCCCTTCGGGCCCGTGAGAGGGCTTCGCCCTCTAATATGTTTTACGGTGTGAACGTTGGGGCGATCGCAGAAAGAACTACACATTTCTCATCATTGTTAAAAGGATGGATTCTTTTCATATTTCATGTATTCAGAAAATGATGAATTTAAGCATGTTAAGAGTTTAAGATATGCACATTTTAATAAAACAAAAAAGTGTAGGGTAATCTTGCTTGATTTTCCTTGAAGGTCAATTGAAATGTCAATGCTAAAAATAGATTTTTTCCTTGTAGAAACACAGAAATTTCATGGTGGTATCTTAAATTGATGGTTTAAGAAAAATAAAGATGATCAAATGTAAAAAAGCAACTAAAGTCTAAAGTTCTATGATAAAGCATGATATTTAGTAGTAAAAAACCGAACTTTTATTCTTGAATCCCACAAAATATTTATTCCGAATTTCCTCTGTACACTCTATAAATTGATATCTTGTTGTTCGCTAACCCCCCCTTTATCAATGATTATTTCGATATTATCATATATTCAGAATTTATTTTTTTAGATTCATGGTGAAGATCCATATTAAGAAAAAAAATAACAGTAAAGAAATCATTGGGTATTCATGCATATAAGATTGTCAGATTAGCTCGAATTTCCTCATCTTTAAAATTTTCTTTAAAAAAATGAAAATATTATCATGTATTTTCTAAGACAATAATTAATAAGGCCAGACAAGCAGTTGGATAATATATTCTTTATAAAATGTGATATTATGAATTATATCTGTTATTACAATGTTTAAAGTCAATAAATAGTAAAATTCTCAGTCCGAATTTCCTCTGATACAAAATATATTAGATTAATTGATTTTAAAAAAGTAACATTTTTTCTGACTCTTATTATGTTATATTGCAAAACAAAGCCACAAAATGAAGCTGTATTAAGATTTTTTTTAATAAATGCATGATCAAACATCTCAAAAATGTACACTGAAATTTTATCTTGATGTTTACAATGAACACTTGGCTGATATGGTTTACAGATATCCGTGTAAAAAACGCTAAAAAATGCGAAATATTATCAACCATGCAAATTTTAAATTTTGTTCTTAAAAGGTATTGATAATATATAAACTTGTTCATGAAAAAATAGTACACCCAAAGCACTCGTTTGAAATCTTAGCTTTCACAGTTTGATGCAAAATATTTGAAAAGATGAATAGACTACATGGACCTTTTTCACATTTTCGAAAAGAGATGGTGTATTTCATCTTTGCTGTCTGATCTCTGTTATAAACAAGTTGTAAAAAATTGATTCTTTTCACATTTCTTATATTATCATAATCTTGATTTTTTGAATAATAATAATTGAGACTGTATATAATATTTTAACATCAAGAAATTAGGGGGTAATCTTTCTTGATTTTCTGTCAATGCCATTTGAAAGTCACTCCTTAAAATTATACTACATTTACACGGGTGCGTTTTTAAAATCTATGCATGTGAATTAACAACTCAGACTAAGCAAATATTTTTCACCACAAATTTAAAATTTGTTATTTATTATCAAACACAAATTCAAATGTAATAAAATGATGAAAAGAAAACAAGGAAAACTTAATGTTCGAAAAATATATATCTTCAATCCATAAATTTTCTATGTGTTTCATAAACAGACACAAAATTTCATTTTGATTTTTACAATGGACCAAATATAGTCAAATATTTAGTTTTCTCTCTGAAGATATATCAAAGGTTCTTGATTAACCTACACAGTAAAACTGATATGAGGATCATGCAAATTATAAATAAAAAATTAGCCTGAATTTACTCTACATTTCAAAAATCATGAATATACAGAAAGTTGGTTAATGTCCAAAACAATTAACGGTTTTATACCCAATAAAATAACAATTTGAGGTAATGAAGACATATATTAAGTAATTGATTATAGTAATAAACATCTATTTTAATAGTATTTCATGCTTATGAGGTTTACATGTACATAATTATTCTGAATTTTCTCTCATATCACATTGTGAATAATAAGAGTTTAATGTACAACAACTTTTGCAGATTTGAAAACATCATGTGCATTGCAATTAAAAAAAAGATAACTCTTTTAAAGTTCATTTTGGGATCAAGATTTCAACTTTGAGAAAGAAAATTCAAAAAGTCACCTTATACATGTACATGTATCTACAAACTTTCAATTTCATTTAGAAAACTCATCTTTAATTTTTTTTCAACAGAATTGGAAAATAAATGGCAGTCAAATAATATAACATTAAGGTTAATCAAAACTACTTTTGACTAAAACTTTGAGAAAAAAATCAAGTAAGGAATCAACAACAGCAGTGAGATTGATAGCATTGATTTCAACATTTCTACAAAACATTTTTCCTGATAAAAATGTTATTCCAGTAATTTCTCTTTTTCTCTGTGTAAGATGTAATTCTGCCTTCTGGCATGACATTTTCTGAGAAAACCTCCTTTCATTGAGAGCTGCAATTTGTATGATGTGAGAATATCTTGCTAAAAATGAAGAACCTTAAATTGTACATGATATACATAAGATTGGAAAAAAAGATGTTGATTTGTTCCAATATGTTTTTTTAATAAAAGAAAATGTCCTGTTGTTTCAAGGTGAAAAAGACAAATGTGACAGAATGGTCACTGTCATTATTTTAGTACAAAGAAACATCACTATACTCTGTCCCGAGTTTTTGCTTCCACCACTTTTCGCTTGATATTTCGATAATTATAAACACCTTTGTGCTCAAAGTATGTTCATCCACTAATATGAAAAATGTCCAGATTATCTGTTTTGAAACGCCCCCTCTACCGCTTCAGGTTTCAATACACAACCCAAAATAGAAAGTCTATGGGGATTTTGCATTGCATCAGCCATGAAATAGCCCGTATGATAACATTGAAAAATTGTGCGAGGTGTTCCGAGTAATTCTGAATGGAGAAAAGATTAAACATTTCCCATTATAAATCTCCGTAAGAAATTGTTTTCGTTCATGTGAACTTTTATGAGTGAAAAATGAAAATGTGTCAATGAAGATATCTTGGATATTTTCCCTTTTATCGATTTCAACAGTATTTCTTTCACAGGTATGTGTTTTTTTTTATTAAAAATCATCAAAAGGTCATGGAAGCAATACTTTGGGACAGACTATAGAGTAGAATGAACCTTCTCTAGTTTTTTACTGAGGCTGTCAATTCATTCTTGAAATTATTTAAAGAACCAACTCTAATGCAAACTTGCAACATGATGGACTAAGTGAAACATTGTAATGTACTTACTATTCAACAAGTAACCTTTCTGCCTTGAGAAATAATCTCCTCCTCTTTGATTTTGCATTTTAGGTAATTTTATGCAGCTAAATTCTTCTGGTGATATCGCGGTAGTTAAATAATTTTGTCGAAAAATCTATCAATACGGAAATGTTTCCAGAAACTAATGTTATTGTGAGTTTCCTCTATCATATACCTCAGTGATGTTTAGCGTGCCTCTGTTTACTATATATAATATCCCGACGTCAAATGTCAATTTCAGCGCGTGCTACTATACGTAAACAGAAATAACGCGATACCATAGAACCCGCGATATGATAGGAAACAAGTATAATTAGATGTAAAGCAGACATATTAAAATATTTTGATAAATACAAAGTCGATTGTTTGGGGTTTTTTTTAGGCAAATACAATCATGAATCATCATACTTTTACTTTTTAATAATGCTTGGGGAAGAATTGATCAATAAAATCAGTAAACAATAAATTGAGTGTCAGTGTTATTTCTCTTTTGTTCCTTGTTGTTATCTGATTTTTAATTATTTTCCTCTGTTACATCATTTTGATTTTTTAAAAATAAATATGTGTGTGTGTGTGTGTGTGTGTGTGTGTGTGTGTGTGTGTGTTGTAGACATATGCCATCTCCCCTTTTATGTGATATTCCATTCTGACGTATTATTTAAAGGTTTGACCATATGCAATTTACAAATAGATTTTTTAACCATTTAATTTTTCTCTTTTTTTCTATTTACTTATTACAAAATGACGTGGCTGCATGTAGTTTTAATAAAAATAAGATTTGCTTTTATTTTTCGTCCCTACCTAACGGACCAATTGACAGTTAATTAAACATGGAACTTGCATGTGTGTTATCCTCTTCATTAAGCCAAAAAATTTATCAAAACAAAACTAATCAGCCGAAGAGTCGCCGTTAACACTGAAATATCGAGTACTTACTATACTCTGTCCCAAGATATCCTGAATTCATATTTTGCTTAATTACTCGATATTTATAAATACCTCAGGGTTCAAACTATGTTCATTCAAAAGTATGAAAAATTTCCAAGATTTTTCCGTTGAAACGCCCCCTCTAGCTGATCATGTTTCAATACACGGCTAAAAAATGTAATGTCTACTCGGATTTTGTATTGAAGCAGATCCAGATGATAACGTCGAAAAATTGCACGAGGTATTTCGAGTGAGTTCCGAATGGAGAAAAGATGTAAACATTCCCCATTATAAATCTCCGTAAGAAATCTGTTTTCGTTCCTGTGAACTTTTATGAGTGAAAAATGATAATGTGACGATGAAGATATCTTGGAAATTTTCCCTTTCATCGATTTCAATTGCACTTCTTTCACAGGTATGTGTATTTTTATTCAAAACCGGCCAAGTGTGCTGCATAAATATCTTGGGACAGACTTTACACGTTACACCCAGTACAATGCTTGATCCACCTCTAAAATCACGGGAAAATAGTGCGAGATAATTGTGACGTCATACTAAACTTTCTTTAACTCTCGACAGTTCTCGTAAGTTGTCGGATGAATTCGGGGAAGGAAACGACGTCATATGTCAGCAAAAGTTCAGATAGGTACAGTTTTTTACGTTAGCATCTATGTTGATAGTCCGAAATATCTGACGTTTTCCTGGCTTTTTTAACGATTTTGATATTTTACATGCCAAGAAAACGTCAGAACCGGCACCATTACGAAAACTGGAAATTCACCGCCTCCAACTGGAAGCGGCATTCTAGGCTCGATTTTAAATAGATATATATTTAAACTCAATAATACAGCTTAAAATATAATTTTACTGCACATTTTGATAATCACACTGATAAACAATAGTGTTGTTGGCCTATTTTCTAGCGAGATTTCAAAAATGAACGAAATCAAAACAAATCTCAACAGTTCGATAGATTGTGTTCAAAAGCCTGTTTATGGGATGTAAGGACCCATAAAAGCGATATTAGTGCGCAGCAAAATCGTCGGTTTATCAATTAGCCGTGAGTGAAACATTTGATTCAACTCGTAAATATTTAAAATCGAGCCGGGAATGCCGCCTCCAGTTGGAGGCGGCGAATTTCCAGTTTTCGTAATGGCGCCGGTTCTGACGTTTTCCTGGCATGTAAAATATCAAAATCGTTAAAAAAGCCAGGAAAACGTCAGGCAGGCGTCGGCAGGCGTGTTTTAGTATGACCGCCTGCCGACGCCTGCCGGGGGAAACATGCCTGCCGAGAAAATCTAGACGCCTGCCGTTTACCTGACGGATTATTTTGATTTTTTCTTTGATATTTTATTTTACTTACTAAATTATTGATCAAAGAAATAAAAAGTTGACTTTATGTTGATTATTTAGCTCAAAATTAGCAAAAATGTTCAATGTTGGTAAAGATAGATAACTCTTACGTAAAATTTATACGCCTGCCGAGAAAATCTATACGCCTGCCGTTCAATTGATGGATTATGTTAATATTTTCTTTGATATTTTATTTTACTTATCTAAACAAATGATAATACAAATAAAAAGTTGACTTTATATTCATTAATTAACATAAAATTAGTGAAAATCGGGTAAGTAGATAACTCGTACGCAGAATTCATACGCCTGCCGAGAAAATCTATACGCCTGTCGTTTATCTGATGGATGATATTAATTTTTTCTTTGATCTTTTATATTTCCCAACTAAATTAATGATCAAAGAAATAAAAAGTAACTTTATATTCATTAATTAACAAAAAAATTAGTAAAAGTGTTCAAAGTCTGTAAACAAGAAGAAGAGTTCTTACCCTGCTTACGCCCGCCGAGACACTGGGTTGTACGCCTGCCGATTTAGTCATTTATCCATGCCGTTTTACTTCAGCTTTCCACATAGTTATCGTTATATCGTATAAGTGTTTTGATACCTTTATTTTTTTGTTGTTGCAAATAATTGAATATATATTAAAAACTCGAATTTTAAGATTATAGATAATCTCGAATTTTTCGAAGAACCCTTAAAATATGCATGTATTTTATTTACGTGTAATTAAAATATTTTTTGTCATCTATTTATTCTAAAAGTGGTGTCTGAAATAAGAATGGAGGTATATATGAATATATATAATGCACTGTTAAGTTCAGAAATACGCTTGGGGTTTTTTCCAGTAGCTATAGTGTCATACTGCAAATATTGTGTTTGGTGTACATGTAAATACAAAATGCAAGACACGTAATGTAAATTTGTATTTACACCAACTCAATCAATTCAAAAGGTACAATTCGACAATATTATTCCTTTAGAGAAGTGGACTGGCATAGCCTTTCTTTATCCATGTATGAAGGCTATATCATGTAACCTATAAAACGAACAGGCTAACGTACTTGTATAAGCATTCCAGATTTTAAAAATATTTATTCTCCTAAGTTCGTAATTTTATTAAATGTATATGGGGAAAAGTTAGACGCTTTAAGCAAAGTGCATGAATATTTTCGTACACATTTAGTTCTGTACAATGTTAGTAGCTGTTTACATCTTGAAAAACTTGTTCGTCTCTAGATGTAAGACTTTCACTGCCTAGTTCACCAAACTATATCTAAAACTTCAGGTCCTGGTTCTGTTTCGCCGCGTATTTAAAAACAAATATTAAACAGATCATTCATAAGCTTGTAGCAAAATTTACATTGCATGATATCCTTGGAAGAAATGGAACAAAATAATATATTAAGTGAATGCATGATCAATCATCTCCCCGCTCAAGTTTATATATAGAAGCATTTATTTGCAAAATTTACTATAAATCCACTGCTTTTTTAAGTCTTAATTATTGTGATCGTGCAAGTCAACATAAAAAAACCCAAACAGGTGACACACGAATTGGAAGGATAACAAAAGTCCGAAATCTTACTCGAAAATAAGTAATCTGATAAAAAAAAAAACAAAAAACAAAGTTATAGAGAAATTACCAAATCAAATCAGAACTCTGTGGTTTGATTCAATTAATATTCAACACAGTCAATATATGCATTATAGCTTCAATAATGTAGCACTCTCGTTTGTGTGTTGTTTTTCTCTTTTTCTTTTTTTTTTTGGGGGGGGGGATGAAAATATATCGAAGGTGTTTACATTATTGCAGCTACATGTATAGTATATACTTTATTTTAAGGTTATCAGTATTAAAATTTTTTTTTTTTTACCAAGCTGTTGAAAAATGTGCCGGGTTAAATTTTCACGACTTTTGGTCTCAATTTTTAATGCAGAAAAAAATACCCCAGTTCAATAATTAACGTTGTAAAATGATTCAACTCATGTCAACATTCTTGGTTATACGCCTAGACTGTTTCGTATAGATAATAATGAATAATACTTTCCCTTACAAAATAATTTTTTTATTTTATAAATATGTTTACGGTTATGAATAGACAAATAGTATATACGTTTTGTGAAGAGACGTAGGTGTAAGTTTGATTAGTTGATGGCTTATAAACCAGAAATAGTTTTTGATTAAGTGTTTGTACATGAGATATATAAGGATAAAGTGGTATTCGTCTTCAATTTCATATAGATTACATATAAGTTACATATAAGTGTCAGAAACCCTGATAATCCTGTTATAGCGACCCTGCTCTATCAATGGGAATAATAAAAGTTTACTGCAAGGTTTTAATAGTCCTTTTCGATTGATAATTTGGTGTAAGTTCGTACACTATACATAATATCTTAAAACATAACTTTTTGTGTTTCGTATATCGACTCGTTTATAACTATTTTTCCTAGTTACCTAAAACATTTGAGAGAGAGAGAGAGAGAGAGAGAGAGAGAGAGAGAGAGAGAGAGGGGGGGGGGGGCTTGTGTACAAGGTGTGCTTCACGGTCGTCTTCCAATATACAGGTAGGTAAAGTTCTATCGTTTCTTTAGAGACAAAAAACCGCTCAATTCACACAGAATATACAAGAAACTAACACGGGAATACACGTGTATAGGTAGAGCAACGATCACTAATTATCTTTAGACTTGTAGCCCCAGCCCCACTCGCCCCAAATATTATACATGTAGTAAAGAAAATAATGAGCAAGTTACTTTGTAATTAGTACATTATTTGTACATGTAATAAAATGAGATAAAAATACAATAATCTACATGTACATGTTCAGATTGTGATAATGGTCCCGTTTCTGCTGTGATGTATATAAAAGCCAAAACCGGGAGCGATCAATTTACACATCGTTAAACGACAATATTTAATATTTTAATGGTGGCCGCATGCAAACAACAACAATCATTTCTTTTGGTCTTAAAATTTTTCTGCTAAATTTTTACCATGTTGTTTGCATGCGGCCATATCTAATTCTTGTTGAGAATGTGAGCACGTCATAGGGAAAACGCGATTTCCGGAAAATTACACCGATCGAAGGAGGGATAACTCTACTAAAAAACATTGATAACAAATTTGCGGCTATATATTGCAGAATGAACATTTCATCAATAAAAAAAATAAATCATGTCAAAGATTGAACTTGTTTGAAAATTTAAAAAAATATTGGGCAAACAAGAGGCCCATGGGCCACATAGCTCACCTGAGTAACAATAGGCATGATAAGATCAGCTTAATGGAGTCATGATACAAAATATCTGGGCAATATGGTATAATACTTATTGATCCTGTATAAACAAAAATCTTTTTTCCCCCGGGATATTCTTATGTTTATAATCAAGTCCTTTTTCTAACATGATGATTTTTAAGTCATATCACATGTTGAGCATTGCAGTTCTCAGGAAGATCCTAAACAATTGTTTATACATATGATATAAACCTACATCAAACTCTGAACCCCTTGTGAGGCCCAAGAATCATCCAGGGGCCAGAGTCTAAACAATTTTAAAGAATCAGCAATATGTCAAAATGCTTGCAAATAAGTAAACCATATGTGATAACATTATTACAGTTTTTGTGAATAATTAAAATGTTTTCCTTTGTACAATTGGATCCCCAATGTGGCCCCACCCTACGCCTCAAGATTTTGATTTAAACGAATTTGAATCTACACTATATGAAGTTACAGCTTTTCTAAGCAAATGGTTTTTTAGAAGAAGATTTTTAAAGATTTTTCTCTTTATATTCCTGTAAAAATGTGTCCTCCCCTACCCCCCTTGTGACCCCGGGTATCATGATTCGAATACATTTGAATCTATCCTACCTGAGGATGCTTCCACATAAGTTTCAGCTTTCCTGGCTGATTGGTTTCTGAGAAGAAGATTTTTAAAGATTTACTCTATATATTCCCATGTAAAAATTCGACCCCCCATTGTGGCCCCAGCCTACCCCCGGGGATCATGATTTGAACAAACTTGAATCTACAATACCTGAGGATGCTTCCACATAAGTTTCAGCTTTCCTGGGTGATTGGTTTCTGAGAAGAAGATTTTTAAAGATTTACTCTATATATTCCCATGTAAAAATTCGACCCCCCCATTGTGGCCCCAGCCTACCCCCAGGGCTCATGATTATCACAATTTTGAATCTACCCTACCTGAGGATGCTTCCACATAAGTTTCAGCTTTCCTGGCTGATTGGTTTCTGAGAAGAAGATTTTTAAAGATTTACTCAATATATTCCCATGTAAAAATTCGACCCCCCATTGTGGCCGCAGCCTACCCCCGGGGCTCATGATTATCACAATTTTGAATCTACCCTACCTGAGGATGCTTCCACATAAGTTTCAGCTTTCCTGGCTGATTGGTTTCTGAGAAGAAGATTTTTAAAGATTTACTCTATATATTCCTATGTAAAAATTCGACCCCCCATTGTGGCCCCACCCTACTCCTGGGGCTCATGATTTTCACAGCTTTGAATCTACACTACTTAAGGATGCTTCCACACAAGGTACAGCTTTCCTGGCTGGTTGTTTTTGAGAAGAAGATTTTTGAAAATTTCAGGAAAATTTTCAATAATTTATAATTATCTCCCCTTGTAAAAGGCGTCGTCCTTAATTTTCACAAGTTTGAATCCCCTTTGCCTAAGGATGCTTTGTGCCAAATTTGGTTAAAATTGGCCCATTGGTTCTTGAGAAGATGTTGAAAATGTGAAAAGTTTACGGACAGACAGACAGACAAACGACAGACAAAATGTGATCAGAATAGCTCACTTGAGCTTTCAGCTCAAGTGAGCTAATAATATATGATGCTTACTGCCCCTTGTTCTTTGATACAGATTTAACCAATAATAAATAAAATTTGCTACCAAAAGGAACCTGCTCTAAAACCTTAACCTCATCCAGCATCCAAAACCTATGGCTCAGATTCAGCATTCAAGCCTGTCAAGTGCATCATTATCATAAGACTCACCATCCTTGAAAGTTTGGTGAAGTTAGGACCACTAACTAAGATATAATCATCAGAGGGCACCCGCTCCAAAAACTTTAACCAGCTCCAAAAACCTTAACCTCCTCCAGCATCTGAAACCTATGGCTCAGATTTAGCATTCAAGCCTGTCAAGTGCATCAGTATCATAGGACGCACCATCCATGCAAGTTTGGTGAAGTTAGGACCAGTAATAACTAAGATATAATCATCAGAATCCATGCAGAGAAGATTTGTCCTGGACCTGAAGCTTAGATGCAGGACCGAGTACGAAAACTGCTACAAACACTACTCCCGAGACTTACCTTTGATGAAACGGGCCATGTCAACTGCTGTCGGTTCCATCATCAGCTGCTACCAAGGACAGTGCGGAAAGTCCTGCCAACTTCATTCCTTTTCCTGTCGCGGACTGAAAAACAACAAGTGGAACTCTTCAGTGTTGCCTCGTGACTTTGAATTAAGCATGACAGAAGAAGACAGATGCTTGTTAAAAGACTGTATAAATTTGACTTTGGGACCTAATCTTGATAGAATTAAATATCACACTTGTACACAAAAATCTGAATCTGTGAATAGGGCATATTTAAAATCAAATCCAAAATGTATTACTAGTAGTGGAAATTTTGAAAGTAGAATACATAAAATTGTGCACTCACTCAATCGGGGTCATGAAATTCAACACTGGAACTTTGTGAATCTGTAGGGTCACCTGTTGTAAAAGGAAGTAGAGTGGTCTATCATCTAAAACAACAACAAAATAGGCAAAATTACTTTAAAATGAAACAAAAACTAGTAAAATATAAATTCCAAAGAAAATTCTACAGATCTAAGAGATATCAGCTCTATGACAAAATGTCTAAAGACACTTATAGTAAATCACTAACAGATCCAAAGTTAAACAGGAAGTAGCTAAGTGTGAAGGGGGGGGGGGGGGGGTTATCATGGGTAGGTGGGGTAGGGGGCGTATGTAGTTAACATGTATAAAATGTTTGTTATATTATACCTATCATGTGAATTTTGTATTACATCTAATGATTTCTATGTTTTAAAAATGTGCACTGAATGTATGGTAATGTGTGAATGTGTGAATGATGAGCATGTGTAAAATGTGACATGTCCTTTTATGAGGGACTCTGTTCATGTAAATATGTTATATTTTTCATTGTTTATCTTATTAAAATGATTTCAAACAATTATCTTGATTTTCTTACCTGCCTGGTGTACACAACAAAGAGGACAGAGACGATTGGTAGAAATACGGGTATACAGGTGTCAAATTTCACCGTTGATGACAAGACAGCATCCCGCATTGTTTATCCGCCATTGTTGATCTTTAACAAGGGAGACAACTCCTGAAATTAGAAAAAATGCAGTTTAAATAAAAGTTACATGTTTCTCTTAAGGTCTCACACAAGGAATTAATTTCACTAATTAAGTTAATTGATTAATTATACTCTCAGCATATAATTCATGAAAGAGAAATTATAGTTAAATGCTTCAAGAAAAATTTTAGGTCAGAAAATCAACGCCTTATGTGGCTTCTAAGAGAGATAATTGATAGTAAACATACCTACCCCCAAATACATGTGGGTTTCACATGTTGACAAACAGACTCAGCACCATCCAGGAAGTTGCATCATGCACATCTAAAAAATAGTTCCATTGAAATTAGTGTGACAATTCCACTAAAGTAATAATTCTCCTAGCCACTGAGTCAAAATCAATACTGTAGGCCTAAAATAAGGTGCCAAAAAAGGAAGAAAGAAAATAAAATGTCTCTATATATATATGGAACTACAATTGACTAATTGCGTAAGACCTTTAAGACAACTAAAAGTTCATGAAATTTAATGAAATTTGCAGAAAATGTCTTTAGACTAGTAGTTATCTATCTCCTACATGCTAGTGTATGAAAATCTACTTTTGACCCTAAGGGATTAAAAAGTAGGAGATAACTCTTCTTAACAGATTGCTGAATTCTGGTTAAATTTCTGTTAAAATTCATCTACAGTACATGATTTCAAAACTCAATAAAAAAGTGAGTTGTTGAGAAAAGAACTTGGAATGAAATGAAACCTGAAATGTTACGAGTTTATGTATGTGTGCTTTTAAAAAAAAATTCAACTCTAATTAATAGACATTAATTAACTAAGACACAGGTTCAGTTCACTTAAATACATGTATTAGAATTAATTAGCAAAAAGTTGTTAATTGTTAATTTTAATTATAAGACAAAGACAGAGACTGGAAAAAATGGT
This sequence comes from Magallana nippona, assembly GCA_033439105.1. Classification (NCBI taxonomy): domain Eukaryota; kingdom Metazoa; phylum Mollusca; class Bivalvia; order Ostreida; family Ostreidae; genus Magallana; species Magallana nippona. Next base: position 27,287,993 of record CM065926.1, read on the forward strand.
GCCAGAAGAGTCTTCAATAATGTACCTTGGAGCTTTGATAACGGTGGTCACTGATTAATGGCTGGTGATTAAGATAAGAGGTTCTCATGCAATGGGGGGGGGGGGGGGGGGGGGGGGGGGGTGATGAGGCTTTTCCATCAGTCATTAAAGATGAGGTTCCTCTTAGAAGACATGGCAGCTCTAAAATAAATAAACAGTATGAAAGTTTACAATACTTAAAAATTTGCACCACACACAACATCATATACTTAGAAAAAGTCTTGAAGTGTACAGTTCAATATAAATCATGCTAAAGAAAGGACCAAAGTGGCTGCATCGAAATAATTTTATTGAAAATAATATAAATGGACTTTATAAATCATAAGTCAAACGGCTTATTACTACTTAAATCTGCACGTCTCTTTAATGAATTTATGAACAGCGTCAAATTTTAAAATGTATTCAATACATTTTTTAAGGTAATTATAGCTGCAAGTCTGTATAGCCCCCGGTCTGAAAAAATGGGATGGTAGTCAGTCTGAATTGGGTTTTTTTCTGATTGAGAGCTACATTATATGCAGCTAAGGTAACTATTACATGCTTCCATTAAAATAAGTTTGGTTAGTCATGCAAGGCTGAAGCTTTTAGGAAAGCTTTTACTTGTTTAAAAAATACACCTCTATACTTTGTCTGTACATTCGCTATTTGTAGAACAAGCAGAACCAGTATCAGTCCGACCCTCATCATTTACATTGTTCAACTTTAGTTACCATAGCATTGTAATAGTATTGCTTTGCATATATACACAAAAACTTTTAAAAATTTAAACTGTTCATTTTATGGCTATTTATATGTACACATTTTATGCATAGTGTACATGCGTGATTCAAAATACTCCAAACTGAAGAGGGTTAAGAATGCAGTTACTGAGTATACATTTTATAGAATTCATAAAAAACGCATTGCAGGTCTGTAAGATTGTTAATTTGTCAATCTATCAATATACAGTTTGTTAATTTCCTTCGATTGCTAAAGCTACAGCATATGTACAGCGTTTTTTTTTTCATGCAAATTTCCTCCATGGATAGCAAGGGCATTAATGTATCACAATTATTTCATTACCTCTTTAAAATTTTGTATATAGATAATTTATTAACTGCTGATGAAGGCTGTTTGATATTTTCGTTTGTTGATGTTCTGCAAATAGTTAAAAAAAACACGAAACGTGGGACGAGTCATAATAAATATCCCTAATAACCGTAACTAAAAATTGACGGCTTTGGATTCAAATAGTAATATTGGCGAATGTTAAGTTCACTTTATAGAAATCATCTTTACAATGATAAAATTATCTTCATCGTAAATCAGTATTTTGTAACACTTTAAAAGAAAACATTCTATCGGAATCAATCCGTTTAAATTGCCAGCGTACATTTGTATGTCAGTAATACACATTATGCATAATATGACGGCCGTGTATTGGAGAAGTATTGAGTTTAATTACCATGCTTTGGAACCATTTTATTAACACATCTTCCAGTAATGAAACAATTCAAGATGTCTCCTTAATCGTAAAACAGTGGGGCGTTTAAACGTGTTCTTGACCAGCTCTACAAGCACATGGTCTGTCCTCTGGGCAACGGCCTATATACAGCTAGCAACTCTGCTATCGATCGGTTACCCGAGTCTCGGAATGCATCTAAATATAGAGAGGGACACAGTTTTGAAACAAACAACTAAAATAAAGTCAGAGATTCAATTTTATGAAATGAAAATGTACATATCAATAAAAACATTTGGGAATTTTATGTTGAATCATCTTTACGCACCGCATGAATCAGTTAGTGCATAACAAGAACCCCTTTCATAACTTCTTGCACGTGCACACCCCCACGGAAAATGGGCCGATATGGCTAAAATAGTTTCTGCTAAAACTGACTATATATTACAAAAACATCAAATTCAATACTACGGATGGAATCAGAATTAATTTCTCAACAACTTTGCTTCAATAATGCATTAGACATTTTTCTTCCTTTACAAGTTATTGACAAAACACCTTTGAAGCCTCTAACTCCCTAATAATAGGGGCTAGCCCCTTTTTCTTCATACTGAATGAAAGATCTCGGTAAGATCCACAACTTTTTCAATACATCTTACAACAAATTATTATCAGGTAGTAAACTAAAAGGGAAAATACATGAATTTTTTTGCAATTTTTTCTAACCTTTGTTTTAACACCTATGTCACTCCTTTTATTTGCATTTAAATAACAAATGAGATGTCTCTTGCACCATTTCAATGTATCTGCTTCCAAACCAGCCAATCTTTGAGACTCTGCCAGTCATCGTTAAAGCTAAACCCATCCGACAAAAAGGGTCGTTAAATTTTACTAAAAGGGGAATAATTCAAAACCGGATGGGATTGTTCATCAAGAATATGAAACGACAACATCGCGTGGCTGGTTATCAGACCTGAAAATTTCAAAAGAGTCGGTGGACAAATGAGCGAGATATTAAGGATCAAAGTTGGCGTCTAGAAGAAAAAAAAAAATAATAAGAAATCTGAAAATTTTTCAGAATAATAGCAAGGTCTTCCGTTTGGAATGGAAGATCTTAATTAGTGTAATAAAAGTATTTAATTAAATTAATAATTTTCCTAGCCACTGAGTCCAAAATCAATACTGTAGGCCTAAAATAAGGTGCCAAAAAGGAAGAAGGAAAATAAATTGTCTCTATATATATGGAACTACAATTGACTAAGTTCAGTTTGATTGGCTATTTTCTTGCTCAAGACCTTTAACCAAGTCCAGACAACGACGCAGATGCCAGGGGTATAGCATAAGCTCCCCCTGACTTCGTCTCGGTGAGCTAAAAATCAAGACCTTACAGAACCCACAAGGCAATGGGTACATGTAACTACCAAATGCATTCTCTAAACCTTTAAAAATTACTGCTTTAAGCAGAATACTAAACATCTACATGTCTTTTGTGTGGTATTGATGTGCCTTCAATCAATGAAATCTCAAGCAACCTTAACATTACATAACAATAACTTTGCAGCGATTCAGTGCATGTGTCTACTATAACTTACATGTCGCCCATCAGTCTGGCATCTTCTGCCCACACAACCATGCTCCTGATTAGATTAGAATAGTCAATCATTTCTGCAGTGAGCTTCCGTCGCACAGATTGGTACTCATCCACCTAACACAAACAACGACGGAGGCAATATAAGATTAAACTTACTTAGTTCATCTATGGTACATGTAACTTTAGGTATAACAATACATGCACAAATCACAGGTTAGGAATTAATACTATAGTCTGTCCCAAGATATTTATGCACCATGAAGAAATAGCAAGGGAAGATAACTCCATTAACTGTTACAACCCTCATCCCTGAACTTTTTCCAAATGCTTTCACAATATCTTAACTTTGATAGACAGCTTTATTCTTTCTCTTTTCTAAATATGTGAATTAACTCATTTCTTTCATTGAAATTCCTGAGCAGAATAGAATAATAAGACAAATATATACCCCCCTCCCAGCTATAATCCTTGCCTTATAAGTAGGTGACATGAAATATTAGTAAAGATGACAGCTTAATGTTTTTTTCTATATCTGCAGTCAGTTTTTATTCTGTGTAAGTAGACGTTTTTTAAACATTTTATATACATTAACATTAAATGACCATTTTTGCCACACCTTGCATTAAGAACCCCTACCCTATACACTATATGAGTGTTTTGGTCCCGCCCTAGATTCAAATCCCTACACTGGGAGACATGAAATTTAAAATTTTGATAGATGGCTTTATTTTCTTTCTTTATATGTGGTCAGTTTTTATTCAGTATCAGCAGAAGTAAAGAAGACAATTTTTTAAAACATTAAATGCATTAACACTACATGACTATTTTGGCCCTGCCCTAGAGTCAGAACCCCTACCTCGGGGGACATGAATTTATAACTTTAGTAGAGGGCTTTCTCGGACCTTATTCACAAAGCATCCGTAAAATAACGAGTCTGTTAATTCCTCTGTTAAATTTTCCGTTAAATATTTTGGTATTCACAAACCATCCGTTATTTTACGCGTCCGTTAATGTCTCCATTAAACCTTCCTATCGGAAAAACTTAACGGATAGGTTAGAGGACCCGTTTAACAGGTACCTTGTGGCAAGTAACTAGAAAATGACTAAATAAACAAAATTTTAATCAATGAATTTCCGTTCATGCTGGGAAATAAACAATTACCATAATTAGAGTAAAAACAAAAGCATCATTTAAGACGTACATTTTCGGAAGTTATATAGTACCCACTGAAAAAATTTCGCATAAGGGGATTAAATAAAATTCAATAAAGTGTCGATAAAACATAATACATTACTAATTCATCTTCTCAAGTCAAGGGCTTCTGATCCGCATCTCTCCTCACAAACCCTGTTTGTGGGGAGCATAGTGAACCAAAAACACTTGGCTAGCGAAGATGTACTAATTAGGATATCAAATACATTTAGTTTATATACGGACAAAGCAGGAGCTCTTTTCATAAAGATTGAGGTAGTGCTCCTAGACTTACCTTTACGCAGGAGGAATTAAGGAATTAACGCAAATTTTGATTTCATGAAAGTGTGCATCTTTATGCCAATGTAAAATCATATACTAAGTATCCCTTAACAATTCCAAGAGATACTTCATTTATTTGTATACAAAATTCTATACATATGTACTGTCGAATTAACCAAGCTAGTCTGTTAATTATGTGCTCACTGTTCGGTAAATTCTTTATAGAAAGGGGATATTAATCAATATAGTTACGCTGCTTTATGAAATACAAAATATGCCCAAATAATTTAAGGTACAAGTCCTCAGAATAGACTAAAATTAGGTCTCAATCTCTGACTCTTTAAGAAAAAATCCAAGTGTATTTTACTGCATGTTTACTTTAACGTTATATTATCATTTTTGACATTTTAGTTATGATTTTGAATGTGGAACCTACATGCAAATATAAATGGAAAGACTGAAATGTCCATAACAAAAACTTTCCTTCTTAACAATCAAAATTGTACCAATGCAAAGACCATACACAAAAAGAACATGAAAGAAATTTTTATTAAATAAAAATGAGTCATCATTGTATTTGGTTTTCACAAGTAACTGGGTAAAAACGAACGTTATTATGTCGTCATTAACAGTGTACGTCATATTGGTCATTGTATGTGCGGCAAAACAGAGGACTCGCCAATTGACAACAAGCGGTGCTAATTTTTTAATGAATAACTGACAATATTCTATAAACTGATCCTGTTTTCAAACTATAGGGCTACAATTCAGTATCGACACAACTTCATACATTTCATTTTTTTTGGTTGGTAATTTGCATTTCTTAGACGAATGACATTTTTCGAAATTAAATGAAATGAGTTGGAAAAGGATGTATATACACTAACAGGATTAGCAACTTCTTTACTGCCATGTTAACATTTACTTCCGAAAATATCATGCACGTTTTGAAAAAAATTGCAAATTTTGCATTATCCCCATAACATTAAGGACCACATCGCGTAAAACAGCTGTACCAACAAGAGTCATTAATATGAGAACTTGCTTGTCAACCGTTGTGAAATAAATACGTTCAAATAAAAAAATCTTGTAAAAACATTGCTTCTGATTAAAGCAAATGAATGTGTTCTTCTTGTTGATACGGATCTGTTTCAGAAATTATCATGTTCAAAACTGAATGAGATATAAGCAAAATAAATACCCGATTTTAACGTCATTGTGGATAAGGCATGTGTGAGAATTTAATCATCGTAAGTATGAACCTATATGGGAATGAAGTAAATAACACATTCCTTATTTTTTAAAGGATATTGTGTTAATGTTTTCAATAGAATAGAAGAAGACTGACTCATAAAACGACCTTTGAAATCGCGTCACGTGAGACTTTCAATATTTGCTTATATGTCCCTGTTGTTTAAATAAACACATATAAAGTACATGTACCGTATTATAGAAAGTAAACTGAAAATAAAATTTAAAGATAGTAAAGTAAAAAAAGTGTCCATAACTCATACTGCTCGACCAACGACTATGAAACTTTTTTTTTCAATCACTAGGCTATATAAGAACTAGAACCTAAGAGTTTATTGTGTATGGCCTAAAATCAAGAAGTGGAATGGAAATTGATGTGCTTTTTGTAAAGACAGAAACCAATACAGGTGTAAAGAAGAATAATGACCCCCATAGAATAATGACTGGGGGTCTTTTTTGATGTAGAATAATGACCCCCCCCCCCCCCCCCCCCCCCCCTCATTATTCTAACTAGAAAAATGACCCTTTTGCCTGAACAATGAGTGTCATTTTTATAAAAATGAGCATACTCTACGTGAAGAAAAGTGACCCCTGTGTAGAATAATAACCTCCTTATAAATTTATGTTTTTCAGTATAATTTCTTGTTATGTGTAAAGTAGTTTCTACAATTTTGTCATTTTTATTGCAGTAACAGAAAGTAACAGAAATTTAATTCATATTCAATTTTTTCAATATTTTATAAAAACAAAAAAACCTTTCATTATAACAAGATACTGACATATTGTTCTGAGGTGTAGTTCTCATCACAGCGAGTTCCCTGTATCTCATTATTATGAGTGAAAACATTAAAACTATAGACATCATTGAGATGGTTACCATCTTAAAGGGCCCCGCTTAAATAATGGAAAATAGGATAAAAGCATTTCAGAGGATTTTGCTTTGAGTTTTCAGGTTGCCATAGAACTTTAAGAAAAGCTCATTTTCCCTTACAAACAGGCTTTTTTTTTGTTTAATATGAGCATATTAAAGAAATGATTTGGTCTAAAACTGGATTTTAAAGAGATCTGCTATGATCTTCACATTTGACCTTAAAACTTGGTTTAAGGTCGCTCACACCCTTTACCCAAAAGCTCTACCGTATTTTTCGGACGATAAGACGATATTTTTGTTCTCTGAAGCAGAGCACCTAACTTATCAACCAGATCGACTTGTCTAAGGCTCGAGATCGGAAAATTTTCCAAAAATAGCATTAAAAATCTTGGTTTTAATCATCATTTGTTGTGTGATTGGATATTACCTTGCTGAAATCTTTGTTCATCTTTATTTATTGTCGTTTTCACTCATTTGTTAACACTAGTATACATAATAATACCGGTAATTAAAAAAATGGTACATGTCTTTAATCAATTAAAAGTTTTACCGTTCCGTATTTTTAAACACATCGTCACATGGTATCCATATATTACTAGTGGGAAGATAACATTGCACAGTAAAATTGAAACCAAATTCGAATGGAACAAATTATTGTTTTAAATCCCGGTAATTATAACAGATATTAAAGTACATATTACTAAATGTGTGTAAGTTGTATTAGTGTTCATCTTTTGACTGATAATCATCCTAAAGAGTTTTGCATTTATGGTAAAATTCACGGTAGGCCGACACTGATTGTGCATGCCCGAAGGTCGAGATCTATACGTGTTCTCTCCCTGAGTATATAAAGTACCATTATAAGGGTGTTCATATTTCACTGATTTATTATAGTCCAATTCTTTGATTGTTGTTAAATAAACATTGTAAAGAAATGTATGTATGTCGTTTATCATTATTATCAAGTCGTACAAATGATCGATCTATTTTTAACAGTGTCTATGTAAAGCAATAACGTTTAACTGCATAACTGGACACAAACTAAACAAGTAAAATCGAATCAAAATAATTGCTGATCTTCCTGCACTTGAGATCCCCCTTTGAATCCGACACGAGACTGGTGCATGCTACTGACACCGGAAATTGTTAAACACACATTGACCACGCGCCGAGTCAACAGGTGGCTGGTTATGTAATGGCGAATACACTGGCACTAACTTGTTTGATGCAAGGAATAGTGGTCAGAGTGGATAATATGCAATATCCACTTTCACTTCCGAATATTTGTTAACATTGGCCTCTTTACACCCTTCCTATTGCGCCTTTAAAGATCAATTTTCACCCTTTTTTCTAACTAGTATTTTTTTTCAAACCTTCTTCTTTCCATCTATGCCTTAAAAGGAACCAAATTGGCCCATTTAACACCCCTGGGAATTTTTTGGAAAAAACATACATTTTTATAATGGAACTACTTGCGTGGTCAATGATCACAGGGTAAAAATAGTGGTATGTGACCTAATAATTGATTTTGATCAAACTTGATAGGTTGGCACCTGTGGGTATTTCCAATGTCTCCAAGAAGTTTCATCAAAATCCTAATCCTTACACCAGAGTTATGGGCTCCTGAAAAAAATGTACAGGAATAGCTGAAATTGCATGCCAACACTAGCATCTCACACAAAATTTACTTCACTAAAATACTCATGACCCCATTTTACAATCAATATCCTTGAAATTTGAATATGTCATATTTCAACTCTTTGCCCACAGATATCTGACATTTTTTCTCATCAAGATTAATATTATGTAATTTTAAATAATTTTTAGAAATAATACCCCCAAATAAGGCTATAAATCCCCGGAAAAGTCCCTAAATAAAATATTTAGACACAGATATTTCAGTAGAAAAAATATGTAAAATTTCTACATTTAATATACTATAGAAATCAGACATTCTAGTAAATAAACAGTGAGTAATCCCTTTGTTGTAGACAGATAATCAAACATGGCCACTGCAACTAACTTGAGGAATTGGTACTTACAGGTCAAAATGGATTAGCTCTGGGTACAGTAGAGATGACATGGATAGGTATAAAATTCCATTTGAAGTACTGTCAAACATACAAGACTATAAACATGATGGAAATAAAGCAATCCATCACACCATCTTTGATACAGCAAGCAGAAAGTACTTACAGAAGTTATCAAAATGTTCCAGAAGAACCAAAGGCCATGGAACAAAGGGAGGAAACTCCGCGAAAGGAAGCTGCCCAGCAGGAGGTTTTTTCAGCAAGGTAATACTAACAGACCCAAGGCTTCATCAGAGGTCCAAGAGATAACTCGTAAACGCTATCCGCTGGGGACCATGCCCTGGTAACACGACCAAGTTTAGCCGCCAATCGTACATAACTCCTGACTGTGATGGGGAGAGTGGATCCTCGTGTATTCTTCCGCCACAGCCAAAAACCTGCAGATACCTACAAAATCCCAACAGCAATGAATGTCAAGGGGGACAACATGTAGTGAGCGAGGAGGAAATGATATGATGACGAGAACAGCCCATCTTCATCAGGCTACTTCCAGCACCTGCCCCATGCCAAATTTTGCTGTCCTCGAGCCAAGAAAATTAGGCATCTCTTGGAAGTAGATAAAATGCGTAAATTGTCCGTTTACCTCTCCGACATTCAACATGAATCATGAGATTCATCAAGAGGGACCAGGTCGTAATCCATCAGCAACCAACATCGCTCTCGCATACACTATTCAAGACACTGCCATCGGGGCCGAGAAGCTGATTGAACTCCTCACTGTTTGGACATACCTGCTCCCAGCAAATTGTTTATGCAGACACTCCTGTGCAAAACAAGCAGAACAATGACAAAGCTAAACAAATTGGACATGGATGACAAGATACAAAAAGTTAAAGAAGTCAACGTTACCCAAGGACACCCTGAAAATATCAACATTTCAACAGATGCAAGGTACAACAGCAGCGTCATGTTCAGTCGGAAGACCCCCCCCGGCTAGAGTGCCAGTCAAGCCTTTTCTCTGGCAGTAGAAACAAATACAGATGGAAAGTACATACTTGCCTATGCTGTACAGAACAAACTCTGCTGGACTGGTGCATGGCAAAGGAATGGAAGTGGACTGTCTTGGCGGTCATGCGGAATGTACTGCAAACCTGTCTCCCGCTGCTCCGTTCTCGGAATATGAGATGGGGAAGGATTCGGCGACCAGCTTGGCCTGCAAGATGTTCTAGTCCGGTATGTTACCACGGACGGTGATGCTCAAGATGCCAAAGGAGTGGACAATGCCATGCAGGCTCTTTATCCCTTGTGAAAGGTAGAGCGCCTAGCAGACCCTGTCCATCTTGGGCAATCACAGTTCCGTGCCAGCAACCGAGCAGCATACACTATACAGTGATGAAATATTTCATTCTAAGACAAAAGAAGAAAAAGAAGAGTTACAAAGGGTGTTTAGCAATGACCTAAAATCAAGATGTTTCATGATAGTGAAGAAGCTATTCACCAAGTATGACAGAGATCTGGAGGAAATGAGCAGTTTCTTACCCAAAGTCCTGGAGGCCACAGTTGCGTGTTATGACAGAGACTGTTCAATGTGTGCTGTGGTCTGTGACGGGGAAGTGGTCTCCAACTGGTGGAACTTCAGCCGCAACTTGGCCATCTATAGGATCACTGCCCTGCAAATGAATGACGACGACCTAAGAATTGTGACCAAAGTTCTGAAAATGAAGTTGAGTGTAGAGGCTATCTCTACCATGAAACTTCTGAATGACACTAATGCCAACGAGTCCGACCATAGATCTGCACAATTGCTAACATGCCCAAGAATGTGAAATTCTATGGAACAATGGAAAGCTGTCTGCACTCCATGATTCACAGGATGAATAACTTACCAGGAACCTCAACCAGACTCAAGTGTGAATCTGCCGGTGTCCATTACTTAGACTCTGACAAGCGACGACTAGCCAGGATTGACTAGCAGTTCCTCTACAGACAAGAATACCATAAAAAGGAAAAGATTAAGACCAGAAGAGACAAACAGCAGGGTAGGAAAATGGAGGAACACCATCTATATCGTCAGGAACATCGGACGAAATCAGACTACCAGAAGGGACAATTGAATATAAACTTACCCACAGCACGAGATCATCCTTACCACAAGAGAGGAGCATGCCAATATCATCTGAGGCCTCGCTCGGGATGTGACTGAACGACTTTAAACCCTTTTTATAAATGACACTGACTATTACTACCGTATATACTCGCTTATAAGTCGGTATTTTGGGAGTAGAAAATTAAGTGCAAAGTAGGGGTCCGACTTATAGGCGTGACATACTTTCAGGTTCTTTTTTCAGAGCAGAAATTTCTTGGGTTTTAGACTCCATAACAAGTCACATGTTATATATGGACTTTTCTTACAGTTTTATATAAATATATATACACACACACAAACACATATTTTGAAATAACATGATAAATAAACAAATACATTTTATTTTGTTTATTGATTATTTTTTTTCATATTTACCGGGGAATTGGACAACGGTATCTGCATTTAAGTGGACGCCATTAAAGATCACGTGTTTAATATATGGACTACGATCCCGACTTCATAGTTCGATTTAATCAGATGAGTTAATATTAAGTATATGCAAATAAAAATGCAATACAGTATTTTATTTTTGAATGTTACTGTATGTCGTTTTTACAAGGTATCTAACAATAGTCAATTGTCTCCAGCTCAATGGTAAACGGTATACGTGTCTGCTAAAACAACACACTCATCGGCAGATATATTTAAATATGCCCCAGGCACTAGTTCATTCATTGGAAAGGGGTTAAATCAAAAATATCGCAAATTTAGGAAGATTCTGTAGACCGATTATCCTGAAAAAGTTACCCGACTTATAAGCGGGTCAATGGCAAAACCCCCATAATAAATCTGAAAAAAGACACCCGACTTATAGGCGAGCCGTACTTATAGGCGAGTATATACGGTAACCTTAAAGCTTGAACTGAATCCATCATTATGTACCTCAAGCATATACTAACCACCATTGTGAGGAGAGATGTATGACTCTTCAATGCATAGCAGTGTGACATTCTAATTAATATGATAAACTTACCATTTCTTGTATTCTTAATTCATATCAATTATTAAATCAAGTCTGTAATGCAGGTAAGGAAAGTGGCCCAGGCAGGTGCCCCTAGCTCTGCAGGTCTGTCGCTGGTTGTTTATACCGTGTGGTTCCAGAGTAATGTGCTCCGGAACAACACACAGCGTGTTGTGGCACAAGTGTGATGCAACAATGGATGAATCCAACTCATGATAACCATAATGTAGCATGACACTGAGTCTATGTACATGCACGGTAACCCACTTGTTCTTTACTGGATGCTTGTAGCATACAACACCATACTTGTTGTGCTGCTTCTAGCGCCAGTCCAGATGCGACACTGACCATTCAAACCAGGAGCAGAGCCCGAGCGCACTTTTTCTCTGTATTTCTCAAGAAATTCATCCATAGCCACGAAATGATAGTTGCAGATGACAGAAATAGTGCCAACGTGTAGTTAAATATAAATACGAGCTACATGATTTGCATATACAGTTCATACTAATCACCCAACAATAAAGACACCCAATTTTCCCCCTATTTTGGTGAAATTATAGTTTCATAATTAAACAAAAGGCCAAATTTCTTCATAAATTACCTTAAACAATTGATATTCAATCAAAAATTGGGGGTAGAACCCTTAATCATCAATTTCACTTTTGACCTGATAGGACACAGACCACAATTATTTTTCCCTCTTATTCCTTTATAAAACAAAAAATTATACAAAAAATTCCACCAATTCAAATCTATTCAAATTTGGCATAATAACAGACAAGCATTAGTCCAACAACATATCCAAAGTACAGGAAAATTAATCAAGAGAGGGCTGAGATATGGCCCCTACAATAACCCCTACCCTGCAATATTCACTTTCACTTCAGAATATTTGTAAACATTGGCCTCTTTACACCCTTCCTATTGTGCCTTTAAAGATCGATATAAATGAACAGGAAGGACATTTGCGCATGATCGACATTGAAGGTAGTTCTACAAAGTTCAGTGCACTTGTTGGAAACTTCTGTTTTTCTCACAGTTTTCTCCCCACCGTCAGCGAATAAAGGGTTATTGTTTGCATGACTGTGTTCTTTATCCAATCTAACTTTAGGTTCAGAATTTCACTGATCAATATGCATAGCTGTAGGATGACGAGAGCTTCCACATTAAGTTCACATTTTATGGTTGCTGTAAAATTTTTCGATAAATGTTTGCATTCACAGCATTTATAACAGAAATCCATTTCTCGTAGGAGATATTTCCTCTCATGTAAAGGCTAAGCTCGGAAGAATCTACAATTATTTAACGAATGGTTGGCCTTGTGAATAGGAGATCTTGGTTGTAGTTCTTGTTTGATTCCATCATCTTTTGTTAGTTCGGTTTTTCGACTGTGAACAGGAAAAGTTGGTTTTGTTTTGTTAGTTCTTTTCTCTGTTTTTGATATCAGAGTTCTTTTCTCTGTTGTTGATGTCAGAGATCCTTCAGTTTGGGAAGCTGGATCATTTTTCACAATGCTGATTCTCGGATGGATTTCACAATGAAGCTGAATGGCAGAATTGGGACACAATAGTACATGTATCTCTTATACTTGGATGCTTGAGAACCCACTTCTCTTGTAGACCTTGAGGTAACTTGCTGATGATAGGATTGAAACCAGAGGATGAGTCTTAGTAAAAATCAAAGGCCTGAAGGGCCACAATGGCATCGAGTTGAAGTTAATTTGAAGAGCAAAAACCTGAATAATTTTTTTAAAAAGTCAAAATAATCTCTACTAAACAAAAATGCATATAATTTTTTGTTATTTGTGTTATTTATGGTTCTCTTTCATTGATCAGATGTACATTTAGGTACTTTAGATTTAAAAAATCCTTAAAACAAATTATGATTCTGTAACTCTAAGTAATTTATGTACATTAACATGAGACCAACTTTTCTTATTGTTTTGCTGGAGATTAATTTTTATAAAAATTGAGTCGGGCGGTCAATTTAACAAAAGTAAAATTTTAATATGGATTTTATGCAGTTGACTAAAATAATAAAAATTGATAGCATGAGTTGTTCAGCTCCTAAATTAAAATTTGGCAACTTCCGGCCATACGATCCCTAGATGGCTTTCCAGCTTTGCTCGACGCCATAAAAAGTGTAATGGTTTTTTCTATAATCCCCATGCAGGTTTTGCAAATTTTCCAGTCACAAAAAGAAAAAGAAGGGGAGAAAGTAGACATCCATAAAATGTCTCTCCTGCATGTAATGTTCCTGAAAATGGTTCCGTCATGCCCAGTGAGGGTTCAACCTCAGTGGACAATTTGGCATATGTGAATCCGTCTTAAGTTTCTGTATGATAGTTATAATTGTGTATGCAAATCCATATAGCGTTCGTGGATTCTACAAAGTACTTGATGTATTATAATATCTACAGAGAGTCTGATTTTTTTAAAATGTTTGTTTAGGTAATTTTGTGCAATGACTGTATACAAACTAGAGATACTGTGAGCAAGCTCACAAATGATACCCCCTGCTAAGAAAAAAAATCATAACTCAAGTATTTTTCTATTATAGAAAATGATGGATGCTATGATCTATTTAACTGTCCATATTCTATCAATAAAAACTGCTCCATTTTTTTGAAATTGTTAATGCTAATAGCGAACGAATGCACGCTGGCAAGCGAAGTGAGCTCTAAGAACCAGTGCGCGCGGGAAAAAGAACGAGCTAAACCTAGAGATTCGTCAAGAAATTTTTTTTGGCGAATCCCATAATGCTCTCTAATGTTTTCTCCCGTCATGCTGTGCAAAAAATGGCTAACATTTAACTCATAATTTACGGTGCCTTGAGGTTTAAAGATACGTTTTGAATACTGCACAAGCTTTGGTGAGACCCAAGAGGTTTTTACATGCTTCCATTCCTTCGTATTGAGCTGACAGACGTCAACAAACGATTATAGATTTTAACGTATGACATCACAGTGATCACGCGCTATATTTCCCGCGATAAATTAAGAGGCAGATCAAACATCTGTAATGGGTGTACTAACTATTTCAGTATAAACTGCCTCAGATGATTTGTTTTTAATTTTTAATTTTTTCGTTTTGATAGAGAGATTATATATATATACAAACAAGAGCCATACTTTACAGTCATATCGATCCAATTTTAAGCTCATTTTGCATGCATGTACAGTAAGTATAAGTAAGGAGGAAATATAAAACAAGAGGCCCATGGGCCACATCGCTCACCTGAGCAACAATGGCTTTATAAAGGCGCTCCAAGGATATTGTGCCATATGGCCACTCGGTAAAATAACAAAAAATAAATACACTTAATCTGAACTGGTGTGACGTTTTATAACCTACTCACTTCATCGATGAATACACTCAAATTAAAAATGTTGTCATATGATATGTTAAAGAGCTATTATAATCAATGTATTGACAGGCATATCACTCTATTTTACTAAGACTCACCCATTATTTTCATCTATATTCAAAAACAAATGGCTACAAGCCAAGATGATTTTCCTCTGTAATATTTTCTTAATGGCGATAATGCATTTATCCCCATAACGGTAATGTGTCAGAACTATGGAAACTGTTTTAAAGATGTTTTTTTTTTACTCAAGTCTGAAAAACTATCAAATTTGGTGTAGATTTTATATAATTAATCGTATAAGGCGGGGGTCTCAGAAAGTCTTTACAGCATATCATTCTTTTAATTTTTCTGTACAAGTATTTAAAGCAAGACATTTCTAATGATCAACCAAAATTTTAGTGTCAATCGTAGAATTATAAGCAAGATACAGAGCTCAAAATTCTTCTAGGTTTGAGTCATTTTTTTGTTCATTAGAGTTTAAATTCAACTAAGATTTTTAAACTTGGTATTTCCTATTCCGCATTTAAAATGTAAATGAACAAAAGCATGGCCTCAGCTCTGTGTGCAAACATAGAATTGTGATCAAAGCTCTGTATCTTGCTTATAATTCGAAGCTGGACACTCAAATATGTAGTTCGATCTATCTGTCGTTTTCCTGGCTTATTTTACGATTTTAATATTTTACTTGCCAGGAAAACTGGCACGTAAAATATCAAAATAATTTTTAAAAAACAGGAAAACCTCAGATATTTCAGCTCAGGTGAGCTAAAAATGGGTCATTTTGAACAAAATAAAAAAGAATAAAGAGAAAAAATAAACAGTTAAAAAATATATGCAGATATTGCATATTGTCAAACCATTAAATTGGAAAACTGGAAATTACACACCTACAAACAGGGACCAGGGCCACATATACAACGTATATAACTAGAATGCAAATATAAACAAATCTAAAAAAAATTATGAACAAGGGAAAAAAAAATAAAAGTCAGATAACAACAATGTACAAAAGAAAAATAATACTGTACATGCTGTATTTGTTGTTTACACTTTTGACCAAATTAAACACAACTTACATTTTACAGACTGATCTTTTCTCTCCAAAAGTAAAGAACGATTTTAGGGGGAAGCATCTCTATGTATTTTGTGAGCATTTTTTTAAACTTAGAAATATCATATAATTCTCTCTCTCTGTCTCCATATGTCCATCCATTCGTCTGTCTGTCTGTCTCAAAAATTCCTTGATGTTAGTTGATAACTGTCAAAATATCACTAAGTTGACAATGATGCAAGGTATGCGTAATTCTTGCTGCGCTCGCCACAACGGTAGCACCGTAAAACATAATAAGTTTTACAGTGTTTGACCATTGTGGCGAGCGCAGAAGGAACTACACATCTCTCATCATCGCGTGGACTTGCCCCAACATAAAACTTTGGCTTTCTCTCGAAAACTTCAATCCCCCAGAGAACCCGAAGTTATAAACATTTATTCCAATTATCCCACCCTAGGCTAATACACATAAACAAACTAACACTGAGCATTAATTAAATATAAATCATACTTATTAAAATATTTTGATAACTACAAAGTGGTTTGGGGTTCTTATTCAAATACATGTACAATCAGGTATTATTTAATAAAGATTAATAAAATCAGTAAAAAAATTAATTGCTTGTCCGTGTTATTTCTCTTTTTGTTCCTTGTAGTTATCAGAGATTTAATTAATTTCCTATGCTATATCAATTTTTTTAAAATTTTTTTAATTTTTGTATGCTATATATGCATTGTAGCCATATGCCCTCCCCCTTTTATGTGTGTAATATCCCAATATTATTTAAAGGTTTGACCACATGCAACTAACAAATAAATATTTGAACTGTTTATATTGAGCGCAGCGAGCTCCATAGACAACGTGTACGAACGGAGGAAAGTCGATTTGATATCTGCATATTGTTCAAAGAAATTTTTGTGGACCCATGAAAAAGTTCTACATATCCCAATAATCCTTTGCGGTGCATAGCAACATGGTGGAACAGGAAGCGTTTCTAAGGAAAATTCTTACCTTTTAATCGCAAACATCTTTTTCATTTAACAATAAAAAATCCTTTAAATAAGCAACACATATGCTTACGTAAAAAAAACTGTACCTATCTGAACTTTTACTGACATATGACATCATTTCATCCCCCCGATTTATCCGACAATTTACGAGAATTGCAGAAAGCAAAAGATTAAGTATGACGTCACAGTGATCTTGCGTTATAATTTCCCATAATAAATTTTGAGGTGGATCAATCATCTGTACTGGGTGTAATGTGTAGTAAGTACTCGCTATCAGTGTTGACGGTGACTCTTCAGCTGATTAGTTTTGTTTTGATATTTTTTTTTTTGCTTAGTAAAATACACATGCAAGTTCCATGCTTATTTACTGTCATATTGATCCAACAGTATATGAATACATTAGGTAGGTGACAAAAAATTATTTTAAAAAAAGAGAAAAGTCTAATAAAGTCTAATTATTATTAGAACTACATGCAGCAACGTCATTTGTAATAAATACATGTATTTACATTTTCCAGTGTCTCTGTCTGTGATAACATTATGAATCAATTTTGTACTACAGTCAAACCACAGGCACCTGATGTTATAAATTTTTCTCATAATAAAAATAAATACCCTATACCTAATAATAGACAAGGTACCCATAGCCGCCATCTTGAATTTATTTCAAAGTGTCACATCAGGTGGAAGTTTCGCTTGAAACTCATCGGTAAAATTATTTTGCGATCCTCTTCGTCTCCCGATCGGTCATTCAACATCTAACTTACAACCGATTCAACTAAAACGACGCGTCACATCTGTCATTAATAAAAATGGCCCCTCAATTTGCAGTGATTCATTTTGACATGCGTCCTGCGTAAAATACGCACAAATTTTGCTCAGGACGCATACTTTTATTATATGTGCATCCCAAAGGACGCATTAAATTTAAAAATACACATACACATTTTCTCGCTAAGTTCCAGGACATCGATTGTTCCTTTCTTAACCTACTAAGAAATGTTCCGAATAATAAAAAAACACAATACAAGCAAAAATCTCATTGGTCAACACTTAGTGATTAACCAATCAGAGCCAATAATACATAACATTACGGCAGGGAAATTGATGTCGATCAAGATGCCACGTACCGAATAAAACCGCTCTGATAAAATTCTTCACGAACCAGAGTTTATGAAAAGGTAGACAAGTGACATTTAATCTGAAATTAATAACAACAAAGAGGTTCATACTGAAAGGAACGCTGATCCAGAACGTAAATAAATGATTGTGGCGATAAAGAAACAGAGAAAACTCGGAAGGGTTCCAGTGACGGCACTTAGCCTGTCTCTTATTATGGTCATTAAGAATTTGATTTAAAACAAATAGAGCTTGTTTGATGTTCATGTTCTTTGTGGAATAAAACATGGACTGATTGTTTTCTGCCTGGACTCATAGTTATGATTAAGAGGGGTCCTCTGGACCCATAAAGACCATTTTCAAAATGAATCACTGAATTTGCATGTATTTTGTAAGAATTTATTTTTAACTTACTTGTCTGTATGTCTATCTGTCTTTCTCTCTCTCTTCTCTGTCTCTCTCTCAAATTCTTTGATGTTAGTTGATAACTGTCAAAATATCACTAAGTTGACAATGATGCAAGGTATGTGTAATTCTTGCTGCGCTCGCCACAACGGTAGCACCGTCAAACATATTAAGTCTGTTTTACATTTAATTCATACTCAGTGGTAGTTTGTTTATGTATATGGGATATATATTTACATGTAGTTTTAAACTTTTGGTTCCTTGCGGGGGTAAAAGTTTTCGAGAGAAAGCCAAAGTTTTTTAGGTTGGGGCACATGATTTAACAATGATGAGAGATGTGTACTACTAGTTCCTTCTGCGCTCGCCCCAACGGTCACGTAAAACATATTGAATTCCATTCTATTTCAACTTAACTGTTATTGCATGAAGACATTTGCATCCTTATGATAAAAACATGACTGGAATCAAACAGACAAACGATAATCCATATGTCAAGCAGCCATTAAATGTTTTAAATTTTTGGTATACCGAGCCCGATTTTTTTCCGAAAAATTTTCCCCACACAATTTATTTTTTTTTCAAAAAAGATAAAACACATTGGGGCGGGCGGGGATGAGAATCTAACAATTAATTTAATATTGCCTGACACAAGCAAGCTTTGTGTCAAATTTTACCTTCTAATCATTTCCATTATTAAAATTATGTGCGTGATGGGTTTTCATACGTACTCGAATAGGTTTCGGGTCACATGATCAGGTAATATAAATAGTAGGACCATGCGGTGGCGTGGCACTCTAAGCTCGCTCGCTAGTTGTGATTTTATGTAAAATGGCAGATGATATGGAAAGCGTTGATTTTGGGCTGACAGATGGTTGTTAATATGTTTTTTGTGTAAAATAAAATAAACGCTAGCGAGCAGCGTACCTATGTAATAATTGTTGTTTTTATTCATTTAGCACTTTATTGTTTTATATTCGGACGAACGTAGTGAGGGAGAATATAACATGTATTAAGATATGACCCAGAGAGGAATTAAGCTTTTTTTAAACAATGACCTTGAACTTGCCCCAATGCCCTTGGGTCAAGGTCATGACACACCTTCAGGTCATAAGAAATCTTTGTGTGAATTAAAAATTTCTAATGTTCCTCCATAAGAAAGATATTGACCGGACACGAATTTTGCACTTTTCCTGCCAGTGACCTTGACCTTGCCCAAATGACCTTTGATCAAGATCATGACACACCCTCAGGTCATAAAAAATCGTTTGTGTGAAGTAAGAACTTCCAATGTTTCTTCATAAGAAAGATATGGACAGACAGACGGACGGACGGATGGATGGACTGACAAGGTGATTCCTATATACCCCCCCCCCCCCCCCCCCCCAAGTTCATGTGCGGGGGTATAATTAGACTAGAAATATGTCATAAAAATATAATTTAATTTAAAAAATAGTAAAGTATCGGGGGTATATACTTGGGGGGGGGGGGGGGTGGGGGGGGGGGGCTGTTGAAGGGGTGAGGGATTGTGGAGGGGGGAGAGGGGTCGGTACTGTCCTCAAGCACCTGTGGTTTGGATTATTATTATGTATGTGATTTCAAATTAAAATGATTAAGAAATAGTTAGATCTGATTAATTAAAATGATAGCGATTTTAAAAGGATGAGGTGGAGGGAGCGAAGCAACCAGGCTTTTCCTAATTGCTTAAATTAATGCAATATTATTTGATCTGACAATATACATCGAACATAAACCATTTTTTTATTAGCTGATCAAAAAAAGTTTTGTGCCATCTAAATATTAATTATTACTCTTTTGTTTTTGGTTCTCTAAGCTGTCAATCGAATATTTGTTACTTGAAGAAATTTTTTAAGATTAGGAAAATTAAAAGTATTAAGTGACTGCTGATTGGATGAAAGATGGTTATATTCTAATTATAGTTTTACTAATAAATTATAACCAGTGGCGGATTAAAGGGGGGGGGGGGGATCATATCATGTAATATGATACAATATTTTATTGCATTAAACGTTACTGTATTTGATCATATAATGCAATATTATAACATAATATACGATACAATATAGATTCATATGATACAATATCATATCACATAATACATCACAATATTGTAACACATGATATCATATTGTATGATATAATATGATACTGTTTAATAAATCATGATATTGTATCATATATGATACATAATATAATATTTTATCACATAAAACAATATTATACAAATGTTGACTGGGGTTGAGGGCAACATTGATTATATGAGCCCCCGAGGGATGAAATATTGCCCGACGCGAAGCGGAGGGCAATATATTCGTCCCAAGGGGGCTCATATAATCAATGTTGCCCGAAAATACAGTCAACGTTTGTTTTGTTATATGAAGAACCAAACCAAAATTCAAGAAACAATCTGAAAACAGATAGCAGTAATTTTCTCAGCTCAACATAGAATACATGAATTAAATTGTGCGCAAGGTTCATTTCCAAAATATCCTCGGCATCAAACGGTCACTGGTGATATTCCACCATATGTAGAAATTAAGTTACAGATGTTCTACCTGATTTTACTTCAAAGTAATTCGTAAATCCTTACATCCGTCATGATAGCAAACCGTCGCATTGCGTGTCCGTTGTTTACTTGCCTTGACTGATTGCCTATTATGACGTCACCTTGTTTTGGAGTCGCAAAGATTTATTTACGTCACCGTTTACAAATCCACGAATCAGAAGCAATTAATTGAAATATAGATATTATTCCTAGCCGGTCAATACTAAAAAAATATTGACCGGTCAATATTTTTCGGATGAGCTAATATTACAATTATTGACTATTCGTCTATATAGAGTTATATAGTGAGAATATACTACTGATTATAACTGTATCATATCATATGATATGATACAATATCATGTGATACAATAATACATGTATATTATTTAATACAATATCATAATAAACAATATCATATGATATAATATTATATATTATAATGTTAAATGATACAATATTATGTGATACAATCATATATTATATCATACAATATCATATCATACAATCATATCGTATCACATAATACAAAATTTTTTCTATCAAAGGGCACTGGCTCTAAAAAGTTTAACCAGCTCTAAATCCTTAATCTCATTCAGCAACAGAAACATATGGCTCAGATTCAGCATTCAAGCCTGTCAAGTGCATCAGATTCATAAGACTCACCATCCATGCAAGTTTGGTAAAGATTTGAGCAGTAATAACTAAGATATAATCATCAGAGGGCACCTGCTCCAAAAACTTCAACCAGCTCTAAAAACGTTAATCTCATCCAGCATCCGAAACCTATGGCTTCAGCATTCAAAGCCTGTCAAGTGGATCAGTATTATAAGATGCACCATCCATCAAGTTTGGTGAAGTTAGGACCATAATAACCAAGATATAATCATCAGGGGGCAGCTGCTCCAAAAACTTTAACCAGTTCTAAGAAGAGGCCCATGGGCCACATCGCTCACCTGAGCAATAACAGACATAATAAAATCAGCTTTATAGAGTCATATACAAAATATCTGAACACTGTCGTAAAATAGATCCAGTATAAAAAAAAAATTCCCCTGCATATTCTTATGTTTATCATTGACCCCCTTTGTAACAAGATGATTTCACAGTCATATCACATATTGAGCATTGCAGTTCTCGAGAAGATGATCAGACCTAAACAACTGTTTATATATGGACTATAAACCTACATCAAACTTTGAACCCCTTTTGAGGTCCAAGAATTGTCCAGGGGCCAGAGTCTAAAGAATTTTAAAGAATCAACAATACGTCAAAATGCTTGCATATAAGTAAAACCATATGTAAAAACCATTTGAATTTTTGTGAACAATTTAAATGTTTTCCTTTGAAAAAGCTGGAACCCCCCCCCCCCCGCCCCGCCCCCAATGTGGCCCAACCCTACTCCTGAAGAATATGATTTTGAAAAAAATTTAATCTAGACTATTTGAAGACTGAACTGACTAAAGCTTTTCTAGACAATTTGTGTTTTAAAAAGTTTTTCCCTATATATTCCTATGTAATAATTTGACACTCCCCCCTCAAATTGTGGCCCCATGCTACCCACAGGGATCATAATCTGAATAATTTGAATTTTCCCTACCTGAGGATGCTTCCAGACAAGTTGCAGCTTTTCTCCTCAATTTGTTTCTGAGAAGAAGATTTTTCAAGATTTTTCTCAAAATATTCCTATGTAAAAATTCGACCCCCTCCCCCCCCCCCCCCCCATTGTGGCCCCATCCTACCCCCAGGGATCATGATTTGAATAAACTTTAATCTAAAATACCTGAGGATGCTTCCACACAAGTTACAGCTTTTCTGGCTGATCAGTTTCAGAGAAGAAGATTTTTAAAGAATGACTCTATATATTCCTATGTAAAATTTGACCTCCCCATTGTGGCCCCAGCCCACCCACAGGGATCATGATTTGAACAAACTTGAATCTACACTACCTGAGGATGCTTCCACACAAGTTTCAGCTTTCCTGGCTGATCAGTTTTAGAGAAGAAGATTTTTAAAGATTTACTCTATATATTCCTATGTAAAATATTCGACCCCCCATTGTGGCCCCACCCTAACCCTAGGGATCATGATTTGAACAAACTTGAATCTACACTCTCTGATGATGCTTCCACACAAGTTTCAGCTTTTCTGGCCTAATGGTTTTTGCGAAGAAGATTTTTAAAGATTTACTTTATATAATCCTATGTAAAAATTCAACCCCCATTGTGGCACCACCCTACCCACGGGGATCATAATTTCAACAAACTTGAATCTACACTACCTGAGGATGCTTCCACACAAGTTTCAGCTTTTCTGGCCGAATGGTTTTTGAGAAGAAGATTTTTAAAGATTTACTCTATATATTCCTATGTAAAAATTCAACCCCCCCCCCCCCCATTGTGGTTCCACCCTACCCACGGGGATCATAATTTCAACAAACTTGAATCTACACTACCTGAGGATGCTTCCACACAAGTTTCAGCTTTTCTGGCTGATCAGTTTCAAATAAGAAGATTTTTAAAAATTTACTCTATATATTCCTATGTAAAAATTCGACCCCCCATTGTGGCCCCACCCTACACCCGGGGATCATGATTTGAACAAACTTTAACCTACACTACCTGAGGATGCTTCCACACAAGTTTCAGCTTTTCTGGCTGATCAGTTTTAGAGAAGAAGATTTTTAAAGATTTACTCTATATATTCCTATGTAAAAAATTAGACCCCCATTGTGGCCCCACCCTACCCCCAGGGATCATGATTTGAACAAACTTGAATCTACACTACCTGAGGATGCTTCCACACAAGTTTCAGCTTTCCTGGCCGAGTGCTTTTTGAGAAGAAGATTTTTAAAGATTTACTCTATATATTCCTATGTAAACATTCGACCCCCCATTGTGGCCCCATCCTACTCCCGGGGATCATGATTTGAACAAACTTGAATCTACACTACCTGAGGATGCTTCCACACAAGTTTCAGCTTTTCTGGCCAAATGGTTTTTGAGAAGAAGATTTTTGAAAAATACCAACAAATTTTCAATGATTTTTAATTATCTCCCCTTGAAAGAGGGTGTGGCCCTTCATTTTAACAAACTTGAATCCTCTTTACCTAAGGATGCTTTGTGCCAACTTTGGTTGAAATCGGCCCAGTGGTTCTGGAGAAGAAGTCGAAAATGTAAAAAGTTTACAGACAGACAGACAGACGGACAGACAGACGGACGCCGGACAAAGCTCACTTGAGCTTTCAGCTCAGGTGAGCTAAAATCCTTAACCTCCTCCAGCATCTGAAACCCATGGCTCAGATTCAGCATTCAAGCCTGTCAGGTGCATATCATAAAACGCACCATCCATGCAAGTTTGGTGAAGTTAGGACCAGTAGTAACAGTTCAACAGAAGATCCAGATGCATCATCCATGCAAGTTTGGTGAAGATAGGAAAAGTAATAACTTAGATACAGGACCTGCACCAAAAACTGTAACCAGGTCCGGACAGTGTCGCCGACGCTGGGGTATAGCATAAGCTCCTTGGTGAGCTAAAAATAAAAGGAAATGTTTCTTAATTATATTTCTGCATGACAGAGCGTTTTGATGGGATTACTGCAGGTCTAAAATCTACAAACCTCTAAAAATTGAAAATAATAAAATCACAAGAAGAAATATCACAAAAGTCTAAATTTGAAGACTTCATTTTTAGTAATACCCTACAAAATCTCAAGAATCCAGGAGCTTCCAGAGGCTTTGCCTCCTGGGTCCCCATAAAAATAAAATGAAATGTTTCCTATATTTTTGCAAGGCAGAGGATTTGATGGAATTACTGCAGATTTTTAAATCTACAAACCTTTTAAAACTGTAAATAATTTTGTTACTTTTAAGTATAATCACGAGAAGAAAGTCTAAATTTGAAGAATTCATTTTTACCCTACAAAATCTCTAGAATTCAGGAGCTTCCAGGGGCTTCGCCCCCTGATGTCCCACCACAGAGCTTTGCCCTAGACCCACTGGGGGCCTTAAGGTGGCCCCCAGACCACCTGCCTAAATCTGTTACCCATTCTAAATTCAAATCCTGGATCCGCCCCTGATAACAATTATCTGAGAGATAAATGTAGAGTGTCCAAATAAGACAAAAATATTTTTTGATGAAAAAAACATTCCAATAGGATCATGCAATATCTATGTACCTTAAAAATAAAAGAAACCTGGATCTTTGGGAAAAAATTAGAAAATGAGACAAATTTGCCTCAATTGATAGCATTATTAATTTAAATCACCAAGAAACTACAGTGTATAATTGAAGGGATATTGAACAATATTGAATCATTTTAAACTGTCTAGTTAATAAATATGTATTGCTAGATATTTACAATGAACGCCAAATTTTTACCATAGTTTCATTTATTTAATATCTGTCCGAAAAATAAAAGCGAGATTTTAAAATCTGCGTGATGTGCTTCTCGCGATTTTACACGGATATCAATTTCACCTTTTCATTAGGAATCTACATTAATCAAAATTTTGAAATTCCTCTGGTCGTGGAGTATTTTTTATTTCATAAAACCTGATACATGTACGATGATTAAAAATATTGGACCATTGATTTTTTAGGTACAAAATGTGGTCATTATACATTGAATGAAATTTGTTGCTAATCAAGATTCAGCATCCTTGTCTCTTACTAAGTATCTACTGAGCAGAGTCCACGCATGCAAGTTTTGTGAAGTATAAGAACTAATAATATCTCTAACCTAGCAGGAATTTTTTTTTTCATTATGGTTTTTCTAATCTTTATGATGACAATCTTTATATACTTAAGTTTGCAATAATTTTAAGTTTCCAGAATAAAAATAGGTTACTCACCCTGACCAGCTCACAGTCTCATTAGAAGAAATAACAACCTCCACAAGACTTTGAATGCAAAAAGAATTTGTAAGAACAATTTGTCAAACAAATGCTTGTGGGGGCAACCTACAACCAAAACAAAGCATGGCAAAAATTAAAACACAATTACCATGATACCGTATATCTGATTATTTTGCAATGATATCTTTCACATTTTTTTCAGAATCACAGAATGAAATACTGTGTACGCAGAAATTAATTGCTATTAGAATCTTTTTAAATCATAAAAAATTACTGGCGCAACAATTCTTTTTTTCCAGATATATGGTATCAACAATTCATTTTATTGTAAACAATGAAGTACACTCATAATCAAATAATGTTTGATTACACATCCAGTTAAATGTCACACAAATCTTTTAATGTATTATTTCCCCACTGCAAGTTAATTTTCAGTTTGAGTGCTCTCCAACTCTTTGAGTTAACATCCTTTGGATGCAGTAGTCCTTTGGGTGCGGTAGTCCATCGTTGGCCCCCCTTTATGTTGCCCTCCTCCAACTCTTTGTGTTGATATTCTTTGAATGCAGTAGTCCATGGTTGCTCTCCTCCAACTCTTTGTGTTGACATCCTTTGAATGCAGTATAGTTCAGTAGTTCCATCATTGGTCCCGGCCTTTACATTGCCCCTCAAACTCTTTGTGTTGACATCCATTGAATGCAGTAGTCCATCGTTGGCCCCCCTTTAGTTTATCCTCC